>PVKZ01001590.1:269510-340814 GCA_004027375.1 Macroglossus sobrinus
CATTTCCCTGAGTGGCCCCTGACTGATAAAGCTGCCCTTTGGGAAGAGAAACATAGAAAGTCTGCCATCATCTTCCATGACAGAACCAGAGCCAGGGGGAAAAAGAGACTGCTCTGTACTCCCAGGAAATCCTAGGGACAAGGCAGGAGCAGGGGAGGGGTTTAGGGGAAAAGGACAGAGATGAATGTCACTAACATTTATCTATCACTTGAATCCCTAGGATTTTTAATTAATATTTAGATCAGTCCTTTGAGGTAAGGATTACCCTCAAGGATTTGAGAGCAACCTTTGAGGTAAGCAACAAAGAGCTGTTGCTTTAAAAGGTCAAGAGCTGTATTCCCAAGATGACATTTCCAGTGAACCTGGTGATACTATTCCAAACCTAAATGGGTCTTTTTCATTTTGCCTCACTGACAAGAAAGATAATTCTTTACAAGGCAAAAACTGGCATTCACAAAAATTAAATTGAGTAAAAGAATTTGTTCAACTATCACAATTTTTAATAATTCTTCATGCCTTTTTAAACACTAACATATAATTAAGAATTGATGAATTTTCTGCAAAAGCAAATCAGATTCGTCTAGATATACTACTTAAGATAATAATACAGGATCTAAAAGGTAATGCCCTATCTAGAAACTATTATCTCATCATATTTTATGATGCCATCAGGTGGCATTGGGAGCCCCTCGGTTTGTCCACAAAGCCCTAGATGACCTAACTCCAGCTGACCATGAAATTAAGTACATTTTTAGCTGACCACTGGGGACAGGTCAGTAATGGACACAAAGAGTCATTGAAACTCCACAGGACATCTGAACACAGAGGGCAGATTTATACCTTAGATGTCTTGAGTAATGTTCTATCAATTTAGTTTAGCTCATATTAATAAATCTTCTAGTGAGCTCTGAAACAAAAATAGAAACTCTATTATGTTTAGAGTTCAAGATAATTCTATAATAATTGTAACATCTCACAGGCATTAAATAAGCAAAGACATCCTATTTAACATTAAAAACAATGGAAAAATCTTAAATGAGGCATATGTATTTAAATTGAGCTTGAGTGTTCACTCCAGGAGACTGACTGTTAGTGAGGGACCACATTTGGAAGTCTGAGCTTACCCCTAGCATCTCTGAAAAAACCTGTGTTTGCTATCTAGTTGTCTTCTTAACTTGAACATGTACCTTTAGTCCCTGTTCCTTCCTCTTACTTCACTGGGAGGGTCTGGTTGTTGGATGTCATAGAATTAAAAGAATAGGTGCTCACTCGCTCTGTGTGTATGTGTGTGTGTGTGTGTGTGTGTGTGTGTGTGTGTGTGTGTGTGTGCATTAAAAAAACACACAAGTGATAGAAACTTATTTCAAACTAGCTTAAGTGAAAAGAAAATTCACTGGGTCATGAGACTGGGAAGTGCAGGTGTGACTCCACCTTTAGGCAAGACCAAGATTCTGGTAACAGAACAGGGATTAGTCTCTCCTTCTAGTCTTACCTTTGTCTCCCACCAGGTAGTCTGTAGACTGTCTTTCCCAGGAGAAGAAGACTTCTCTCAATTCTCTTAATTTTACCTCCCATTAGCTTAGCAACCCTTTCAGAAATTTGGACCCTTCTCCCTCCAAACATCATTATACAAATTTACAAATGGTCTGTTAACTAATAATTGAGACTCTTATTCATTCTGTAAGTACTTATTGAGCTCTTAGGATCTTTGAAGCACTGTTCTAGGGCCAATAAGACAAAACTCTTCTTATAAAGCATCTATCTACTTGTGTGCCTGTACTATTTCCAGAAGGAAGGGGTACTGTGCCTAGAATAATCTGGACCAAATATTCACCCCCATAAAGCTATAGTAGGGAGGGCACAATGTGATTTATAATCTCATTCAGACATCATAGAATTATCACAGTTTCCAAATGATACAGGTGTGTTGAGCACACAGAACAACCGATGCACCAATCAGCATCTTACTTCCTGTTTTCTCTCTTAATAAATTCCAAAAGTGTAACCTCAAGGCCACCAGCTGCATCTGAGCATTCAGACAGAAAAGGATGCCAATGGAGGCTTTTTTCTGGAACAGCTTTCTCAAGCCTTATAAGGCAACAAATGCACAGGTGTAGAGCAGGTATGAATAATACTGCCCACCAATCTCCAAGTCTGCAAACTAAGTAAATGTGTTGTCAGACTGGCAGTTTATCTTGTTTGCATTTACAGATTAAGTTTTTATACATTTGTAGAAATGAGATTATATATATATATATATAATTTGGCATTTGACTTTTGTCTCAGAAGCAAAATATCATGGTACTTTTTGAAGTACATAGATTTGAAGTAAATGCAAAGCAAGTATCTTCTGGCTTAGAAAATAACCTGACTGTATTCATCCTGAAACCGGAAATAATGAAAGATCCAGAAAGTGCTTATCATTTCTTCTAATAACAGCCAAACCTTGACCTGCCCTTTACTCTAAAATTCCAAATACTTTTAATGTGCATGTCTGGAGGAACATAAGAAATATAATTCACAATTTCTGGGAGATTCAGGAAACTTGAGATATAAATATGCATAAGGAGATAGGCAGATCTTACAGGGGTCAAACATGCTTGGTGGGAGGTTGCTAAAAAAATTGTTTGTTTTACTAAATGTCAAAGAAAATCATGTGAACATGACCCTGAGGTAGAAAGATAATAAGAATATTTAGTGCATGACAAGGTGTGACACTAATTAGCAACCCTAAGTATTGTCTTTCATGAACACTTATCTTCCTGCTCAATCACTTCTCTTGTTCCTCTACTACACTCTAAATTCTGTGAGGACAGTGACCAAATAATTCTTATTTACCTTTGATATCCCAAGGACCAGCAAAATGCTTTACACATAATTGTAATGATAATATTGATCATAATGAAGATGGCTAGCATTTACTGAATGCTCATTATATACCAGGTACTATACTGATCACTTTAAATGAATTAATTCTCTCAAACACCATACTATACATAAAAGTATTATTACTATTACTTTTCACCCATGTCATGAAAAAAGAAGCCAGGGCACTGAGAGGCAAAGTAATTCGTCTAAAACACAGCTATGAAATAACAATGTTAAGACTGAACTTCAGGTATTTGACTCAAGAGCCCCAGTTCTTACAAATCTGTTGAGTAAATGATGAAAGGTCTCTCACAGTCTAAGTATTTTACTATTTTACTTTCTGCCCTGTGAGAGAGAGGAAAAAGATGAACCATTCTTCATATTGTCTATAAGTAGAGATCAGAGAAGTAGAACACCTTTGGGAATCTTTTTTTACTAAAGCCATAGCAACAGATCAATTAGTGAAGATTTTTTTAATGTGTGTTAATTAAAAAGTTTTAAAATCAAAGTAATACATTACTTGGAAGTAATGACCCTCGTCTACCCTTCACAATCCAGTCCTGTCCAGCAAAGACACTTATTCCAACTTTTGATTGTTTTTCCTAATAGCTATCCTCATATTGCTCAAACTTGATAATCAAATCAAATCTAGTTGTTACTTATTGTCTGCCAAGATAAGAGGGTAAGATTTAGCTAACCTATACCACTCCCCTTCCCTATTTGCATACTTCAACATTTTTAGACTGTCCATCAGTTATCTGCTAATTTTAAATAACACCATAGCATTATTGACAATTAAGAATTTCTCATGGATACTCCATGACTTATAAGATAAAGATATAAGTATCTCTCTTCTTTCTTTCAGCTCTTATTACCAACCTTACCTTTGCCATCTGTGTTTTTACTTTAAAGCATCAGGTTAGATAACATATGTGTGTGTGTGTGTGTGTGTGTGTGTGTGTGTGTGTGTGTGTGTGTGTGATATATATATATATATATATATATATATATATATATATATATATATACAGCCATTTCTAGAGGTTGACATTAAAACTTCTATTTCTAGAGGTTGACATTAAAATTGCATATCAATAATCCATGTTTATATTTTTTGTTACATTGGGAAAATTATTCACCATGGAGATCATTTGTCACTATTATTGTATCATTGTATTTTTAATTTTTTTTTCCTGGAGTTTCTCATTATCTTTACTCATTTTTACCTGACTTTATCATTCATATGTCTATTTTTTCCCCAGACTCTGTTTAGATCAAATTTTTATATTAACTTCTTGAGTACTCCAACTATTGCCTTAAATTTAAATCTTTACTGCAAATTTGGGATTTGCCTTTAAGTTGTTTCTGTGCTCATTTCACTCTTTTCTGGATCCCACGTTTCCCTTTTCATGGTACTTTCTCTGGATGGGTCAAGATAGACTATTTTTATGCTGAAGTGACAGCAACCCCCTGCCTACGTGGCTCAGAACTGCAAGTGTGTGTCTGCCAGAGATTGGCACTGGATCTGCCCTGCATCTCCCTCTTTCTAGGACCCAGGCTGACAGAGCACTATGCTGCATGGCAGAGGGGAGAACTTGGCTAATTATGCACTAGCTCTGAACTATTCCACCTGGAAATGACATAGGTAACTTCCATCTACATTTCACTGGCCAAAACAAGTCACATGGTTAATTCCAACTTTAAAGGGGGCGAATAAGTGCAATCCTTCTATGTGTAAAAAAAAAAGGGAATTTTTTGAAGAGCCATATGACCATTATACTTTCATTTTATTGAAGCATATGCTCAAGTACCATCTAACAAATGCAGCAAACAAATGTTTATGTCTGAAATTGCATATATTCAAATTCTCTGAAAATGTTCTCTCTTCAAAGCAAGTAAAAGAGAGTACCTGCTGCCCCAAGTCATGTTATGATCCACAAGGAGAGCTGATTAGAGAGAGGAAGTAGAAATCCCAAGGATAAACGTTGGAAAAGAATTAAGAGACCACCATGGCTCCATAGGTAGTATTCCGTTAGTCTACAAATTAAAAAGGGCACATACAAAATATGTAAGAAGAGACTATAATACAAAAGAATATGCACAAAATGAATAAATGGGGTCGAAAAGTGTTAATGAAACTTCTAACAACAAAAAGAGAATTTTTATTTTGTATTTTGACAATGCAGAAGAAAAAAATGAGCAAGGATGGATAGAATGAGACCCAAATGCCATGCTCATCTTCCTCCTTTCTGCCAAAAAGAATTCATTTAAAAAGTAAGGGGGAAGGCTTGTAGAAAAGCTCCTAGTTCTTTTAATGGATTAAATTACTTTCCCAGAACTAGGGTAATGATTCTCAAACAGGATACAAAAGAATCATTAAGTCTTTGTTAACCATGCAGATTACCTGAGAAAAACTTCCAGAGGTTGTAATTTAGAGGGTCAGTAATGGGTCTCAGGTATCATCAAATGGATGGGGCAAGATAAATGTTGAAAAATTACCAATAATACAATTGTTGAAAGAGTATCTAAAGTGGGGTGCATGCACTGTCAACAGGAATACGGGAAGAAATAGTCCTACCATTTACATCTATGTTTTCCTCTGACAGAGAAATGAATTCCACCAATGTTTAACGCATTTCCCATTTAGAGAAAAAAAAGTGCAGCTCACTGCCAGCATTAATTTAATTTTAGATGAACACGTTTTTTGAGGCTAAAAAAAATCTGACTGGTTTTCAATGTGAAAATAAAATTTAAAAATTGTTCTTGGAGTTATTTCTAAAGAGAAGTTGTCTCTAATCCTAATGTAACAGAAATACATACATAAATTAGATTCATCAAATGAATCTTAAGCTAACAACTGTTCAAAAACAATGTTAGCATCATATATAGGAATACATTTTCTAGGATTTGACATTTTCAGCGATTGAGAATATTTTGTAAATGGAAATACTACTATTAAAAAAAGAAGGCTCTAAATAGAATGATGTCATTTGTTTCCAAAGACTATTAATATGAAAAGCAATAACCAAATAATAATAAAAGTGAGATATTTCACCTCAAACTTTGGGGTAAGGTTAGGAGTGTAATTGGAGTTATCTCAGGGTAAACATAGCAGCAAGCTCCACCGTATGTTCTCAGGACAAACAAGAAATGGGTGAATACATGAATTGACAGCAGTATTTGTATACAATTAATAAACAAACACCATAAATTAAGGCTACATGATGGAAAGAAAAATTTACAGAAATAAAAATTTTTAAATTTGGAACAACGGCCTGAACCCCGTTCCTCAAATTTCACTCTTCAGTTTCACTCATTAGCACTAGTGTCTTCCACTTTTCTTCTTGAGAGAGTCTGTACATATGCAAGCATGCCTGAATGTCTTTTACTCTTGACATAGACAGTAGCTTGTTAAACACATTGGCCAGTATCTTCCTCTTCTTTTTTTCACTTAAAAATTTAAGTTGACAACTCTTTCTTGTTACCTTATATTGATGTGCCTCATTCATTTTAAGTAGAAGGAAGCAATGCAATAAAGTGGTTTTGAGCACTGACTCTGGGGTTGGACTGAATTCAAATTTCATCTCTGCCACTTATTAGCTCTATGACCTTGGGCAAGTGACTTAACCACTCTGAACTTTAGTTTTCTCAACTGTAAAGTGAGGATAATAATAATAGTACTTATCTCCTAGGAGAGAGTGAAAATTGAATGAGTTAATTAATGAAAAGTAATTTGAATAGTATCTTATACATAGTGAGTGCTTATTATCATGGAAAAGGGTCAGGTGATTCTAATGGAGTAGGCAAAGGAACATTTGAGAATCCTCATTCTAAATTAATATGACTTTATTCATTATTGACTTATCCATTTATATACTGAGTACTTACCTGTATCAAATAATGACTATATAGAAATGAACATGAAGATGGAAATGAAAATCATAGCATAGATCATGCAACATTGCTCGTCCCTACTCAATTAGTCTGGAAACCTGTATTTTTTCTTCTCTGTTTTCTTAATGGTACAATAAAGTATGTTCGGTACAACTGAATTAGTAGTAAATTTGCCATGGTATAGACATGATCATAAATATTTCTTATGTAGTATGAATTTAGGGAGTCAAAAAAATAAATGAAAATTTCTAACACCTTACTACTCTTGGCAAACTTGAGACTGGGCCATCTCCTTCTGACTAGGTCTCTCCCCTTTCTTTGTTCCCCTTTTCAGCCACAATTTACTTTAGAGACGAAGGCCTATTCTATCCCAGCAGAGAACCACTGTCTCATAGTAAAATGCCTCCTACCTTTCCCCCAATCAAATTGTCTTAGCTCTTGCTCTCAGCCTAAGACACCAATTCTCCAAATTAACACACCAAAATGTTGATGAATAATAACAATTTAGTGTGTAGGCATCGTTCCAGGAGAATATGCTCATTAAAAAAGAGGCAGTTCAATCCAAAGAAATGAATATCTAATAGTAAAAAACTTCCCTGTGGGCTGAGTTTACTATCCCTATTTTGCAGATCAGGAAACAGGAAGACATCAGGTTTAAATCACTTATTTAAACTCAAGGTGTCAAAAAGGTCCAGAGCCAGAATTCAAACTCTGATCTTCAGCCTTGCTGTCCATTTTCCTTGCCACCTCACTGTGGGATGAGACTTGTTGGGAAAAGAAGACATATTATCACTATAATCTGTTGTCTCCGAAAAATCACAGTCCCCATCCGCTGGGGATCATGTATGAATCGAGCCATCAGTTCCAGCATCCTGCACATGGCCATGATGAGTGTAATTCACAACAAAGTACAAAAGGGGAGTCTGTGATCTCAACTGGAAATACAATTGTGATGGAGCAAGCTACATAATTCAATAGTTTGGGGCCCCAAACACCTCTTTTCTTGTTTCTGTAGCTGCTATGCCCTCTAGTGGTAAAAACTGACACCATGCCCTGAAAAGCTGTGCTGAGGAAAAGGGTGTCACTCACAGCCCTTCCTTATGGAGTAGAACAATTCCCACACATAAATTCCAATCTGCCTGGGCATAACTCAGCCATGTGCATTATTCTAACATTAGGTGATGTTTTCAGATGAAGATGTAAGAGCCTGCTTCCTCTTTTATTTAAAATTGTGTGAGTGCCCTACATTGCAGGGGATTGCCTCCACACACATGGACACACACGCGCGCACACACACACACTCACAGAAAGTAACAGCTGAACCTAAAAAGTATCTGGCCCAGAGATTAGAAGCAGACAAACAAGCAAGACTGGGACTGTGGAAGTGCTTTGCATGGCCCAATGTTATTTGCTTATATATTTGGTATTGTTCTAAAGTGAATTTAAATGCTTTTAGGTGAATTTACATTCTCCAGTTATCCCCCTTTTTTTTTTTAACCAATTACTATTGTTTTAATTTGTTTCCCTACCACAGCCAAAGCAAACCCAAGACAAGAACATGGATTCAGAAGTTTACTTAAAAGATGATCTAAGAAGGTAGTGAGGGAGTGAAAAGACTGAGACAAGGAGGAGAGAAACACCATGGAAGTGTCTGTTATTGGCTAAATTGTGCCTCCCAAAATGCAAATGTTGAAATTCTAACCCCCAGTGCCTCAGAATGTAACTACATTTGGGAATAAGGTATTTCCACAGGTAATTAAGGTAAAATGAAGTCATATGGATGGCCTCTGATCCAATACAACTGGTGTCTTAATAAGAAGAGGATATTAGAAAACAGACACAGACACACACACACACACACACACACACACACACACACACACACACACACACACCAAAAGGACAATGTGAAGACACAGCAAGAAGATGGTTATCTGAAAACCAAGGATAGAGATCTCAGGAGAAATCAACCATGCTGACACCTTGATCTTGGACCTCTCGGCCTCTAGAACTGTGAGACAGTTCTTTAAGCCACGCAGGCTGTGGTCTTTTGTTATGGAAACCCCAGGAAAATGATATCAGGTATGTAAATGAGGGGGTCAGTACTGTGAGCAATGGGGGCTGTCTTGCTGGGGACCCTCTGAGAAACTGCAGGGAACATACCTCAGAATTGTGCAACCAGAGAATGAGGAGGCTAGGGCTTTCATCTGGGGATGGCCCCATGGCTGTGGGCTGTTCCCAGGAGCATTAACTCCCCTTTCTGATTGCCCTGGGTGATGAAGCACATTCTCCTGCTTCTGGAGAAGACACTGGCAGGCAGAGAAACAGACAGATGCAGACAGTTGAGGTGAGAAGCTTTTAGCATGTTAGGGAGAGGTCTATCTTTTCTGAAGGTAACTGAGAAGCAGGCCAATGGATGCGGACCAAATGTCATCTGAACCTGCCTCGCTAAATCTCTATTTGCTCTATTAAGCTCTCTTAATATGCTATGCTATTATCTCTCAACTGCTTTGCACATTTACACAGATGACATGGTTTTTAAAGTGTCATGTGCTCTTTTGCACAAACTGCCCTTGGCCCTTAGCACTCCTCCCCCAGACTCTAACATGACTGACCCTTACCACTCAGATCTCAGCTCAAGTGTGGCTTCCAGAGAGTCCTCTGACTACACTAGTGTGTGCGCTCTACCTCATGGTATGATGGAAAGACTTGTCCAGCTTAGAATCCCCACCACTCTCTCCATTATGCTTGTAGTTTAAAACATCCCAAGCCTTTGTACATTGTGCTTTCTATATAAAGATTTCTATGCATTGTATGATGTTTCTGTACCTTAATAAGGTAATGCTTGCCACTGATGTACAAAACAAGGTATGTAACAGCTATCAATTTTTAATCCCATTTGTCAATTTGTCACATCCTCCTTTCAATGACACCTATTAGTTTTTGGGGAAAACTAATGACATATGTCTGTATTAAATGCTGCTTTCTCTGCTCCTGGCATTTGCAGATGCATTGTCTCAGGTGGCACACGCTGTTGAAACAGTCAGAGAGGCAATACTAACCCCTATATTCTACAGACTTGCAGAACAGAGGCTGGAGCAGCGGCATGATCTGTTCCAAGCTCACCTAACAAGGTCGTAACACAGCCATACTAAGAACCCAGGTCTCTGAATTTCCAGCTGGGAGTCCTTTAATTTCCAGATGCTAGTAGGAAACAAATTATATTTAACATACACTCTAGGATAGCTCTGAAAGAAGCAGAACAGCAAGTCTGGCTTCCAAGGAAATTCCCTAGGAGAACCTGACCCTGTTTTTGGATAGAGCTTCCTCTCTCCTGATTGAAATTGTTTTGTTATTTGTTTAACAATGGTCTTCAGCTGCCACTGTGCAATTAAACTCCTTTCTGATTGAGGAAGAAATTATATGATAGTATATTCGAGTGGCTTCTTCCTTACCCTGTGGAGAATCTATTGCCTTGTTTTTCTAGAGTTTGTTTTTTATCCAAATGATGTCACAGATTAATAACCAGCTATTGCCCTTGAAATCATGCCAAAGGCATCCCAGCTTCTATCTTTGCAATTTCCCAACTACACACAGCAGTCAGAGTGATCCTTTGAAACCATATGACAGATCTTGTCACTGCTTTGCTCAAAATCTTCCAGTGGCTTTCCACTGCAATGAAAGTAAAAATAAAAGTCATTACTAAGCCCCAGATTATCTGCTCACCTCCCTCTTCTCACCTCTCAGATCTCATCTGCTATGCCCCTCCTCATTCATCCTGCTCCAGTATCCCTGGCCTGTCTACTTTTTGAACTCACCAAATGTATATGCATGTACAGGGTCTTTGCCCTTTCTGTTCCCTTTCCTGGAACTTTCTCCCAGATTTGTACTGCCTACCCTTATGCCTGCTTTAGGCCTTTGTTTAAATGTTACTTTTTCATGTGCTCTTCTATGCAGGAAAGGATTTGCTTGTTTGATTTGCTGCCAAATACCCAGCTCCTACAATACTAAGTAAATATTCATTGAACAAACAGAGTAACTAAAAAGCGACATATATTTATATGTAGTGGTTGGATCTTTGTTATATACTTTATTTAAAATAATTCCAGTAAGGATTCAAAGCTTATCCAGTAGATGGGTTATGGCCCACTCCACTGCAAAAATCTTAAATACTGGCCATTTCTGTTGTAGGGAAGTGAGTGCAGGTCTCTCACATTGGCAGAGGACTGATGATCAATGAAACTTTAAGCTCAAATGTTAGTAGTAACTTCTCATTGTCAATATGGCAAATAGGGACAAGGTGAAAACAGGTCTTAAATATACAACTCGAAAAATATAACTTTTTAATAACCTGAGTTTATTAATCTTCCAAGTGCCCAACTTTGGTCTCTTATATTGACTGTTCACCAAGACTAATCACCAAGCACCTACTATATGATTAAAAATGAAGGAGAGGAGCAGAAGGGAGAGGAGCATAGTCTTAGGAGAGACACTGTTTTGGTTTGAGTTTCCTCACAGCAAACTTGAGAAAAGAATTGGAGGGCACATAATTTATTTGAGTAGTGATGCTAAGAAACAACAGTAGAGAAAGAAGAGATGAGACAGAGGAGGGAAGGAAGCCAATAAAAAAAATCCTTACCAAGCAAATCATCACTGAAGACACATGGAATTCAGCCCTGCTGGGAACTCTGGGAATACCAGGACAGAAGAATGTGTGGTGGGCTAGATGGTGGAGGTACATGTCGTGAGCTAGCAGCAAAGAGAAAGATGAAACCAAGTCTACCAGAGAAAGCTTTGGGAGCTGTCCAGAGAAGGTGATGGTCAAGAGGAGCCTTGCCGGGCAGATATGATGGAGAGAGCATTTCAGGCCCTGAAGTCAGCTTGAGCAAAGCACAAAGGGTCAATTGAGACAGATGTCCATTCATATATCTGGGTGTTCTAGACATGTGACTATTTCTCCAATCACTGAATTTAATTTTTCCTCTGACCCCCACCCATTGGGTGGCAGACAATCAATTTAGGTCTCCTCTCCTTCTCACCCAAAGAATTTGCAAAAGCTCCAAAGAGCAGAAGGGAAGAAGAAGCATCTGGTTCTCTAGTTTGGAGCCCTAATGGTTAATTTCATCTCAGTCTGGTAGATATTTAGTCATCATGTCTCAATGAAGATAATTTTTAAATAAAATTAATATTTAAATCAATAGAGTTCTGAGTAAGCAGATTAAACAAATTACCCTCTGTAATGAGGCCTTATAAAATTAAAAATAAAATAAAATAAAATAATAAAATAATGAAATGAAATAAAATAAAATAATAAAATAATGAAATAAAATAAAATAAAATAAAATAATAAAATAATAATATAAAATAATAAAATAAATAAAATGAAATAAATAAAATAAAAATAGAGAAAAAAGACCAATCTCCCCAGAGGAAGAGAGAATTCTGCTTTTAAGTGGCCTTCAGTTTCAAGCTGTAACATCTACTCTTCCTCCCTACCTCCAGCATGCCAGCCTATCCTGCAGAATTTACACTTGCCAGCTTCTACAGTCACATGAGCCAGTTCTTTAAAATTGATTACTCTCTTTCCTTCCTGCTAGTCCTATTTCTCTGGATCACCCTAACACTGATCATCATCTATTTTCTAGGAAATCCTTGGACACATCCCTGTTAACCTCTAGCTTCTGGTCACATGTATTCATAGATAACATGACAAGGTCTGTTTGGGTCTAGCTGTCACTAAAGTACTCTGTGCCAATGTAGGAGGGACGAGAAATACCAGGTTGTTCTCTCATGTGTCTCTGAGATCGGAAGGGTCTCTATGAGGCATGTGTGGCATTCTCCACATGAGTGTGCTGTGGCAACTGTTTCTACACTATAACTCCCATGCTATGTACTGAGGACAAGGTAATTCCACAAAATTTGCTACCTCACCGGCCTCACCCCAGAACTTGGTGGGGAGTGGGCTTGCAGAGTGTGGAATGGAGGCCAAAGAGGGGCTCATTCTCTGGAGCCATGCTAGCAAATTACTTTGGCTCCTCCTCGGACATCTGCCTCTCTCTGCAATCTTCAACTGTCATGTATTCATCCTGTTCTCTGCCCCCTGTTTTTTTCCTCCTAGGATCTTTTTATGATTTGTGCTGGTTCCTTCTTAATAATTCATCTTGGAAGGAAATAAGTTTTCCCGAACCAGCTCTGAAGCAGAAGTCAAAAGATGTGTCGCAGGTGAGTAGGAATTTTCCTTTGACCCAAGTGTTTGCATGTGAAGTTCTTTAGTTTTTATATTTCTGTAGGTAATGAAAAAAAGAATGACTATGAGACTGTTCATATTGTGAATTCTCTTTTTATTTCTACTTCCTCATTGACAAGCTGTGGTCTAAAAACACTGCTTACTGTGATTCTTCACTTAGACCCACCTTCTTAATTTCTGAGATTAAATTGAATTTAGGGCAACTCTCTTTGTCAGCCCAAGTTCCTGTTTCCCAACCCTACTCCCAAGAAATTTTTTTTTCTACTTTAGAGTAAATTTGCTAGGCTTCAAGAATCATTCCTTCCAGGACTTTCCTGAGATCTGTACTCTCTTAAGCTTCCCTTGCTAAACTTCTATTACTTTGGTCTGCCTTTCCTACTTCAAGGTCCAGGCTTTCAGCAATCTCTTCCTTCTTTCGAAGGTGGAGTTTGTATTTCTGTCTTTTCCAGTGACTTCTGCCACTCTGTTCAAACTAGATGTCTCTTATGGGCTGGCTCATTATCTAGTATAAGAGGAAAGAAAAATTGGCTCCAGTCATCTAAAGATTCTATGCCTTATTATGTACATTTGAAAATTCAGGTTCTGAGTTGTCTGAATTTAGAAGTTCAAAATGTCAGTTCTTACACTTGAAAAGCTTTCCCTCTCAAAACTTCTCTACCAGCAATGTATTTTAAAAGTGTGCTTTAAAAGTTAAAGCCAAGATTTGACTTCTGTGTTACCTGAGATGTGCCCAAACTGCCATATCCTGAATCAATGAATGTTTCAACTTACATGGCAGGGAAATGGATTTAAACAATTATTTACTGAGAATAAAAACATACCTGTGTCAAACAATGTATCAAACTATTATATATCAAATTATTATCTTCCTGTACAATGTAAAAAATAAGTGTTCAGAACCAATACACTAAGGCAGGGCGAATTATCTTTTCTTGTGTTTCAATGCCACATTATGGTTAAAGTTACAAAAAAATAATAATAAATACAAAGTAAATACAAGAACAGCATTTTGGTAAAGAATCTTTTAACCATCTTTCTAACTTAGACTAATCAATCTCTCAGTCTCTTTCTCTCAAAGGCTATGTTACGATTTAAAACAAATCCTAAATTTTTTATCTCCATTTTTCAGTGATTTGACCACTGTGTCATATTTGTTACACAAAAGACATGATACAGTTTGTTACAATTTTGTCAGACAGTATTATCTAGAAATCACTAATAATATAAATAGAATTGTCTTGATAACATCTATTCTTAAGATATGTATTAAATTTCTTCTCTCTCTCATTATTTCCAAGGCCTAAAAACTATACTATAGTATATATGTACAGCCAAACTAATAATTTCTTGTTAGTAATATTAACTAGCACTATTTAATATTTTTAAATATTATTACTCTTTCTCTGCCATAAACATAGAAATAATTTCACATGTTTCTCTTAGCACTATCTTGTCTAAAAAATAAATTCTGAGTTGTTTATTTGTATATGCAGAAACTTACTTTTTTTCTGTTTGGTATGAAATATCATAACCTTTCCTGAAGAACACACTGCAACTGTTTATCTTTGGTCTGGAAGTTCTGCAATGGTGTGTGACCAAAGCAATAAAATTCTGACATTTACATGGAGTTAAATATCTCAAATAGGTTTTTTTCATTTTTGTTCTTTGGTCTAAAGGAATCCAAGGTGATTCAGAAGTGTTTAGAAGCAAATGGCAAAGCAATGTCAAAGAAGTGATTCTGTACTTGCAGAACAATTATTTCAACTGAAAAGTACATCAGGAGAGAAAGTCAGACCAGGAGGTTAACCAGTATGAAGAACATAATCATTGAGCCAGCTGGAGGACCTTGGTCCATGACCTTGTTCAAGTTTGTCAGCCAGCCTGGGCCTTGTTTTTCTCATTGTAAAACTGGGGAAAATAACTCCTCAATGGAACTATTTTGAGGGAAAGTCAGCAGGTGAAAAACACTACCCAAACTGTGAAATGTATACATCAACTGCCATTGTTAAGAAAACACTGCACTTAATTTAATACTCTACACACAGTATCACATCTCATCATATCGTCAGTTTATTGGGATGTCAACAAACAGAGTCTGAAACTGGATACTTATTTGAAGAGGAAAACAGAATGGGGCAGGAGGAGAAGTCCAGTTGAGAAGAGGTTTTAGCTACCGTCTAACTTCAGCTAGATGGCATGGGGAACTCTGAGGTGTGAATGACATCATTGAGTCATCCTTACTTGAGACAAAGGGGACTTCTGTGTTCATACATCTTTCAATGGCTATCAGAGAAGTGGAAGTGATATTATGTCCCACAAATTTCTAGGTGAGATAGCTATATTTGTCAAGGCCTTTTCTCTAATGAAGGGTAGAGTTGTAAGCTTTCAGCAGCCTGTCCTCCCTGCAGAGGGGGAAGGATGCCCCACTGAGCAAAGGAGATCTGGACAGGATACCAGCAGCACCTGTTATAATCACCTGTTATAATAAAAAACATATAACATTATCCAAATCTTTCTCACACTGATTCCCTGTATAGAATCAGATTCTCTGCTAATCTACTCAAAGCCTTCAACTGCAAAACCAGCAGCAGCTTAAGTAAGAGAAACTAGAAATGAGTTTAAAAGTCACTAGCTCTGTATTGTTTAGTAATGTCATTCACCGGCAAAAGCTAGACCTGAAAATAAGATTCACCTGTGTTTATAGATCCTGCTAACATTTACCAAACTCCTACTATATACCAAGTCCTCTGCTAGGTACTTCCTCATGGTAACTCATACTAGCTTACAATGGTCCTACGAAATCAGTAGATATTTTCTTCCCTCTGCCCACCTTTTAATTTTAATTTGCTGGTTCAGGAAAACTGAAGCCCACTTGAGTACTCATTTGAGAGATATAATTGAAAATGTTAATACCACAAATTACCAAGATTTGATGAGATTTTTGAGATTCCCCTATGTCACACTTAGGGAATGTTGATAGTTGGTATGTCAATGCCATAAACATAATTTCTACCCCATGTGCACCAAGCTTCACACAGATGCAGTGAGGAACAGAGCAGTCAGACCTGGTCCACACCACTTAGGAATTTACAGAAGGTAGCGGTCATTGGTGGCATAGATGATTCTCCATTAATGGTGGTATCCTCCCAAAATAGCCAAGGAATTAATTCAAGATGCCTTTACTGAACACTTGCTAAGTGTCAGACCTTGAATTCCGAGTGGGAAGCCACAATCCCTACTGCAGAAGATATGTGGTCTAATGATCTGATTTGTTCCTATTACAAATTCCTGGGTCTTAAGTCTCTATCTTAAAATTTAATCTTATCTCCACCTCAATGTTATGTTTAATTTATCACAGAATGGACAGCATGGCAGCAGTCCCATGGGCTACATTGTTCCACTGACTTATTCACAGGCAATGCATCAAGTCCTTGCTAGAAAATAGATACAGACATTTGTTTTACTGGGACCACATTGGGCAAAAATGAGGACCAAATCGGATATTTTCACTGTGGTATAGCAGAAAAAACACATTCCAAAACAATATGGTTAAACAGCATTCATAATCTGAAATAATCTGAATTGAAAAAGTTGCCATTTCAAATAAATATGTTTAACTTATCAGGGGAAAACTTGAATCAATCACACCAAGCATTTCAAGTATTCTGAAATGCAAACATTAATTTTATTTTAATTATTTCTCCTCTTTCTTCAGATTCCATCTTGATTCCACCCAAGAAACCAGAGGCCATTTCTTTTTCTGAAACAAGTGGGATTTGTTTATGACTATTTTACAGGTCAATTTTTGCCTCACATTAGATATTTTTGTACATATCTTGTGTCTTATTTCCCCTAACAAATCCCCTTCTAGATCTTCAGCCCCTTGAAGTCAATATATCTGTTCTGATTAGTGTTTGCCTCCTTTGTGGCACATAAAAGACATTCAGTCACAGTGATGACTGAATGGCTGACTAGGCTGATGAAAGGATGGATGAAGACAGAAATGAAAAACATTGCATTCTCTGCTAATATTCTCTTGGGGCTGATAAAGACTATAGGGCATGATCTGATTCACCCACAACAAAGGAAGTTGCTAGTATGAGGAACAACTGGCAGAGGGCATAAAAGCCTTGCACATAGTATGTGTTCAGGGAATTCTCTCTGAATTGTCTGAATTGCACATGTGCAGACTGGGTTAGGAGTTTCCTAAACACATATATCAAGGAACAAGATCCACCATCCCTGGGGCTATATTAGTGAATAGCATGCACCACACCCATGTCTCACTCCTGCTCCCTTACTTCTAAAACACTCTCAAAAAATGATATTTAGAGATAAATATTGCCATGTAATTTTCCTGAGTGATTGTACTGAATGTTTATTCTTTGCCTTCTCAATATATGTTATCCCTTCTGCAGGAGACACCTGTAACTTTCATTTGGGGATCCACTTCTTCCCAACTTGAGCCCATAAAATCTAGAATCAGGATTTGACATATGATGTAGGTCTAAGGCAATTGGTGTGTTGCATCCTGGGGCTATAGTAATTGGTTCAAAGATGGGCATGTGATCTTGAGGAGTCCAATAAGAATAAAAGTTAGAACTTTGCTAGGCATTCTAAACAAAATGTTTTCTGTTCCCCTGGACATGAACTTAGAAGGATATAGAATAAGGTGCTGCAGGCAGCCACTTTTGACTATGAGGGAAGAACTTTTCTGAAAATAGAGCAACCACACACAGGAAATGGAGACAATTGGATGCAAGATCCCCTGCATCATTTAGCACCTAAAACAGACCTCTTTCAACTTTCCATCTACATGATCCAATAAATTTCTTTTGTGGTTAAAGCCCATTTGAAGTCAGTTTTCTGTCACAGCCAAGATATCTGAGAGAAAATACTGAATGCTTTGAAAGAAGAGTTATTTAACTAAAATTTACACTGAATAATAAATGGCTATAGCAGAAACAGTTGATGCCCATTCTTCTCATATCCCTCTGTCTACCCAGAGGACAAAAATCATACATGTTAATGACTCCTATCTGTTACCCATATTCCTGTATGAATATGGAGCATGGTCAGCCAGCCCATATACATGGCAAAATGGGAAGTGAATGTCCCTGGAAGCATACCTCAGCCAGTGAAGAATGAGACCACTCTCAGCTGAGTTTTCAACACTTTATTGATTTTCCTTTCTTCTTGTTTGGCCTCCTCCTTCCCTTACTGTGCTACCTAGGCTCATCTTCCAAATAAACAACTTACACTCAAAACACTTTTGGGGGGTATGTTTGAGAGGGAACTTGAACTTAGAAAATTACTGATAGAAAATAGTTTCTAGAGGGCAGCAGGAGAAAGAGAGAGAGAGAGAGAGAGAGAGAGAGAGAGAGAGAGAGAGAGAGAGAGAGAGAGAGAGAGAGAGAGAGAGAAAATACTGTGTGTTGCCATGAAAGAATATAAGGCACAGAAGGAAGAAATACTAGAGCCATTCTCTGCAATGAATAGCCCATAGCAACTGTTAGGGCCAGAGTTCATCTTTGTCACCCAAAGGTTTCCCTTCTCTATCATAATGAAAACAACATGAGATTTGGAGCCCTGGGATTCACCACTTTCTTTTAGTGTTAATTTTCAGCAAGTGACCTAACACCTTTAAATCTTATTTTCCTCATCAGGGGATAATGATACCAATTGCAAAAAGTAATTTTAGGGCAAAGAACAAAAGATGAGAAAATGATTTGTAAACTATAAAGCACTAGGCAAAAGCAATTATTTCTGATTCCTGTGTACAGAAAAGGCAACATTCCCCGACTAAAAACACATCTGACCATAGAGGAGAAAATTACATTGAAAATTCAAAGTGAAAACATTCTACCCCAGGAGATTACCCAGACTTGAGCAAGGGTAAGTACATGACACAAACTTGTCTTATTAATGTCAGTGCCATTTCCACAGTTACCAGTGGAATTTCCATACAAATCCATCCTCCACAAATACTGTTAAAATAAAATTGGTTTAAAAGAAGATGGTAGATGTTATTCTTTGAAGTCCCAGCTGGATTTTAGAAAAGGAAGGCAGCTGTAAAAGTGTTTTATAGCCTTGGAAACTTAACTATTTAAAATCAAAAGTTTTATTGCTTCACCAATATTTATGAGACTACAAATTTATCTAAAATTTTGTGTTTGTTCCATACATCTAATGTTATTAATGGGCCAGCTGCTGATTATTAATCTTCATTTTCTAAAACAAAACTAGCCTATGTTTCTGCAGACTGTACATCATACACACAAACCATATCCTGGAAGCCAAATTAAGCTTGAGTCAATAGCCCATTATAGCAAAGAGTTATGAGCAAAAGCTATGGGTGAATTGCATGTCTAGAGTTGCAGTGATAAAATCACATTTAGATATAGGAAGGTTTTAGAAACATTTTATTTTTTTCATTTAGCAAATAATGTATGGCTTTACATCTTGATGATGATGATGATGCTGATGCTGATGATATTTCTGTACAAATGTTTCCTCTCTTAAAGCTGGTTTCAAAATCAAGGTGAAAAGAAGGGCTAAGCTAACATCCATCTCTTGACAGATAAGGAATAAGAAAAAAGGTCTTATGAAGAGGATAATAATACTATAAATATTGGTAGTGAGTTCAGCATGTTTCAAGGGGTACTAAGTGTTTTAATTACCATTTTATCTCTATTTCACAGATATAGAAATCGAGACTCAGAGAACAATAGGGATGTGCCCAAGGTCATACAGATAATTTTGGTACATCTCAGATGCAGTTTATTTCAAAGTTCCACTCTTAACAACTATGCTATATATATCACCCATAAGAAACAAGCTAACTGACTTGAGTAACTCATGTTAACCAAGAGGAATGACAGAATGCACTAGAAAACTGCTCAAACTTTCACTACTTTTTGCCAGAGTAGATGGTATTTTCATAAAACTTCCAAGTTGAATTTAAAACTCACACATTGTAGCCCATTATCTACCTCTGGGTGGATAATTGTTTGTCACTATTGGTCTACCAGATACCCAGAGTGAGGGGCAGCTTGGATTACTTGGAATGAAGTTGAATAAGATTGAAGGAAAACAATTTTAGAAATAAACTCAACTTCCATCTTTTGTCATGCCAGGTAAGAAGTTATTCTGTATATATGTGCTAAGGAAGAGGTGTACAAGAAGGCAGAAAGATCTAAGACTGGTACAGAGGAACCTCAGTCCTGAGCTTACTTCTAGATCCCTCTGCAGTCACTGATTGACCATCTTCTGGCCAATATTTTATTCTAGTGACATTTTAGTATCTTTTTATCCCTTTGAACATGGCTATTATGTAATTTGGCTGCAGGTAGAGTCCTCTTCTCTGGGACTCAATGTCTCAAGTAGTGTTTCATTTATTCAAAAAGTTTATGGTTCCTATTCTTATAAACCTAGCATTTTAGTTCTGATTCTACCCTTCTCTTACAAACACATCTCTAGATTGAGGTATGCTTCTCTAAGACTATTCAGTAAAATGGAATTTTCTCCACAACAAGAAACTTCACCCTGAAGATATTTTCAAAAAAAAAAAATTTAAGCCCATTTTGGATCGCTGCTTGCCAGAGTTGACAAGAGACCCAATACTGACCAGCAGAGGGGCTCTTTTTCTCTTCTTGTTGGTACAGGAATCCTGAAGAGCTAATTCAGTATAAGAAATTTGAGGAAGGGCTTTTTGGTTTTCACTGAAATTATTTACTAGTCAAGGCCATTTGGTTCATTTAGAGCTGTAGGTCTCAAATTACCCAGCATTCAGACCTTTTATGTTTCGATTAATTATTGAACTTTTGATGCTGCGGAGTATATTATCAATCCCCACTTTAGAGAACCTGCACTGTCTTTGGGTACTGCACAGAAGAGAGACTCTAAGTGACATCGATCCCAGGACTAGCCACCTTTACTTTCCTGCTCTAGTCTGAGAAACTCTAAATCTCTCCTTAAAATGAAGCTTAACTACTTTTAGGCCTTCCTTTCTAGACAAAGGGATACTTCATTTAACTTTCTCCTGGGAAGACTTTGGGAAGCTACAAGGACACATAGCTCTCATTCCTTGATAACAATAGTATAAAAAAATAAAGCATAGTTAAGTTTTCAGTTCTATCTCCTTGCCACACCTATTTGTACCAAGTTTTGTGAAACGTTTTTTGCCTTGCAGTGGAGATGCAGCTAGGGTGAATAAACATTCTCTTCTCAACCTTTCTTAACTCTGATTTCCAATCTCCAAAGAAAAAACTTGCAACTTCTAAGATTTATGTCCACAGTTCTATATAACACATTTATCTACTGGTTGATTTTATAGTTTTTTTTCCTATTATTTGTTGATTTAATATTTTTAAAAACTGAAAATTTGAATGTTTTACATGTTCCCACAAAATACACACAGACACACACATTTACCCACACATACTCATAAATTTCTTATTCCCCTATTATTCTGAAATAATTATGTTGCATTTCTGGGATGTTAAACTAGTATTCAGTGGTATAGCTATGTAAATAGTGTTCACAGTTAATTCTTTTAGTATCAAGTAATCTATTGCCTTCGCTATATAACCCTTTACTTATTGCTCACCGTGTGGTTCAGTGTTGTTGTATGTAGAGAGTCATCATATATTCTTAATAAATTCAGATTATTATCTTTGTCATTTGTGTCAGGCAATATCTCTAAGGTGGTCTTTAGTGAGCCCTGGATCCTGGTATTCATGTCTTTGAGGAAATTCTTTCCCTTTGTGTAAGAATAGACCTGTTTGGTCGCCTGTAGACGCCATTAAGTCACTAACAACGAGGTGGCTTAATACCTAAGATGGCTGACAGCTGATGCAATCGAGACCTCACACTGCAGCAAGGACCTTCTGGGCGTGGAAAGACCCTAACCGCAGGAACAGAACAATGGAACACCACACCCAGCACATCTGGGACCAAAAGAGCCTTTAAAAACAACTCCCTCACCCCCTGCACATGCAACTTCTCTGGGCCCCTAACCCCAGGACCAGTGAACCTCGCCTGCAGACCCCCAATAAAGCCTGTCCAATACTTTGCTTTGGAAGTATAATAAAAAGTACTCTGTGCTTTTTATTCTATTCTAGTCGATCAAGACCTAGTATCTTGCTTCTAACAAACAGAATAGGGCAAAAGTGATAAGATGTCACTGCCATAAATAAAAGACTACATCTTCCACCTTGCTTATCTTGCTTGCTGTCTCTGATGATGCAAGCTACTATATTATTGCAAGATAGTCTATGGAGAGGTAAATGTGGCAGAGAACCAAGGGGAGGTCCTCTGTCTAACAGCTAGTAAGGAACTGAGGCCTTCAGTCAGTAGCCTGTGAAGAATGGAACCTCAAAAACTATAACTTGAGTGAGCTTAGAAGTAGGTCCACTCCCCAACAAGCTTCAAGATAAAGACAGTAGTCTCAGCCAATACCTTTTATTAAAGGCTTGTCAGGAACCCAGAGGACTCAACTATGTCATGGCCAGGTTTCTGACCCACAGAAAGTGAGAAATAATAAATGCAAATTGGTTTAAGTCACTAATTTTGGGTAAGTTAAATATCAGTAAATAACTAATACAGAAATGTTCCTATGTGTCCACATCTGTAGAACTTAGGAAATCCACAAGAAAACAACCAACACAACTGTGGAGGTAAAGGTTTTTGAAGAAGGGCTTTTCACTGAGATTATCTCTAAGCAGTCAGAATAAAGTTTTTGCAATAATTTTTTAAAACCTGAAATTTGTACACTTTCTACTTAGATAATGTGTTGGGCTGAAGGTTTTTCCACAAACAACATTTTCTGCCATTCTAGGAATTGTTTAAATCATTAGTGGCAGAAGTAGACTTTTACCTTCAATGATGATTTAAGATTATCCTACATATTCAATCATAAAGCTTTTTGTCCATAATAAAGTAATTAGCATGGAGGAGTGATATTTCCAATGAAATTGTGTTTCCAGAATGTATATAATTTATTTCCTGTTAGTACAATACATTTTTGATGCTAATTTCATTTCATAGGATGTTTAGAAACACATTATTTCATAACCAAGGAATTAAAGAGAGGACATGAAATGTAAGTGGCTTTACTGAATGCTCTTGAGCTCCTCCAAAGATTTTAGCCTGCATGGAAGATGTGTGATTGTTGGTTCCTATACAATAGCTTACTTAAGTCACTGATTTTTATTCCAGCTTACTAAATTGAGAGAAATGCACTGAGCAATAACCACTTACCACTCTCCACAAATCCTAATGACTATGTCTGGGCATTTTATTACTTTGTTTTCTCATACTTGCTTCCACCTTCTGAGAGGGTTTTCTAACTTATATTTAAGGTCTTTCTAGAAAAGTGAGTGGTGGGAAACTCACCCTGCATGATATGGAGGGCTGTATAGTGAGTTACAACAGTTTATATCAAAAAGGCAAGGATCTGGGATTGTTGAACTTTGCTTTACTTACATCAAGACAGAGAAAGTGGGCAGTTCTGGGACTTAGTATTCACTAGTATAATTCCAAAGGAGCAAGGGAGCAAGGGAGACCAATTGTCCTAGGTGATTGGTTTCCACATTCAATTCTAGATAGTACTGTACTGAGTATTAAAATGTCTCAGCTCCTTTGTGGCCTTCTTGGTAAGTAAATAGAACCATGTTTACTATTTGATCTTGTCATTAGGTTTCAAGGGTTTGTTTTTCCTGTATGAGTTCGCAAAAATGAATATTATAATCTCATCAGAACATTTCTATAAAAACTCCACATGCATCACCAAAGATGGGGCTTGTGCTATGAGGCATCAGCTATCTATACTTCTGATGTACCAGCATCTGACCCCCTCCCCACCAGAGAGGCCACAGGAGAGAATTCTGAGATCAGTGTTTTGATGATACAACATGCAGAGCTATAGTTCTAAGCCCTGTGATCCAGCTGCTTCTTTATTTGGGTCACATTTACAGTTTGTCTATCACTCAAAATGATGCATAGACATTAATTCATTGGTCAGTCCAAACAAGGGGGCTTGGCTGGGACAGGGCTGGGTGTCAGGGAGGATAAAAATTCATGGAGCAGAAAAGATGCAAGGACTTGAAAATAAGTCAAATCAAAAGTGTAGCCAACTGTCAGTGTCAAACCGTTATTGTGTGTTTACTATCGTGCCAGATCCTTTTGTTGTATTATCTTATTTAATCTTCCCAGTGCCCCATGAGATGATAGCTACTTGCTGGTTCTTTCTATAGTATCTGTCTATTCATAGTTGAGAAGGCTCAGGCTCAGAGAGGCAAAGTGACTTGGTCAAGAGCAGAGTTCATCAGTTGGAGAGCCTGAACTTGAACCTGGAGATTTGCCAGTGTCTAAAGCCATACTGGGCTGCCTGTTTAAATTGTTGGTTCAGATGGCCAGAGAGATTCATACAGCAGGACACCATCCAAGGAAGGAGAAGAAGGGAGAGGAGCAAAGTTCAGTGAAGATCTTGAGTCAATTATGTGGGGGCCATGGCTTTATCAGAAGCATGGGGGCCCATGGGCCGAGAGAGGGTCCTTAAACTCCACTCAGCAAACAGGAATTCTGAAAAGAGACAATGTGTCCACCCAAAGACAAAGACAGGGCATTATTTTGTTCATTCAATATATATTTATTAAGTACCTACTGTGTGCCGGGCACTGTACCAGATGCTAGATATATAGTGATAAATGTGATAAATAAGAGTAGTAAAGTGTCCTGTGCTAACAGGTTAGGTGGGGTAAGTATGTACATAGATTTTTTTTTTTTAAGGATGATTTCAAATAGCGATAAGAACTATGAAGAAAATAAAACAGATGACAACATAAATTAGTATGAATGTCTTGGAATACTATGAAACATGAAAGAGGGAAGGAAAGTTTTCACTGAGCTGAAAGGTAAGTTAAGAGAAAGAGACTGCTAGGGTTTGAGGTAAGAGACATGCATTCCATGAAGGAGCAGCAAGTGTAAAGATCCAGATGTGGGGACAGGCTTGTCATGTTTAAGCAACAAAAGAAGGTTGGTCTGACCGAAGCACAATAAACAAGAGAGAGGCAGAAAAGGACAAATGACAATAGAAAGACCTGGTCATTTTGTGATAAGTGTGATGAGTAGCTATTGGAGAGTTTGAAGTAGGAGCCTAAAAAGATTTCAACAGGGCCTAGGGCTGGAAATTAAGAGCAGCAGCCAGAGCATGAGGCCAATAGTTCAAGATGGGACACTGGTTTAAGAGGTGAGGTCAGGGATGGGTGAGGGGGTCCAAGGGTCAGGTCTTGGAATCTACAACATAATGTAGTGCCTTAATGCTCCTTGATTCAACATTTGTTTTGACACTCAGTCCTGGGTTCAGGGATGCAGTGCACCTATAGAGCTCAGGTGGAAGAGAGAAATTTAACAACTAAATTAGATAGTTATGCTTAATAAGTGCTCTGAGAAAGAGTGACTGGGGACTGGGCTTCTTTAAATCAGGGAAGACCCCATGGAAGTGGTGACCAGTTCATAGGGCAAAGTCAAGAGCACTCTAGGCAGAGAGGACAGTGTGAGTAAAGCCCAGAAACAGAAAAAAAAATTGTCGTGTTTGAGGAAAAGGAAAGCAACCAGGGAACTTGGAGCTTAGACAGCAGAGGGGAGATAGATGAAAACAAGAAGCTGGTAGGGGCGCTCATGTCACCAGGATCAAAGCTTGAAATTTATCTCAAAGCATATAAAAGATTTCTTTAGATGAAATGCACAATCCACTTTTTTCATTTTATAAGATATAATAGTTAAATGTTAACTAAGTATTTGTATTGAGCGAACACTTTGTCTATGTTATTACTACATGCCAGTAACTGTTGTAAGCATTTTACTTATATTAGAGATTTTACTCCACAAAACAAAACTTAGAGCTAAGTATTTTTTTCTCATTTTTTAAATGAGAAAATTAAAGAACAGAGAGTTCTAGTAAGTCACTGAAGGTCACACAACTCATAAATAGCTTAGCCAGGATCAGAACCTAGTCATTTGACTCCAGAGTTCTTGCTCTAATACAACATGCTAGGCTGATGTTCTTTGACATTCAAATACATTCTCCAGAGGGATATGAAGACCAAGGACATGGATTAAATTAGCATCTGAGTTCCCTGTGAAGACAGAACGAGCAGAATTATTCTTTGCTTTTTTCTCTCTTCTATGTATTTATTCATAAGTGTTTATTGAGTATTTACTATGTACCATTACACCATGTTAGATGTTAAAGATTCCTAGAAAGCAAAACAGACAGAGATTCTCCATTGTGGGCTTTCAATGTGTTACGAGGAGGGACATAGTACAGACACAGATGTTAAACAAGCATAGAAATAATATGAAATTAAAACAATAAGTGCCATAGGAGAGGTAGGTACTCCTTCAAGAGCAGATGACAGATAAAGCCACTTTGAAATAGTATAACTTGAAGAAGAATTATCCTATTGGGAGACATTTTGTTTAGAAAGTACTCTCTGTTCTGGATTTCTGAGTGGGGCTAAGAGGGAACAGTAGAAAAGTGGGGAGGATGGTTAGCATGAAGATATGCCATGGTCCTCAACATGACTCTGTTCTCTAGATTTATAGGTGAAAAATAAATTATATCTTTAATTACTCTTCTTAGTTTTCCAGATCAGCTCAATCCAGCAGATAAGAAGGCCCAATGAAGGATATATGCATGAACCAGGAATAAATTGGGCACACTTGGCTGCAGTGTCCTATGGATTCTATCTCTGGAGACTCTGGTTCTTCCCCCAGGAAGACAGATTAGGAACCCCAGTAGGAGAATAAAGTCAACTTTCCCAGGGTTGCTGCCTCTCACTGAAATCTTGGCATTTTAGCACAAACCAAAAATATTAAGGCAAAGAATGAACTCTGGGAAAACACGATGATGAGTGTAACAAGCATGTACAGCTCTGGTTTCCTACCAACCTGGAGCCTGTCTTAGTTTGGGTTCCCTCAAACTAAGTAATCCCCTAAAGCAGGGATTACAATGCAAGTAGTGTATCTGGGAGGTGATTGCAGGAAATTGTGTAGGGAAGTGGGGATGCAAGAAAGAAAAGATAATAAATATTATATTTTCAAGTTAGTTTCCACTGAAGGGAACTGAATGCTGTGAGCTTAATCCTACTGAAGAATCCAATGGGGAACATGTACTTCAGGGTTATCCCATTCAATGAGTGAAGGAGATAGGGTATTTGCCCAGTAATTCCCATCAGTCATTGGATTAAGTTCTCCTCCAGTGGATGTTAATTTCCCCCAGACTCTCTTATCTGTCTTGTTTACAGGGAGAGAAAGTTCAGGTGGGAAGAGAGAACTACTGATAGAATCACAGGTATGGGTAGATATAAATTAGGTTGCAAGCATGGACAAGGTAAATGCAAAGGGGATACAGGCATGTTATCAGTAGCAGCCTCTATGTTACTTAACTTCTCAGGGCCTATTTCCACATCCAAAAAGGATGTGAAATAATAATAAGTCTTAGAACTAGATTCTAATAGAAAGTCTTCTTTCTAAGAATAGCTACTATTCTCACATTTACTGCACATAAAAGGTCCCCATAAATATCTGTTTCATCAATGAATTCACGTAGTTATATGCTGGACCAGCTTGTCCTGAATCACAAGAACAGATTGTTAAACATTCAGGAATTTTGCAAGCCAGTTGTTAAACTGTTGGTAGCTCAAAACCAGACTGGATGTGTGTCTTTACATACTATAAAATCGACAAACACTGAAAATCAGGCTTTCATTTTTTTCTTTCTTTTCTCTGGGAGCCATTTTACCAACAAGCCACTGAATATTTGTGAAAGAATTTGGCCTAGTATCAAACATAGAGAAGGTACTTTAAATTGTGTTTTTCTTTTATTGAAATTAAAATAAAAATTGAAAAATCTACATAGTTCCCTGTGTTTGGCTTCTCATTTCTGGTTGCCAGCAAGTGCTCCTCAAACTGGGCTACAGCTTTATCTGTAATTTTTTGATTCAGTTAAAGAAATAAAAGGAGAGAGATAAAGTAAATATAATAAAATGTTAAATCTGGATGATAAATACATGGGAGTTTATTATTCCCAACAATTTTTTGAACATTTAAAATGTTTCACAATAAAACACAAGATATAAAAAAAAAAAAAACTAAAGATGCTTCTTAGCTTTAGTTCCAATGCAATTGCCCCCTGGGAGTGAAGGGAATGTAGGTTTCAACATCAGAACACACTAGAAACACCTGAACAACCCGAAGTGTAGGCCATCTAGTGTGGGACCAAGGCAGGGCTGTAATTAAGCCTTCATCAGCCTGCAAAGCTGAGTCCCTCAGATTTCAACTAGGCCTTTGTATCATACATAATCAGAGATAAAGGAGTAGAAATGATAATCACATCCACCTTGTAAATATTGCTAAAAACATATTTTAAAATTCACAATTATTTATTGCTTCCCTCTTAGATTACTTTTCTCACTGCAAGCTAATTAATCAATAAGCATTGGTTTGACGAAATCTTGCCATCCTTTGCTTGACCCTTGTTTCTAGAATTATCAGTAAACAATATATGCAGAATATTGCAGAAGGCATTTCTTTTCCTCTCATGGACCATATAGCATAGAACTTTTCCAAAAAGTAAATTCTTAATTCCAAAAAAGGTTGCTATTAAAGTTTTTTGGAATCATTTTCTATTTCTCCACCAAAGAGTCATGAAGGAGACCTTAGGCATTATTAAATTCAACTCTCTTCAAAATTATGCATCTGTTTTGAGTCTCTGACAGTGGGACACATTCAAACTCTGCTTGAATCCTTTTAAGTCCAATGCACTGATCTGTGATCACCCACCTGGACAGATCATTTACTTCTCCCACTCAAATATTAAGGGGTCCTCTTAGTCTGGTGTCTTCAAAATTTTCTCAAGTAATACATTTTCTTGACTCTTTACTCTTGGAGTGAACATTCCCCCAGATGTTCTCTACATCATCATATTCTTTTTAGAACTCAGTATATATCCTGAATAGAGCTGAAATAATGTGATTACTGAGGGGACACAAGAATTATCACTTCTATTGTTTTCATGCTATCTTTCAGCCAACCCTTCTATGAAATTGTGATTTATGACATAAAATATATATTTGGTCTTCATCCTGTTTTCTGGCACAGAGCTCCTAAAACCCTTGAAATCACATAAGTGATAAGAGCAATAAAGATATCACTTGTTAAGTTAATGAGGTGACCTTTGGACCACACTTCTGAATGGGTACTGGTTGTCAAAAGAGCCAATTAAGTAATTAGAAGGTTGAAACTTTCAGTCCAACCTTCCTGACTTCCCAAGAGGAGAGAGGGGCTAGAGTTTGAATCAATCATCAATGGCCAGTGATTTAATCAGTCATGCCTATGTATTGAAGCCTCCATAAAAACTCAAAAGGACTGAATTTGATGTGTTCCAGGTTGGTGAACCCAGGAAGGTTTGGAAGGAATGTCACGCCCAAAGAGGGCAAGGAAACTCTGAGCCCTTTTTCCATACCTTGCCTCATGCAATCTTCCATCTGGCTGTTCCTGATTTAAATCCTTGTATAATAAATTGGCTATCTAGTAAGTAAAATGTGTCTCTGAGTTCTGTGAGCCACTCTAGCTGATTAATCAAACCCATGGAGGGGGTCATGGGAACCAGTCAGTCAAAGGTACAAGTAATCCAAACTTGGCAACTGGCATCCTGAGTGGGAGGGAGTTATTGAAACCTCCAATATGTAGCCAGTTGGTATTACTGAAACCCCAATGCTTTTCCTTGAGTCTGCCTGCTTGCATGCACTTGCCAAAAGAAATACATAGCAACAGTTTGCAATATAGAAGAAAAAATAGTTTAATATTGGCCAATTTGGTGATGGAGAGCTTATGCTCATAAAAACCCAATTCCCTGATGGGCATATAGATTACAGAGTACATAGAGCAAAATCACAAGACTCTGTGGGTTAGGGGTTCAGGGTCATGCTGGGAGCTGGTTATTCAGAGGTGAGGTAAGGGTAATCATTTCTTCAGGTCTTAGAAATAGTTTTGAAGTCTTCTCTGACAACCTTTTGTCAGTTTCATGGGAAAATAGCCAGGGGGTCATTCCAACTTAGGACTCAGGAACATAACTTAGGTCAAGTTATTTTCCTTAGCCTGCCAGAGGTCCAGACCTTGTGACCATTAGTCAGATCCTAGCTACTGTCTTCAGCTGCCTCAGGGCTTGCTGATTGTGGAGGGGAAGGGCTAGGTCTCTGAGGAACACAGAGATAGAGATTATTTCTAGAGCTAGGTTTTAAAACTAAATTTAATGAAAGTTATAAGGACTTTGGTTTCATTGGTCAGAAGCACAGGTAAAAACCTGGGCTTGAGACTGGTGTCTGAAGTGTGTGGAGAGAGGGGCGGGGAGGTGGGGGCAGTCTTATAGGACTAAACCCTTAATCTGATGCTATCCTCCTGTTTCATAGTGTCAGAATTGAGTTGAATTCTTGGACACTGTTGGTGTCTGGAGAATTGTTTGATGTGGGCGTGGGAACCCCACCAAATCAAAATTTGGGTTTCAAAATATTATTAGCTTAAAATTAGGATTTTATACTCGTTGATGTATTGGACCTCTGTGGTTTTTGCCTGCCCAGTATGCCCTTCCCTTTTTCTGGTAAAGCATTCCAACTGTGTTTTGAAGAATAGCTTCTCCTCCCAACACAGTACAGTTTTGATGGAACTGTTATTTAAGGTGGCTTCTTTAGGGGAAGACATCGGGGGCTCTCTCCTGAGAATGTGAGCCTTGAGCACAGAAATGTAGTCTAGGAGGAACTGATGCCTCCCAGTGGAGGGGCAAGAGCTGACTTTCCACTTGTGCCTTTGACCTAGGTCCTCAGAGTTACCATCTCCAATCCCCATTTCTAGCCCTTATCTCTTCCCTTCCAATAAATATCTTTAGCCAGTGTCAGTTTTTGTTTCTTAAAAAATAAAGAACTAAAAATAATATAATTGTCAAATAAGCCAGCAATTACACGTTTAAAAATAATGTCCAAAATGGCAAAGATCTGTGGCACTTTTCACTTATTTACTCATTGAATTATGAATATCTTTACTCATTCACTTAAACAACATTCAATAAGTTCCTTTCATGTGCCAAAAACTAGATACCCCTTTTAAGACAGAAACATCTCTTGGGAGGAGCTCTTCAAATACCATTGTATGCACTATATAATAATATCAGCATTTAATATGTATTTACTACTTTATCCAAAGAATTAGTGACAGAAACTTTGTTAAAGGCGTTTCTTGAAACCAGATATCCTTTGAAGGCAAAGAACTCCCCACCATCCCACAAAAGAAACCCCTCTTGAAGTTCTGCTTTAACTTTAACTTTATGTATATATATATGTACACACACACACACACACACACACACACACACACACATATATGTATATATCTATATATTTATAATGTTTTCAGGTATATATATTCTCTTTCAGAAATGGTGTTTGAAATAACTATTATAACAGACAGTCTTCCAATTCCTATTTCAGTATTTCTAATTGAAAAGCTTTTTTATATTGAATATTATCAGAAAGTAATATGTTCTTTCTATATCTCGGTTAGCATTATGGCTAACATTTATCCAGTCAGTCTAGGCTTTTTGTGCACTTTGAAAGTCTTTTCTGATAGTCTTCTATCTTAGTTATACCTACGTTTTTGCCAAATGAGATGACATTCCTTCTACCTTCATATATTTTCTGAGGGATATAAATTAATTTCTTTTTTACTCTGCCTGCTTTAGCAAATTCCCTATGTTTTATGTGTAATAATTTTGTTCAACATAAAATGTCCCCCAAAGCTTACATAGATTGGGGTGGATAAAAGTGTGGGAATTTCAGGACTTACAGTGAACAGACCTGCCTTTGTCTCCATTTTCTGTTTCACTTTGGATGAGTAACTTAACATCTCTGGTCATTTCTTTATAACACGCACTAGATCCTGAACTGGCGTTTTTTGAAATGTCATATTTTTCTATTTTGCCTCTTATCTACTGAAACAAGAATTCTTGGGCTGGGAAATCATCCTCTCCTAATGGTTTTGAACAAATCAATTCATGGATGCATCTATAGTAAAAATAAAAACATAATAATGGCTAACGTGTACAGAGCACTTGCTAAGCTCTTTATACAATGACCCTATGAGGCAGGTGTTGTGGTTATCTTGCTTTTATAGCTAAGGAAATTGAGGTCCAGCAATGTTGAGAAATTTGCCTGAGGGCATACAGCCTACAAGTTGGGAGCTGGCATCCCATCTTAGCCAGTGCCTCTCCAGAGCCTCTAGTCCTCATTAGTGCACTTGGCTCTTCCTGGAAAACATTGAGTTAGATAATAAAAATAATCTGCTCTTTGCTGTCTAACTTAGGTGTTATTTCATATAGAAAGCTTTTGCTGAACTTTCCTCTCCACTCTCACCAAGAGAGTATGATGTCCCTTCTCTATGGCTTGTGTACTTCCCATTATTGCTCATCACACTTTGCTGTCATCACTAGCTGATTGTACCTCCACTGTAAGCTTTTTAAGGAAAGGAAGTGTTGTCTTTGATTCTGCTTTCATGGTTCAGGAATTGGCAGATGTTTTGCTCTCAGTGAATGTTTACTGAATAAATTAAGATTAGTTTGCTTTTAATCAGCCAAGGGTCTTGATTGTATTTAATATCAAAAATGGCAGCCTGGTTAGAACATTACATAAACAATAAATGATCTAGAAAAGGTAGACACATTTTAGCATTATGCTTTCAGAAAAGCTATAAAGCTCTGAAATCACTACACCCATCTATTTAAATAAATATTATAAGATGGATGTAATCAGTGTTCTGTTTTTAAAATAGAGACTTTCTTTCTTTCCCTTAGATAAGGCACAATGAAATCCATTTCCAATTCTGATAGTAAGAAAAAGAACAAACTTCTTTCCAAGGTAATACCCAAGAATTTTCTGTGGAGGTAGTTTTAGCAGCTATTATTTGACTCAGAGTATATCTGAATCCTTATGATAATATATGACATTAAATATGTCTGTACTTTCAGAGTAATATGGGACTCAGCTAAATTTATGATACTGCAATAAAATAATATAGATTTCAAAGACTATTTTCTGGGTATGGATTTCAAAAACCACAAACAAAACATGTGGTTTTTTTCTCTATTTCAGTTTACTTTCCTGAATAACTTGCAAAGAATTGTTGTAAGATATAATCATCTATACCATCTCAGGAACTATTAAGAGATAGTATACCTTGGCACAGAATGCAGGCCCAGATTTAAGGACACTGCAAATTATACAGAACTAATTCTGGTTCCTTCAGAGGACCCATTTCTTTGGAGTGTGAGTCAGATAGCCTAGCTGCATAGCTCTCTTCCCAATCACCTGAATGACCAGCATTTGAATCTCAGTTCATTTAACAGCATAGAAACCTCATTAAATGCTGTGCACTCCAAAGGTCAACAATTTGTCACACTGAAATAAAAAGACAAACCCTCCAGCAAAACAACTGAAACACTGTAAATGTTAGTAAATGAAAAAATACAGGGAGGTCCCTGCTGGAAGCAAGTACATGGAAAACAACAAAAACACAAAGGGAAATTCTTAATCATTTATCATGTTCCAAAAGCAGGTCTTCTGTTAACCAATATTTTGATTAATTAGAGATTTATCACTTATTCAGATGTCCAACTATCAAAGAAATATGATAAAATTAAATATGCTCAAGGTAATTTACTTTCTCTTGGTAATTCATGACAGGAACTCATAGAAATCCAACAAGCCTAATTATTCCTTCATTCTTATTTTCTTCCCCCTGAGATCAAGATTTTACAAAAGCTCTGCCATCATGAGCCTTGCAAAATCAACTACTTAAGGCCTCCATGCTGCCATTTAAAAAATGAACATGATGGAGGATCTGGGTGTCTCCCAGTTTTAACTCAGTAATAATATATTCTTTAGCTTGAAAGTTATACTGACACAGAGAAAAGTTATAAATTTCTGCAACCAGATATATTTTTTTCTATTTAACAGTGCTAGGGTCTACCACTGCTGAATTTCTTAGTTGAGTTGTTAGAAAATCAGAATTGGAAGACAGTTTGCACTGTTGTTGGATTAATTAATTCAAAGAAAGTCATTTAGTGCTTTTTAGTATGATGAATTTTTTAGGTATTTTCTCAAATACAGTTCCTTTATTACATTTTTTCTGGTTCTCTTTAAAATTAACATTCTGATGCTAAAAAAAATCCAGAGTAGATACAATGGGAAAAAGATATCCACAAAGTGAAAAAGTACAGTGTTTAAAAAATAAACACATACTAAGGTATTTTTTCCCCAAGAAAATGCTGTAATATCCATTAAACACTTTTTCAAGCAGGGTAGTACATTTATTATTAGACGTTGAAACCTAACCTTTTTCTAAAACTTTCCATATCAGTGACAGCTCCAAGGGATTATTCCCATTTAAGAATTTAGGAGTTATTACACTTTATTAATTATCCATGTCAACAAATATTACTAGGGACTGTGAATTAAATATTCAAAGCATTTAATGCATTTATTTACACATTCCAAGAGTGAATTTATTCATATCATTCTATTTGGATTCATGTTTCCTCAAGCATCAAAAAGTTTTAGACCACATGCTTTTCATAGTTTGACAAGTGTCAGCCTGGCTCTACCCATGTGTATGAATAGGTAAATATATAAAGATGACAAGGTAAGCTAAAAAGAAGTCTCAGTTGTTTTCAAATGATTGCACTAATTACTTCAATTATGTTTTTGCTAAAATATCTTTTCTTTAAAGAACACTATTATCTCATGCCCACTCTGGCCAGGATAGCAACATGTCTTCCTTCCGTATTATGCCAAGCCCAACATATTTGCCATTCAGTTAGCCATGTCTTTCAAATCTGTGGAGAATTTCTTTTAAATGAGCCACTAAAAAAAGGACATAAAAGGGGCAGCAATTTTTCAAAATAGGTAAGTATGTAAATCACTGAAAAATCTTTGTCTTGTGGAGAGGTTGATGCACGCAGTGTCCATTCACTTTGTGTTTCTAAATTTGATTTGTTGAATGGGTTGAAACCCTGGAAGGCAAACATTCTGTTAGGTACCTGAGATGTTTTCGAAGCAACATATTAGAACCAAATTACATCAAATATAAACAGAGAACACTGAATATTCACTTTTTCTAACTGAATTTCTGGGGAATCCTCTGAACAATTTAGGCCACTTGACTGCCCCAGTAAGCAGAAACTAAGGATGACAGTTAAAAAATAGCTACTATTTTGTTAATAGTAAACATCATCAACTACTGTAAGGACATTTGCATTCGCACCTTAAAAGAAAAAATATCAGTGGAGAGGGAAAATCAAAATGAAGACAGTTTCCCTGCCAATAGAGATGTGATGCTTTGGAAATATTTGAGAGGTTTGTTAAAATCTGTTAGATAAAAATTGACTGTAAATCTATGAGAAAAACCTGAAAATAAGTAGGCAAAGAAAAAATAAAAGTGTAGAGAATCATTGAGAAAATTCAGGAAAATAATTTTTTTTAGTATATTTTTCTAAATATGCCATCAGGAATTCTAGTGATTACTCTCTGAAACTAAGTTTACGAATGGCCCACTTTGATGTCCTAATGTCTTATTTTCTCCTGACACCTAGTATATGAATTTCTGAAAAGCTCCCTCACAGATCAAACACATAGGGAACATATGACACAAAAAGAAAGATCTGGAGGGAAATTAGACCTGTAGGCATGACAACCAGAGTAATCAAGCAGCACATTTTCTGAGTTAGGAATAGGAAAGATTCAAAACATTACTGATGGGCAAGGGGGAGGAATTCTTTCCTAGCTCACTATGTGGTGAGTGATGATGGAAAAGAGTAGGTTCTGATGGATTTGTGTTGGGCGAGAGAATCAAAAGTAGCGTAACAAAGCTAATGTAGAATTTTAGCACATTAGGCAACCCACACTCATCTACCTGTGAAAGGCAGTGTTATTCTGTAAGTCTGAGGTTCTGAACTTCTAGAACTTTAAAATTATACCTTAGCCTAGCATTTTATCTTAGAAGGCTTATAAGAAATACGCCCTAATGATTATAATATACCAAACTGATTTCCATTCCACAGTTCCGACCCAAACAAGTGTTCACACCTACACTGGGGGATTTGAAGAGAAATAATAACCATCTACTTCAAAAATCAGTAGAATATTTTACTTTGCTATTTTCTGTTGTTTCCTAGGACTTCCTTTAAAGATGGTCTGATCTTGCTAGTTCATCTATAAGAAAAGTTTACTAGCTATAGAGGAGACTAGTTGATATTTTCCAAAAGTGCATTTATACCTCTTTTCTAACATACTCTAAAGGATTGTTCCAAGATGAATAGAACAAAAAAATATTATTCACAATGGAACTAAAAGAAACTCAGAGTAAAGCAAATGACATACTTTGTATAAGCTATCGATGGTAGAACTGGGTCTAGAACTCAGAACTCTTGAGCCCCTGTAAGTCATGGCCAAATCTCTTATTGTCCCACTTGATTGTCCTTATCCCTAAGGCTTATCATTAAGCATTTATTGAACTTCTACTATTTGACAGAACTTGCTTAGCTGTGCAGGTCAAGATCCTCCATGTTTTCAACTTCCCTGGTCTTAGCAGGCCACAGTTTCCTCATCTACACAAAGAGAGAGATCGATTTTCTCTAAGGCTTTTTTCTATCTGGGACCAACTCTGTAGTTTGTTTTCATTACATAACAAAGAGGAAGATAAAAGTTACTCAGGTCTTATTGTGAAAGTTTGCCTAATTGATACTCATTTTTATTTCCAGAGAAGTTGGAAGACACAGCATCCAACCTGTTTCTGGGGGATTAACAACTACTGCATTATGTAAAACACTGGGCTTCTTAATGATATATCATAATAATGGGTTATAATAACCAGAGGGTGCATGCTTTATCATGCTGCTAGCTTGAAATCATGTGTTTATCTTAGTCTATATGTTACTGTCCAGGTTTGTACTTGCCTTATTACATAAATCAGTAGTTTAAATAGGAAAGAGATTAGATCTCTATTAGTTGCAATTATCCTTTGAGACAACTTTCTACCAAAAAAAAATCCAACAAAAAAACAGATGTAGTCTAGTCTCTATCTGGTCCTCATCTTCTAAATCATTTCAGAAGAAACTGCTCTGACACAGTACAATTCTGAAGTTACATCCATTTGTATGTAACAGAGAAAGCTAAAATATTTTTTCAATAAATGCCTAAGAATGAAAGCTCTTCTCTATATATTTGCTACAGGGTAGGATTTGGATTCAGAGGGTCTAGCTTTTACTTCTAAGAAGGTTTATTACCTATGCTGTCAAGTACTTTTTATTTTTCAAAGAACTGTTATGGTTTTCCCCTTAATAAATCCTTAGTACAACCCTAGAAGGAAAATAGGACAAGTTTGCAAATAAGGAGCGTTCAGTATTTTCATAGGACTATCGTGAATAGTCTGAGGTCTTATGTCAGATAGCAAGAGAAATTAGACCGCTAACTCTTGGTCCAGGGGTCTTTACTTTCAATAGTGTCATGATTTTACCCAAAGTAGGGTGGATGTGAACAAGGAGCCACAGCAGCTTAGCCCTTTGGTTCTGACTAAGTGTTCATCATCAGTGGATCACTCCTACCTTTCTTCTTCCCTAAGGTCGCCTCATCTTCCAACTGGTTCACACTATAGAGTTGGGCTATTAAGATCTGAGTAAGACTTTTAGAGTCTCAGCAATGTCAAGGTTATCACACGCTCTTCAACCTAACCAAATAAGAATTCAAATACTAAAACAGAAAAGGGCATGACAGTATGACAGTTCTTAGTTTTTCTAGGATGACTACTTGGATGCTTTTTTTTTTTCACATATCAAAACTTTTCCAACAAAAATTTTGGAGAGGTCCCCCTGCTTTGTACATACTCTAAGCATATACCCATGAGGGTATCAGAATAGCCCACTTGGAAGTGAATGGTAAAGAATATACACAACCCCCCACACCCATAACCAATGCCCACAGCAGGGGCCTCTGCCAAACTAGTGCCAACTCAAATGCAGTTCCCTGCAAGGGTGTGTTGTTAGATTTCTGAGGAAAGCACCCATGAATAAAGACATAATAAACAATGTGCTTCCCTGAGGGGTCAAGCTGTCAATTCAGTGTCCTTCTACCAGTGCTAAAAGCCCAGGCATTCTGAGTCAGAATCATTTAGCTCATGAATAACCCTGTCACAACCAGTGACACGCTCTAATAGAATCATTCAAAGTTAATACAAATGTAAGTTTAAGAACTCAATGGAATCCAAACATAGCTTCCTTGCTGGGAATGGCAGTGGTGGCAAAGAGAGGAGTCATGGGCCCAATAACCTGATAATAAATAGGTTCTTCAAATTGCTAGTGGGAGGGTAAAATTCCCATTGTGTCCATTAACTCAAGAATTGGTCCATCCATTGGCAAGTGAGTTTGAAAGAGAACAATTTGCATTTCCAACCACAGAGTCTTCATCTAGAGAAAAAATTTAAATTTCATATCAAAGTTCATTTTGGCAGCTGTATATTATCCTGTTCTAACTCTTCCATTAGGCATTTAGTTATGAATCAAGTTTCCTGGCAGTGTTTAATTTTGTGAGGTGGAGGGGAAGCAAAGTAATATATTCCTATGTGGCCCTGTTATTTGCAGCTCTGATTTGCTCATCTAGACACTCAAATCATATGTGTGCTGCTGGTGGCAGTCAGCCATAATGGATCAGTTATGCTTAAATTCAAAGTACAAATTTTAACAGAAATTATTCATGGTTTACTATGGAAGAAAGCCAGGGTGACGGCTGGCTCCTTTCTTTGTAAATAAGTATGATAATAACCGGACAGCAAATGTAAATGAGAGCCACTGCATATTTAAGGTAGCTATAATATCACTGCTAAAACAAAACTTTATTCTAACTTGCATTTCATCTAAGATCAAAAATATAGGAAGTGAGTCATTAGCCTACTCCCCTTTGAAAAGAGATGACTGTATGACCTACCTGTAGTTAAAGATGAGTGCTGCTCTCTGAAGCCATCAGGATGCTTGCCTTGCCAGACCAAACTGTCCCCACAGGTCTAGCGTTAGCTGCCTCTATGGTCTGTCCTCTTGTTGAAGTGCAAGGTTTTTATGTTTGAAAAAAAGAAAGAACTGCCTTATAGCCTCATTGCATGTTGGTCAAGGGCAGGGTCTTGTGGCTTTGGGAAAGAAGGGAGAGAGTTTTTGATGCTGCCTGACCCTCACTGTCCACATCTGTGCCCATGCTTTTACCAATTTCAGCCCTTCCACCTTCTTCTCTCAGCCCTACCTCCCCACATGTATATTTCTGCAGGCTCAACTTTATCCTGCGTTCTGAGATGCAAATAGAGGATAGCCACTTCTTCCATTACTCTCCTTTTCCCTCCTAGAGTACACGGTGAACTTATAGTGTCATAAGAAGTGGAAAGAGCCTGGATCCCTGAAAAATCAAATAGACAAGAACTTCCACTTAGTTGCCTGAAATTTACCTGAGCAAAAAGCAAATGTGCCCTGTAATGAGTGGCTGAGATGGGGGATTTATTAGTAGCTAACAAAGTATAAATTATTCCACTCTTTTTTCCCCCAGACTCCTACCAAACACCATCATTTAGCCATCGTGACATATGTACTGTCGTTTCAAATGCCAATCCTACCCTTTAAAATCTTCCTCAATTATTAGTCTTCCTTTTCTTCTGGCAGCTCTCCAGCACCCACTGAAACATTGGCCGTTCCTTCACTGTGTGTCCGGGTCAGTAAGAAATGAAATGAATCAAAACTCCTGGCTGTGCCCCAGCAAGTCGGCTGCAAGTACAGTCTTAATTGATGGAGCAACTTACTGAGTCTCTAAATTAAAATGTTCAATTTGAGCCATAGGACATCTTAGGATCCACCTGACCTCTGTCTGGAGCTCAGAGGTGGTGACATCAGACTACAGCAGGCAATGGTAAATGCATCTGTTCTGTAATTAAGGTCCTTCCTCACCCTCTGGGAAATGGTGCCAAAGCTTTGACTTGAGATATAGGGAAGATAAAATGTTAATTATAATCATGTAGAAGGAGGCACAAGATATAAGCCATGCTGCTCACCTTGCTCAGTCAGATCTCAAGAAGGCAGCATCTGGGGTTGATGGCTCTATTAGCATGCTGACTGTGCCTTCTAAGCCTGTAATGTTTAAAGAACTCTCTCCCCCAAGCACAAGGTTAAGAAGAGAATAAAGTGCTCAGTGGGTAATAACAATGGGGCTTACAAATGATGACAGCTTATAGGAAGCGGGAGGAGTGTTATATATTTGGAGTCACTATTCTTATACTTTCTAAATTAAGCCTGGCTGAGTCAAGTGCTCATTACCTAATACTATCAAGCATAGAACACCAAAAGGCATATGTTCTCTTAAAATATGTCCCCCTCAAAAATATTTATATGAAGATATTTTTCTGGGCAATCTGTAAGCATTTTGCCAGTTGGTGAATCAGAAGGTTTTGAAGAATTGGCAGGTGCAATCCTGAAAGACAACTCTCCTAGCCCCTTCATCCTGAGGGTAGGGTAGGGGGTACTGAGCCAGGTCTTCTGACAATAGCCTCCTGGTTCTCCCTATGTGACACATCCCCCACCACTGTGGTCACATTCTTCCTATTAATAAAGATGACACATACATGGCATTTAAGTAAACACTGTCTATCTCCACCATGTCACCTCTAGCTAATCAATCTCAGCACTGTTTCTTAGCTAAGTTTTCCAGACAGCTACTACAAAATGACCAAAGTTAATAAAAAAGATGAAATCATTGTTCACTCATGTAGTAGATTCTGTATTGACTTCTTTGCTAATAACTGCTTGAAGCTACCCCACTAGCCCTCACCTCCTGCCCCACCCACAGGTTCTCCCCACAGTCTGTTCACAAAGGGAAATAAGACCAACCTGGGCTCAGTCCACCTTAATTATTCACTAGCTATCAGTCCTTGGAAAGTTTACTTGACATTTCTAATTCTGCGGCGCCTTATGTATAAAAATGGGAAGTAATGAAATGTTCCTCTCAGTGCAGTTGGGAAAATTAAGTAAAATAACATATATGAAAATACCCAGCATAATGCCTGGCAGATAGTAGGCACTCGATAAATGTGGGTTCATTTCATTTTAAGCATGAAAAGGATCAAGATACCACCTAGGAATAAAGAAAACTTGCTTTGAGTTTTAAATTTTCTTTTATTCTCCCAATATTATAACTATCAAGTAAGGAATGTAGACTTCATGACATATTTCACAGTTAGAAATATGATTAATATTAGTGATACAAATATGAGAGCATACACACAAAAAGCTTTTACAAAATATTGATTTTTTGTTCCTAATAACATTGGCAGAAAAGGTTGATATAAGTTATCAGGTTATCATACATTGCTAAAATGATGTTAAAAGTTCCTGTATTTTTTCATCAAAGTTAAGAGGCTAAGATATAGAGGCTAGAATCTTTGGCATATCATAGAATCTATGACAGATGGCATGCTGGGGAAAGAAAACTGAGAGATAAAGAAGATAAGACTGTTGTTTTCCAAGAACAATAATTATAATTTAAAACCTACAGATCTCTGCCTGGAGTTCTGTTGGTTTCACAAAAGTAAAATATCCTATCAAAGTCCAGTTTTGAAATGAGAAGAGAAGCAGCAAGCCTACTGGCCTGGTTCTCCAAGGGGTATAACACAGCAAGGTTGAAATCCTTGAGCAACAAATGATGTCAGCAGCCATCGACTGACAAAACATTCCGAGATTTAAGAGAGTTGGGGTGAGCCAGGTGGATTAAGACATTGGAACACCTGTTGCCATCTGATAGGCATGTTAGAGTTCTGGAGACCACTTCAGTGACTTCCCATAACCTTTAAGATAAAGTCCACACTTCTAAGTATGACTTAAAAGGTCATCCATGGCTTGTTTCCTCCATTTGCTTCCCTCCCTCTGCCTTTGATAGCAGCTCCACACTGCTTGTAACTCTGTGCTACCATGATGTTCTTCCTCCCTGACCATCTCTGCTCACGATGTGCCCTCCATCTGGGCACATCCTTCATTCTTGCTTTTCTTCAACCATCATCTTCCAATTCTCCTGCTTGACTCCCTGTCTTTTAAAATTCAGTAACCACAGGGGGTCTCCCACAGGCTGTGTTATATGCTCTTCCCATGTGTCCCATAATTAACTGAGAAGTAGCTCTGTCACTGCACTTTCATCCTTCTTAGTCTCCCTCCCTAAATCTGTTTTCCAGACTCCACTATAAGTAACAAGAAGACAGGGACCACTTCTGTGCCTTTCAATGTTGTGTCTAGTCCTATGCATGGTGCAGGGCAGTGTAGAAACAATTACTAGATGAATGAACAAGGGATGAATGAATAATGTGTGTATGCCTCAGATATGGGAAGTGGGGAAGGGAGGGAACCCATCACTTGTAGACCACGTAATCAGTCCCACCCATAGTGTGAAAGTGCTCAGGTGACTATATGTGGAAAGCCCTTAAGACTGGGGTTTCTAAGGTTAATGCAAGAGCCCTTCCACCACACACAGAGGCAGCTGACCTACCTGGGCCTGAGTATGATCCAGCTTCTTTCCCCAGATATGGCCTTAAACTTACATTTAAAAAAAAAAAATCTCTTTAGATAAGGAAAAATCCCCAGTGCTCAGTCAAACATTAATCACATTAGACTGTCTGTCTCTTCAGTCAACCACAGTGGTGAAGCTATGCCCATCCAAGCCTCATCTCCCCCATCAAATCTGACAACATCATGCTGATAAGGAATGACAAGAGACACAGCTAGCATTCTGCACACCACCCACTCTTTGTGATGCATGAGATTTAGCTAAAAAGCATTTTAGTAGACAAAGAAAAGGAAAGTTTTTCCCAGAATTTGTGGTTGGAACAGAAAGAATAGGTGAAAACTGCTCTCCAGACAGCATTGTAATACAAACAGAATTAAGTGATATACTGTTTTGTTTTTTTTTTGAGTCATTGAACCTATTGCTCTTTTCACTCTGTGGTAATAACAAATACTATGTTACAAATATCCAGTTCCCATCACAACTTTGCTTTCCAAGGGACCAGTTGATCAGTTACTCACACCGCCCAGGAGTCAATAGAAGAATGTCTACTTTATAGCTCCTCAAAAGCTCATCAATTCAGCTTATTTGCTAAAATGCATGTTTTCTTCTATTAATACACTTACCAAATATTTGCTGAGTGTCCACTCTGTGCAAAACACTGTGCTAGGTAGAGGCACTGGGAGAGAAAGTGGGCATCTAAAATGGAAGCTGATGGGATTCTAAAATAAATCCTTCCTTTGGCAATTTTTCAGTGGCACTCCCTTTAACTTTGTGGTTCTAAACTGGGCTTGTAACATTTGTAAGAGGATCTGCTAAATTGATGTTCTGTCTTTCCTAAGAGGCAAAGTAGAAGTAGCTCTTGGGTACAAGCAGAGATGCGCTTGTTAATAGTAATTAATAGCAAAGTGACATTTTATCTTAACACCTACTACCAGATATCACCTTGGGGAGAGAATGAAAATTGTTGGAGGAATGATTTATAAGGGCTTGAGGAGGTGGTATAAGCCTAAGGACTTGGGACCAAGATGTCTGAGAAGGAGAAAAGAAAAGAGAAGGACTTTATTATTCTTTTAAGGCAGGAGAAACAAATAAGAAAGAGAAAATGGGCATGGCAGTTCTGAGACTGGGCATAGAGAGGCATGTCCAGAGAGCCCCCTGGCAGAATGTAAGCTCCAAAGAATTTAGGAAAGAGAAATTCTAATATCCATGATTAAAGTTGTTTCATGTGCAGGTATGGGGTGTAAACCTCTCTGCTGTCCTTCTAAAACCTATGGAAGTTCTCAAGAGACGTTTTAGGCTCCTAGAGTTTTGATAGAACTCAAGGAGTTTTGTATCCAATTAAGCAGAGAAGCACAGGAAAGTATGTGTGGGAATGAAATACCTGGAGTCAAGCAAGGATAAAGAAATATGTTCCCTGTGAGGAATTCACTGACGTCTTGAAAATTCCCAAACTTTTAACCGTAAGGATCCAAGCTAATTTTACACAAATCTTGAGGGGCTGCTGATTTCTAAGTTGCTCCCAGCTTTTTAAAAAAAAAAATGTGAGAACCTTTGCCTTTGGCGATAACTAAAAAAAAAAAAAAAGAAATTTGAGACTATTTCTCAGATCTTTATGGTCATAAAGATTTTAGTATGAGGGGCACAATTGCCATGCCTGTATCTGCACTGTTAATATAGTGTCAACACCTGTGTCAACTAGCCTTTAGTCAAAATCTGCAGCGTCATCTTTTTCTGCAGTAAAATAAAAGATTCTAGATTTAAAAAAAAAAACTTTGTAACTAAAAATGAAGCTGAATCTTAATCAGAATGGTCTCGTAAATGTTAGTTTTCCCTAATCTGCCACTAAGAAGTGCAAATAGGCAATAGAAACAAATCATTTATAAACCCATGTAATTTGTTTAAAACTGTTCAAGGGGAACTTGAAATCAGCAATTGAAAAAAAAGTCTCAGATTTCTCATCTGCAAAATGAAGTTATTAATGTGAATATAGTCTAGTTAACAGCATTGTTCTAATGTCAGTGTCCTGGTTTTAATATTGTGCTATAGTTATGTAAAGTGTCATTATAAGCTGGGTGAAAGGTACACAGGCCCCTTTGTACTATTTTTCCAACTTCTTGTGAGTCTATAATTATTTCAAAATAAAAAGTTACAAGAAATGATGTTAATACCTTCCTCACAAGGTAGTCATGATGAAATCATGTATGAAAATATATTGGTAAATTGCCAAAAGTGCACAATTATTGGTTGTTTAATAATCATTCCTATTCTCCAGCTGTTAAAATCAATGTCTCAGAGTAATAATAGCTAATATATATAGCTCTTATATGTGCCAGCCACCATTTCTATTTCTTCATGTGTGTTACCTCACATAAGCCTTTCAACAATGCTATGAGAAACTAATAATGGTTTTCTCTTTTTAGCAGGTGAGAAAACTGATGCTCTGAGGGATGAGACACTCTCAAAAAGTCATGTAGCTAATAATTGGGTAGAATTATATCACAGACCTAGGTCTAGAATTCCAGAGCTGGAGCTCTTAACTGCAGTACATAATGCCTGTCCTTCAGCTGTCTCACCTCCTCCAGGTGCCAAAAGAAAACAGATTAAATTGGGGCACAATATAGCTAGGTTCTCTCCTTGGGCTCTCACATACTGAAAGCAAGGTGTTGGCCAGCTGCATTCTCATCTGGAGTTCAAGGTCCTCTTCCAAGCTCAAAGGGTTGTGGCAGAATTTAGTTGCTTGCAGCTGTAGGACCAAGGTCTCCATTTCCTTGCTGACTGCCAGCCAGAGACTAGTCACAATGCCTAGAAGCTGCCCCCAGATCCTTAGGGCCCCCTCCATCTTCAAAGCTATTAATGGAGAGTCTCCCTACATGAAATATTTTTAGATTTCAAATCTCTCTCTCCAGGAAGAACCCAGGCCCTTTTAAGAGCTAACTTGGTCAAGCATGCCCAGGATTTCCTCTCTTTCTTAAAGACATCTATACCACATAAATAACTTAATGATGGTGAGACCTCCATTAGAGTCACAGTTTGGGAACTACATATGAGTGGGACTCTTGGGAGCCATCTTAGAATTCTGCCTACCCCAGAAATTTCTTTACTTTTCCAACATCGCCAAACTTCTCCCTTAACCTCAAAAGACTGGGGTATGAGACAATAAAAGACGGTCAAAAGTTAACCTCAAAATACCATTAACCAATGAACCTGACCTTTCTGTGTGTATTACACAACTGAGCAAGCTGTTGTATTGTTTCCCATTCCCAAACTTGCCCAATTAATGGAGATTTTAATGTATACCAAGAAACAAAATCAGTGTTTTCCTGCTGTTTGTTCATTTGCTGTCATATTTGACTATGACAGAAATCCATTAATATAATAAGAATACATCAAGGAGCACATGGAATGATGATTTATCAAGATAACCAGGAGAATCCAGACCACACTTGTCATGCAATTCAGTTACCCTTTAGGTGATTTAGAGGCAAGATTCTCTAAGCTGAAAGTATTTTGAAGATTTTTCTGTCAGATCAACTGCTGCTGAATGAATGTATAAAAAAGCCAAAAATTTTGAAGTATCAAGGTTCTTAGTCCTGCTTCCTCTACCAGTGGGGATAAAGAGAATGCTGTATTCATCCTCAGCACTCTTTTCTCTCACCCTATGCCTGGGAGACCTCCCACTCTCCAGGAGACCATCAGTGCCAGACTGGTTATTTGGATTTGTCAGTTCATAATTAGAGAATGGGCAGAACGATTTAAGATTAAAAGAAAGACAGAAGTAAAAAGTCCTTTATAAGAAAGGCTAAGTCAATCTACATAATGGAAAGCTAAAAGATAGAAGAGAGAAATGTGTGCAAACTGAAAGCCAAAAGGGGGATTCAGAAAATGGGTTACTTCATAGAATATGGGATAGAAAGAACTAGAAAGGAGAATATCAAACATAAGAAAAATTGTATTTGAGAGTTCCAATTAGAGTAACAATCATTCTACTTTTATAGATTAACATTGAAGACTAGAATTTTTAGGAAAATAATTTTGGTGGTTTAGAGATAGTACCAAACAGAAACATTTTTCCCCTAATTACTGTATGACTTTTAACCACTTCTGGAAAAACATCTTAATTCATGCTAAATAAGTGTTAATTTACTAGATAGGAGTGTTAATTTACTAGATTTAGGAACACCTAAATCTATGAAAACTCTATGTAAAATCATATGTGGATATACTTTTCTTGAAAAGTATTCCTTAAATTTCAAAAGATTATGAAAAGGTTATTTGTAGGAAAGATACCATGACTATGGGAAGAGCACTAGAAAAGGTTTGGATTCTTCTGGAGAGAATAACTGGATGGTTATTATGATGAAGGACTTAATCAGAGGTATACAGAGACTTTTAAGATAAAAGTCACTGGCTTCCTACTTACATATGGAATAGGACATAGCTAGTAGATATATCATAAAAAGGTACCCAATCTCTGCTGATTGATAAAGCTTGCCATAGTAGGTATTCTGGTGTCACTTGATAACAGTTTGTGGCAGCCAGCCTCCAAGATGGTGACTACTGATCCTTGATTTCTGGTTTTCACATCCTTTTGTACTATCCTGCCACATGGAATCAGGAATGGGTTTTGTTACAAACAATACGGTAGAAGTGATGGCAACTGAGGTGAGATCATAAAAGGCACTGAGGTCTCTGCTTTGGTCTTTTCAGTTGTTCACCCTGTGAAATCTAGCACCATGTTAAAAGGGCACTCAAGTTGCCCCATAGAAAGACCCATGTGGAGAGGAACAAAGGCTTCCCAACAACAGTCAACATCAAGCTGTCATTTATGCAAATGAGCCAAACAGGAACTGGATCCTCTAGCCCTACTCCAACCTTCAGATGACTGCAATCCTGGCTGACATCTAATTTCAATTTCACGAGATACCTGAGCCAGAACTGCACAGCCATGCTGCTCTGGAAAACCTGACCCACATATGTTGTAAGAGACAATAAATTATTACTCTTTAAGCCACTGAATGTTAAGAGTAATTTGTAGTCTACTGTTTAGCTAGTTAATACATATGCAGAGCTGGTACTCAACTATTATTACAATGTTATCAACTATTATTACAATGCTATTACTAACATTGGCATTAAATCTAACGTAAAAGGTAATATCTAATCTAGTTTTTAAAAAAGGAGGGTTTCTGCTAATAAAAAATGATAACAGTGCTATAATTTATAATCACACATCAGCACAGCACATTTTTACTACGGGCTGATAATGATGTTGATTTCCTTCCAGTTACTGAAGGAAATTGCAATGCTTACATTTGTTCTTGATATAGCAAGCACAATGTAGATCCCTCTAACTCTGAAATAAAACTACCACCACCCTACAAAAAAAAATCCACATCCCTTTCACATTGCTTGTTTTTACAATAAAAGAGGCCAAAGCTTATGCTAATCCTAAAATGAATTTAGAAATAGAAGAAAGTAAAATTTGGCAATATCTTTAGTGAAATAGTAATGAAAATCATCAAATCAGTATTAATACTCTTGATGGAATTTGCTTAACTAATGAATTTAAATGTATTCACTGCACACCTTGCATAATATGAAAGTCTCTACAATCAAAAACTAATAAGCATGAAAGTCTACAATGTATTTATTCCTGAAAAGAATAAATATTATGGCCTCATAAGACCAATTGAGTGATCTTAATATTTTCTTCCTCAAATCTAAAGCAATTAAAGATAAATGAACCAAGAAGAAATATAAATAATTACAAAATGGAAACCACTGAAGAGAAACTCACAAATAAATAATGAATTGTGTAAAGTAGATCATTAAAGTCTGGTAATTTCTAAGATCTTGTTGAGCAGATAAAATATTACTTATAACATGAGGAATTACAATTTTTTGCTTTTGTAGTACTCTGCTAATGACAAACAGGATGTCATTTGGGATATTTCTAGTAGGCACACTATATATGTCTAGAAGTAAATATCTGGGTTGCAATGAGAAGTCCAAGAAAGAAATTTAGCTGATGATCATGCTATTATTAATAATCTTTATAAAAGTCTAATAGCATGATGATCATGGTAAAGCAATCAACAGTTTAGGCAACACTAACAATAATAGCAGCTGCATGGTGACATTTATTGAACATTTACTATAGTAGATTAAAAGAGTGACCATAATCATCCATAGCTCTCCCTTTATTCTGACTCTTTGCAATATGACTGTATTGCAGCTCTGCCCCGCCCCCCATGAAACTGAGTCAACTTCCCCACTTCAAAAATCTGGGTTGGCCTCATGACTTGCTTGGCTCAAAAGAATGAAGCAGGGAAGGCAGTGTATCAGTTTCGACCTACATCTGAAGAGGCCTTACATGCTTCCATTCTTCCTTTTGGTCCTATCCAACAAGCATGGGAAAAGGGGCATGGTCAAAACTGCTGGACAATGTGAAACCTTGTGGAAATGAACTGAGCCATCTTAGAAACTGACCAGAGTAAGCAGAGCTGGGATCAAAATAACCATCCAGTAGAACCCAGAACAAATGGCCAATCCACAGAATTGAGAGCTTAATTGATGATTTTTTGAAGGGACTAGTTTTTTATACAGCAATAGTTAACTGATATGTGCCAGGCACTGCTTTAAGTGCATTACACATGCTATTTAATGTAATCTTGCTATAAGCTATGAGATAGATTAGTATAATTATTCACATTTTAGGGGTGAGAACGTGAGGTATAGAACAATGAAGAAATTTATTTAGTGTTCCTAGAATATCCCAGTGCAATGATCTTGCTGGATTCAGGTATAGGCAATGTCACCAGGGTTCTGTTTTAATTATTCTTCATATTTTGGCTCCACTTGCCTCTGTCTGGACACATGCTGACTACTGCAACTCCAAGTTTACTTAGTACTTATTGCTCTTAATCTAGAGAAAAAAAGCTCAGATGAAAATCTAGAGAGGGTCTAATGGACTAGACCTAATCCTGTGCCCAATTTAGGGACCAGGTGGGCAGGTGAAGCCTTGTGACTGACAGATCCATCAGAATTACCTGGTGGAGATGGGCTAGGGGAAGAGCAGTTCTGTGATTGAGAAAGGAGTATCGGGCAGACAGTAGCATTATATCCTCTATACTGGCTTTCAGATTCAGAGTGGGTTTTAAGACACCTTAGTGGTGATGATTGGAAACCCTTGAACTATAACATCAAGTCCATCAAGAAGCAGGTGTACACTCCAGCATGCAAAAACAAGGACCGTGCTCTTCTGGTTCCCTAGCAGCCTTCTCTTCCAACATTTCTCTTTGCCACCTCACCACAGCTCCTCTTCCTGAATAATAAGAAAATTCTCTGGCATTTTTTAGTTTTATAGATATGCTTGATGTTTGAAGAACAGCTTTTTCTCCACAACTAAATCAGAATGGATGATTTGCTTTACAAAAAGGTTCTCGACTGTACAAAGAATTTCTCAGAATAGGACTTTAAATAGCATCCACCCTCCTAGTATATTTAAACTATGGTTCTATTTACAAGCTACTGCTTCTGTATACCTCAAATTCAGTTTACCTGAGGGGCTGGGCTAGACAGCTGCTAAGAACCTTTTCAACCTAAAAATTATGTGAGTCTATGACCAATAGCACATAGTGCCAAAAAGGCCAGGATATTGGAACTGAACAGCCTGGGTTCTTACCTTGGCTCTGTCACTGATTTACTAGCTGTATAATGACTTTGCACAAGTCACTAAACCACTCTGAGCCTCACCTGTAAAGTATATATAAGAATGTTACCCACCTCAATTTTTGATGTGAAGATTAAATGAGTTAAGATGTACACATCACTAGGCACATATATTAAGTATTCTGCCTGCAACTCCTTTGGCTAGTTTCTAATTCATTTTGTCCTCTGCAGCCAGAGGCATCTCTTCCAAACATAAAGTCTATCTTGTCAAACTATTCCACTTAAAATCTTAATGGTTTCCCACTGCTCTAATAAAACCCAATTTCTTAGCATGTCCTACTAGGGCCTACATATCTGGTCTCCCACTAGCTACACAGTATTATTACTCACCATGCTCATTCTCATCTCTATACAAACCTATTGCTACTTTTCTCAAATAAAAAAAAATTTTTTTTCTCTTGATATTACTTCTCCTGTGAGCCTCAGCCCCATTTCTTTGCTCTCCTTTATAGGAAAACTTCTTGAAAGATCTATTGTGTTTGCTGTCTTCCATTCCCATCCTCCAAGCTGCCTAGCCTACTTGACATCTCCACTGGGATATGTGATAAAATTTTCATCTCAACATGTCCAGAAATAAACTCTTTCTCCCCTTCTTCCCCAGCTTGCTCTTCCTGGAATATTTCTCATATCAGGTGATGGCAACTCCAAATAGCTGTCCCTTCTGCCTGAAACATTTTTCCATGAGCTACCTGTAGAGCTCACTCACTCACCTTCAGACTATCACTCAACTATCAACTTTTTTATCTTTGTAATGAGGTCCACCTTGAACATTCTATTCAAACATGTGAGTTGTCCCCAATCTAGAGACCCTAATCATTTTCTTTGCCCACTTCAATCTTCCATGTCACTTATCACCTTCTAATCTACTATATAAGCATTATTTATTATGTTTATTTCTATCAATACCCTTTCCCCAAATATATAAGCTCTTTATGAACTGGCATTTGTTTATCTACCTTATTCATATATCCTAATCAACCAGAAAAACGCCTGAAATATGATAGATACTTAATAAATAGTTGTAACTAAGTATATGCTCTTGCCATGATGGACTTCTTCCATTCTCTCAAGAATATTACTTCCTCGGAAAACCTCTCACCTCCCTGATAAAACTCCTTAATTATATACCAAGTGCCTCACTCTTTCATGGAACTTTGGAGAGATTTGATTTTATATTTGTTTTGTGACTAGCCAAGATCTCTTAGAGCAGGGAAAACTCTGTTTTTAATTACAATCTTATCACGAATTCCTAAGAGTATCTGCATACAATAAGTACTCAATATTTATTGAATAAATGAATGTTAGATGGTTATTATATATTATTGTAAGTTAACATTTTTTTTTATCAATGGCCCAAAATGTATACAACTGGCAAGATTAAAATCAACCTCTTTATTTGCTACTTGAAAAATACTCCTTGCCCCCAAATAAACCAACAGTCATTTGCAGGGCTCTTGTAGATATTCTGATTTGTATCCCATGTGGATAAAGGAGTGTACCAAATGACTTGCCTCCCTTTTGTTAAAACTTTCTCTCAGTATTATGTGCTTTCATCTGAAGCATACCCTTTCATTTACATCTTAAAAGTATGCAAACACTTTTTTGTGACACACTGAAATTTAAAGGTTTCACCAAAACAAAAAATTCATTTTTAACTTCTCCAATTTAAAGTGTTTTTTTTTCTAAATCTACTTCATGAGAGATCAATTTGGGATTCATCATTGTAACAAAGATGAACAAAATATTTCATGACAAAGATGGTATATTTCTGATCTTCTGATAACTCCATACTTCCCATAATACTGCATGAATGGAATTATGACTGCCAGAATTAGAGCTAACATCATATATCCTAGCTTAGTTGGTTGTGTCAGTAATTTATACAATACTCTGCTAACTAAATTTAAATAAGGCTCCCTTCTTGATACACAGCAGCCATTTTTTGTCTGGGCCTTCAGGAGGTTCAGAATGAAGAAACGTAGCTTTCTCCTCAGAATATTTACATACTGTGTCCCTGTTGGTTTGTTTAAAATTGACTGCTGAGCACTAAATAGACTGGGTCCAGCCACAGGAATAGATTAGTACACAAAGGCCTGATGGAATTTTTCTCTGAGGAAAGACTCCAGGCCTCCTTCTTACCCCACTCTAAACAGACACTATAACTCTTGTGTGTGTCTGGCACCTTAGTAAATAAAGCAGTGGTACAGAGGGAGGGTTGGACATTCTATCTTTGCCATAGACTCTTGAGAGAAAAGAGACATTTAAACAATTTTACTACCAAATACTTCAAGCATGTAAAAAATGCATACAAAATAATAAAACTAACTCCATTGCACTCACTACCAAACTTTGTCAAAACTTAGTAATTCACCTTGTTGCAGACCCATTGGGAATAGAAAGAAAACATCAAAGATGCGATTGAAGTCCCTGAGTACCCCTCCTATTCCATTCATTCACCCACTTTCTTTTCCAAAGGCATTTACTCTCTGGAGATTTGGGCTTACATAGACATACATGCTTTTCTTCTCATTATCTACCAACTTTAATGTCTTGTGTTTTAAAATTTTGCATAAATGTTATCCTCTGTCTCTTTCTGCAAGCTGCTCTCTTTCCTCCACCCCCAATTCTTCTCTCTCTCCCCCGCCCCCACTGACTCATTATTCTATTCTTGAGATGTATCCATATTAAAACATGAATAATAACATTCCACTTCATTCACTTTAAACTACTGAATTGAATTAAAGTATTTATAGCCACAATCTATATACTCATTCTCATGGTGGTGTATATTTATGTTTATTCCTTTTTGCTGCCAGAGTAATGGGGTGCTGGTGGCAGGAATAAGAAAAGAATAAATAGACACTTTTTTTCTCCTGGGGACTCAAATCTGTATGCTACTTCAGAACTTGAGTGGTTAAAAGATGATAAGATGGTTAATTTTGTGTCATTTTGGCTGAACCATGGTGCCCAGATATTTTGCCAAACATTCTGGATGTTTCTGTGAAGGTATTTTATGCATGAGATTAACAGTTAAATTGGTGGACTTTGAGTGAAGCATATTGCCCTTCATAGTGTGAGTGGGCCTCATCTAATCAGTTGAAGGTCTTTAAAAAAAAAAAAAGAGCGAGGTCCCTCAAGCAAGAAGGAATTTTGCCAGCAAACTGCCTTTGGACATGAACTGCAACACTTCTCTGAGTTCCAGCCTATTGGCTTATCCTGTAGATTTTGGACTCACCAAGTCTCCACAATCACATGAGCCAATGTTTTAAAATAAATCTTTTTTTTCTCTTACACACACACACACACACACACACACACACACACACACACAGAGAGAGTTGCTTCTGTTTCTCTGAAAAATTCTGACTGATTTAATGTCAAAATACAACTTGCATCTATTTTTATTGTGGTCCTTTGGTCTTTGAAGATAAAAGGACCTGGGGAGAAAACCCAAGAGCTTCAAATAGGTATGGGGCAAAATGAAACATTTTGCTTAGTGTATTTTCTTCTAATTCACCAAAACTTATACTTTCTACCCTGAGCCATGCCTTATCTTCTCTAACTAGTGTCTGTGCTTGATTAAAAGGCATGAGATTAATCTCTGTACCCTCAGTAGGCACTCAGCTAATGTTTATTGAATTATTGGATGGATAAATGAGCGGTGACTTCAAAAAGCCAAGCACAGGGACAACAGTAACAAAGGAATCAGTTAACCAATACATCCATCAACAAAAATATATCTTTGAGACATGGTCATATATTTAGCACTGTGCTGGGAACTGTTGTGCAGTGCGGGTTCACAGACTTGAAAAAAAAATAATTTCAGTGATGCCACTTAAGGTGAAAAAAGATAAAAGCAATCAAAAAATTCTAGAGCAAAAGATAAAATATTTTTTTAAATAATAAGAAAGTAACAGTAAAAGTAAGTATAATGAGAATATAAGGATGAAAGGTAGGATGGTTGAATTAAAAGATGCTGGATTTTAGAAACTGAAGCTCTACATTCAAATCATAACACTACCTCCTCTTGCTCCCCCAAATAACCCTTGGCTAGACAATTGTCTCCTCTACAGAATGGCTTTGAATCATCTCTCATTGTGTTCATGCTCTAGATTGCCCATGTATTGTCTAGTGAACAGGTTAGTTATTATACCAACAAATGCTAATTTATTGATTTTCCTCCCACCCATTGCTCTCAGACACAAAAGCCAGTGAGTTACTCAGATGTAGCAGCATTCAGTACTCAAGGGTGCTATTTTTAAAAGAAACTATTGATCTCTGTCAACATCCAGTGACACAATCAAATGTAGAGTGAACCACTTCATTGCCTTCTGCATGATTTCACATTTTACATCCTGTTCTGGAAACTTCAAAATCTTGTGACATATCAGATAATAGATCAAATAACTGCTTCTAAGTTATTCAAATATGCAATCTTGTAACAAGATAGGAGTCAGATGAAATAATCAAGAGCACAAATGGCACTCAGTTATGTTTATCACCAGAGAATAATTCCTTCTGAAAAGAAATTGCATTCTCCTTTATGCTACCCTGGAAATGTTTTATGTTTAATCAACCTTTCTTTGCCCACATGCCTGAGAAATACAATTCACTTTTCAATAGGGAAAATTGGCCCCTGACTGATTTCCATTATATGTATATATCCTCACTCTTGCTGGGCATGCATTAGTTGGGTCTCAGCAATGACAAGGTGATGGATGAGGCTCTCTGGAACAGAGAGGAGATCCATCTCCACAGGACAGAGCTTCTCCTCTCCATCTATCTGTACTGAAGTTATACCAACTCACAGCTGCAGCCCCAGAAATGCAATACAAAGATCCTGAGCCACAACAAAGTGCTCTTAGAAAGAGAACTGGGAAATGCCAATAAAAAATATTCAACAATGAAAGAGGTATCGCAATATAGTCCTGACTCTGCCACTAGCTAAATAGGAGATCCTGTTTAACTTACAGAAACTCATTGCTAAAATGAGATTCTTTCTGTCTTACCTCTCTCAAGGACCAACTAGAAGTTGAAAAGGATATTATGAATTCAACATTTTTGATAAATATTATTATATACAGTCCACTGGAGTAAAAACTCAAGGTGCTCGCCATGATACCCTTATTTGGCTGACAGCAGTAGAGCTTTGCAGTTGCACATAAAGAAGGGCGTTGAAGGTGACCTACACGGTTTAAATCCCACCTTAAACTCTGGCTAGATGTGTAACCTTAAGTAAGTAAAAAAACTTAGCAATAAATCTTCTTTTCCCTATCTGTAAAATAAGTAGCTCATGGAGTTATTGTCAGGTTCGTTTCATGGATGACAAAATTAACACTCTGAGTTAATTCTAGTTCTAGATATTCTGTTCATTCTGGACATGCTGGTGACATTTGATGTGGTGTTTATTTAAAAGACTGACAAGAAGTCAACTTGTGGAAGAGGAGGCAAAGTTCCTTTCTGTGTCCCTGTGCCAGCATTCACCACTGGACCTTCCTTCCCCCTCCCCACCATCCCTTTAGTGAGCTCAAGTTTTTATTGGATTATAAAGCAGATCTTCCCCCACACTGCTCATTAGAAGAACAAAGCTTAGATTCAAGACACTGTCTTCCAGAATGTGTATCTTGTGGAGCCAAACAGAGGACACAAGAAAATCTGGAGGAAAAATTCTAGAGTGTAGACAAGTATGCTCAAGACAAAGGACATTAGAGATGAGGGAGCAAGAAAAATACCCTATGGAATATTGGTCACCATGGCTATCTTAAAAATAATGACATGAACATCTATTATGTAAACATTGTTCAGCATACTTTAATATCTATAATCTCATTCAGTTCTTATAATGCTCCTTCAGGGTAAATATCATTATTCCCCCTGTCCAAAGGAGGAAAAAGTTCAAAGTGATGTCTCCTGGCTGGAGTCACACAGAAATAAGTTATGGAAAGAGAATGAGTCTCTGACATGCTGTTGCTTTCACAGCCGTAACTTACACTCTACACTCTCAGATTTTTAAAAGTTTATCTGGCAGGTTACATAAAATGACTCACCCCAAAATAGCTATGGCAGCTTTCTGGGCCTTGGATTGATATTTTTCTGCTTTTACTGACCCACTGGAAGCTTCATTTCCCAAAATCTCTAGATAAGGAGTGGTTCCCAGGGCTCCCTGGGCCTAAAAGGAAAAAGAAAATAAGTAGAGAAGATCCTAATTACTCGTAGAAAAATGATAGCAGAAAATACCACTAAAAATAAGAACCAAAATTTCCTAGAAAATGGGAGAAAAAGGTTGAGACTTTATTTTGAAAAACTAAAAATGTATTAGTAAGTTAATTTTATGTTTAATAAGATATTAATTCTTTGATGATTAAAATTAACAAATAATTTTTAAGATCATTTTCCAAATAATTATATAATAGTATAATAAGGTACTCTTCAATGTACAGCCAAAAGGAGGATCATTTTTGCAAAAAGAGCTGAGGTTTCATCAATTTTCCCAAAGGCCACCCTGCATCCTTTGATATTCAAACCATCAAATTATTTTCCTTTGAAGCCTATCATGTTATCACCCTTGTCAATTTTTCTTTTCTTCAATTATTAAGTGATCTAACTCTGTCAGATCCTCATTTGTCAATTATTTTGCATGTGATTAGAGAAATTCTCTACATCCCTTTCATCTTTGCAAAATCCTGTATCATCTTTTCAAGTTTTGCGGTTTTCTTTTGCAATAAAATTGCAATATACTTGCGCTGAGTAGCCCAGCAAAGCTACTGGCATTGTGGATATAGAGAGAAGTGTTTTAAGTGACGAGGGACATTTGAGTGGAGACTAATTTTAATGAGTGAACAGTTTATTAGTACATGCTGTCATTCAATGTTGCCTTTCATCTCAACACTCCTATATAACTGTAACCTTGGGGATGGTGATAAATAATGCTGGAATTAGAGGATTCTCTGTAGTAAAAAAGATAATAACTCCTATGTCCTGAATAGCTGCTTCCATATCCATCACTTCATGTGATTCTAGCAGCATCCCTTATAAAGATGGGGCAAGTATATTTACACACATTTTACAGTTGAGGAAACTGAGACTCAGCAAAGTGGATTTTTTTAGAATTTCTTCCTAACCCACACTCTCAGAGCAGTAACTTTCATTTATTGTTCTTTTGCTTGGTACTGAGTACTGTGCTAAGTATTTTATATATCACCCCATTTATTCCTGATAACTATCATACGGGGTGACAGTAATTACACATTATTAATTTCATTTTACAAAGGACAAAACTAAGGATATTTAAAGTTAAGAAACTTGCTGTGTTAAATCAGTTTTTACTACAATAATGCTGAATAACAAATGACCCCAAAATCTCAATGGCTTCCAACCACCAACATTTATTTCTCACATATAAAAGGATCAGTTGGAGGGCTGAGTTGACTCTATTTTAGGTGGTGGGTCAGGTTCAGGTCTGTTTTAGGGGTCAGCCATTTGTGACCCAAGCTTAAGGCACAGTAGCTACCTGAGCAAGATCTCTTCAGGACTATCTGTAGTGCATGAGGCTATGTTCATGTCATATTTACTAAACTTTCACTGTCCAAAATAAATCGCTGAATGGGAAAGTCAATGGGATAAAGATGTAGAATCTGCCTACTCTGCTGGGAGGCACTGAAAAATTACATGAGTTACATGACTAAGAATATCAATGGAAAATACTATTACAAGTGTAGGGAGGCAAAAATGATGATAGTTAAGAATTTTCAGCAATAGCCTTATCTGTACCACTGGCTTAAGTTCTCATTGCAAGTTCTGGCTATAGAGCTCATGCTGTTAACCACTCCATTGCACTTACCTGGAACTGCCCCTCATGCTCGAAGGTGAGTCCTCATGATCGTGTTGATATCATATCACCACTTCTTCTTGACTAAAGTTGTTTGGCACCTGCTGGCTGAACCCCCTTGATCCTCTTCTATACATTTGGCCCCAGGTTGCTCTAGGACCAACCCAGATCTGGATGTAATGCTATCTGTACCTTCAGGCCAGCGACTAAGCAAGAAAAAAATCTTTTCTTCTGGCTCCATTCTGACCTTAAAAGAAGTATATCTGAATAGAAAATCTCAGTATTTTTATAGCTCCTTCCTCAGTGGAATCCTCTTCCCCAAATTCCATAGGGTAGACATCATTATAACCATTACAGATTTAGAAGCTGAGATTTAGCAAGATAAAATGACTTGCTAATATACAGCTCATGAACTCTTAGTTCTGATGTGACCTGTAAAATTTGTTTACTGTACTTCTGTTAACTGAGCATTTTCTCTAGGCCAGACAACTTACTGAGACTGCTACAGATATGGCTTTATTTAATTTTCACAGCAATGCACTGGAGGAGATGTTCTCATACCTTTTCGTACTTGAAAAGTTAAAATAATTGTCCTTAGGACATAGGCCAGAGTTCAACCCAGCTCTTTTTCATTCCTTCACCTATGCTCTTAAACCTTATACTATCCCGTTTCTTTTATTATTATTATTATTATTATTATTATTATTATTATTATTATTAATTATTATTATTCCACCTCCTTAGTGATTAGTTGCCTCGCTAGATAATCTCTTGCCTTAAATCTCTGTGATGTAGCCAAACCATGGTCTGGTCCTTCATCTCCTGCTCTGTCATGCACTCCATGCCTGAACCTTTGCTTTTGCTTTCTCTTCTGGGACCCCTATACTCCATCCTGTCCTTTGTGTCTATCTTGGGACAGCTGTTTTCTGGCCCTCATTTCTGATGGCAGGGTTTGATGCCTGGTACTTCTCATCCTGCTACACAGAACTCCTTTTTATCTGTTGCCTCCTGCCAAGGTTGCCACTTTTGCATAATGTCTTATTTTCAGGCATTTTTTAATTTACAACTCTTATTTCAGTTTGAATTAAAATTTCTTTAAGTTCAATTTTGGAAAAATAGATTGTCTATCTACAAGAATAAATCTATTATTGAAGCTTTTGTCTATAATATTCTCATTCATTTACTTTTTAAATTTTTAACATATAGCAAAATTGACCTTTTTTGATAAACAGTTCTATAAATTTTAATACTTGTATAGATTTGTGTAAATACTCTCACAATCAATACACAGACTGCTCTGTCATCTCCCCAAACACCCTCCTGCTATCTCTTTATTGTAACACACTTCCCCTATTCCTAACAATTCATAACCACTAATCTGTTTCTATTACTATTGTTTTGTATTTTCAAGAATGTCACACAAACAGAATCATACAGTATAGAACTTGAGATTGGTTTCTTAAACTCAAGGCAATGCCTTTGAGATGCATTCAAGTTGTTGCACTTTTGATGATTCATTACTTTTTATTGCTGAGTAGTATTCCCTTGTGTGGATATACCACTGTTTGGTTATCCATTCACCTACTGAAGGACATTTGGCTAGTTTCCAGTTTGGCATAATTAGAAACAGAACTGCTTTAAACATTCATATATAGAGATTTTTCCATGAATGTGTTTTAGTTACTTTAGAATAAGTATCTAGGAGCGTAGAGTAAGTGTATGTTTAACTTCAAAAGAAAGTGCCATACTATTTTCCAGAGTTAACAAGTAGCTTTCCTACTTACCTATATCAGTTTTATATTATTGGTAGAGTTAATTAAAATTCTAATATCTCCTGTTTGCTCCTTTGGTTCTACTCTTGGCCCTTCCTCACCATTCTCCATGCCTTGGAAGATTGACATCCATGGATTATATCAACAGACTCCCTTGTCCTCTTGCTTCTAATTGAATTTGTTTTGTGGGAGGCATTGTCAGGAAAGCAGGGGGCAGGAAGAGAAGGATGTCTGAAGATTTATTTGCCTGTTCCCTCCCTACTGAGTGCCACAGCTGCTACATCTTTTTATGGTAGCAACTGCTTATGGTAGGCCACAGGCTTTCATCCTCTCACTCCCACAGGCCTGCTCTTGGTCACCATGGGTCACTGCACTGTCCCTGTTTACTTAAATAGTAAATATCTTGTTTAATTTTTTTCAAAGTCACTTTGAAATAGGAAGATAGATGAGAAAACTGAGGCATGTACCCAAAGTCACATAGCTGGTAAATAGGAAAGCCAATAATATAATCCAGGTCTTTTAACTTGCAAGCTCATGTTCTTCTCAATAAACTGATTTCACCTCATTTGTTTCAAAGCTCTTGTTACCTATTTCTACAAATAATCAATTTGCATATGCTGGAAATCTTAAAATAAATTAGCAAATTAAATTCATGATCCAGTTTTTCCGAGCAGTTTGTCTGGATTAACATAGCTTTTCTTCCTGTTTATTTGATTTTGTTCCTTAATTTCTAATACTAATGGTATCCTTTATATCAATTCTAAGTTTAATAAAAATGATCAAAATTTCTAAATAAAACATGGTAGAGTTCGATAAAACGTTTTTATTCTTAAGTGAACATTGCACAATGTTAATATACTCTATATTCATTATTTGATGAATTGTTGATTAGATTTATTAATAATTTCTCTTAAACTTTAAATATTTTAAAATAAACCACTGACATAATTACTAATGGTGAAGCTGAAAGCAACTGATTTTGTTTATCAAAACCACTAATGCCTACTATTGGGCTGGCTTTATCACCCTTAGGGAGAACATAAATATAGGAGCAATGGATAATTCTTTATGCACATTCATCTGTTCATTACTAATTATTGACTTCATTTAAGCCCTTTACTCAAGGGCTCACTGCTATTATATAGAGGAGTTAGCTCTCTTGATTTTCAGATTATGAATCTGTTTCCTATGTAACTATAATTTTACTGGGGTTCTACAGATCACCAGGGGTCCTCAGATGCATTCTTAAGGGTTTGCTAGGTTGCTCTAATTTAAGGTGACCAACCATCCCAATCTCAATTTGTCCAAAATTGAGGGGTTTCCCAAATTGTGTGACTTTTATTGCTAAAACCAAGAAAGCTCTGGGAAGACTGGAGAAATTGATCACCCTAACTAGATAGCATGTGTTCAATTATATATGTATGTCATGGAATTTGTGTGTGTGTGTGTGTATGTATATGTATGTATGTGTGTATATACATACATATATATATATACATATATATATACATACATACATACATATACATACACACACCTATATATAGACACATATGCATACATATGTGCACATATATGTACATAATACATATATACATACATGTATATTAATTATAATAATCACTATAATGATAAAAATACTTTTTGTTACCTTTTTAAAGCTATAAAATTGTTTGTAGCTTTACTTTTTTTCCCTATCACCTTTTTTCCCCTTCACCCCCAACTCTAGAGGAACCAGAAGCAGCAGACTGACTTGGGGAGATGGTGGAGAAAGAAAAACAAAAGAGCAAACTGCATTTCCTTCCCCATTGTTGGTCACCGGAATGTAAGGCAGACCTAAGTTTGAGTGAGCAGATCAGCTCCAAAATGGATGACAAACTGGACACTTAAATTTTTCTATATCTGAAAATAATATTGCTAAAATATCTGAAAGTGACCAGAAAACTGATGGAATCTGCCTAACTGAGCATCTGAGGAAAGAGAAAGTAATTAAACAGAAGATGTTTGAAGGTAGAGCCAGGCATAAAATGTTTTTTTTTCTTCTTGATTGTCCCCTACCACAGCCAGCCCATTTTAAAAAGTAGTCATGGGAGTAAAGATTTCTCTTTGAGATCCTGATCTCAATTTTTTGTGATAAATATGCAGAAGTAGAATTGCTGGATCATTATAGCAGTTCCATTTTTAACTGTTTGAGAAACCTCTATATTGCTTTTTATATTCCTACCAAAAATATACAAGGGTTCCAATTTCTCCACACCATAATACTTATCCTTTTTGTTTTTTATAATGGCCATCCTAATAGGTATGAGGCGATATTTCATTATGGTTTTGATTTGCATTTCCCTAATAATTAGTTATGTTTAACATCTTTACATATACCTATTGGCCATTTATATGTCTTCTTTTGGAGAAATATTTATTTAAGTCCTTTCACTAATCAGATTATTTGATTTTTTTGCTTGAATTATACAAGTTTCTTATGTATTTTGGATACTAACTCCTTATCAGATATATAGTCTGTAATATTTTTCACAATATTCAAGCTGTGGAAACAACTTAAATATCCATGTGTATAAATGGATTAAAAAAGCGTAATATATACACACAATGGAATAATATCTAGCCTTAAAAAAGAAGGAAATTCTGTCCTATGCAACAATATGGATGAACGTGGAGGACATTGTGCTAAGTGGAATACAGCAGAAGTATAATACTGAATTATTCCTCTTATATGAAGTATCTAAATAGTCAAACTCATAGGAAGAGAGATTAGAGTAATGGTTTCCAGGGGCCGGAGGAAGGGAGAATGAAGGATTTGCTATTCAATGGGTATGAAGTTGTAATTATTCCAGATTAATATGTTCTAGAGATCTGCGGTATGGCACAGTGCCTATAGTCAACAATACTGTATTGTGTACTTAAAAGCTTGTTAAAAAGTTAGGTCTCATGTTAAGTATTCTCACCACGGTAATAAAAGGAAAAAAAAAAAAACGATTAATGTAAGAACCAAAGACACTGGTGAATAAATTATATGTGGGAAAGGAAGAATCAGGAGTCAGGTGTTTCAGTCTGTATATGGGAAAATGGGAATACCAATGATATTTCCCATGTGTTATGAAGTTCAAGCATATGGAGACAGAGGTTTGAGCTTCAGCCTCATCATGCAATATCACTTCCTGGCTGTGGGACCTTAGGAAAGTCATAAATGATTTTAAGCCTCATTTTTATATCTGTAACATAGGGATGGTAGTAGCCACATATGATCCTGGTAAGGGAAAAGTATGATAATGAAAGAACAAGTGCTTTGGAAACTAATATGGTCATTCTTAAATGATAAAGCACAGAAGAGTAGAGGAATCCCATGAACAGTGGAAAACAGGACTGGAAGTAAGGGTCAGGATGGTTGATTTATGGTTTTCCTAAGCAGAGCAGAGGCACAGTCAAGTGTTCTCATGTACCTCCCTCTGCCCTCACTGCCTTGTTCAATTTTAACTTATCCTTCTGATTTTGGCTCAATGAGCACTCCCTCAGGGAAGTTTTCTCTGACCAACTTCCCTGTCCCCAAGACGAAGTCCAAATGAATACAATTGTAATTTCACATTTATTTCTGCAGTTACTTTTTTTTGTATGTAAGTATATTTTTAAAATTTTATATTTTCAATTACAGTTGATATTCAGTATTATATTAGTTTTATATTATATTTAGTATTATATTAAGTTAAACTTTTATATAATTTACAAAGTGATCCCCCCAATAAGTCTAGTACCCATCTGATCCATACATAGTTATTCAATGTTATTGACTATATATCCCCATGACTATTTTGTAACTGCCAATTCGCATTTCTTAATCCCTTCACCTTTTTCGCCCAGCTTCCCTACCCCTCTCTTATTTTCCAACCATCAGTTTGTTTTTTGTATCTATGAGTCTGTTTCTGTTTTGTTTTTTCAATAGTCTTTTAGATTCCATATATAAGTGAAATCATATGCAATTACTTGATTGATACCTCTCTGCACCTAACTTCACTAGGTATCAAACACCAAAGAGGGAGGAATCATAACCATGTATATCTATCTTTATATCCTTATCACTAAGCAGATTGACTAGTACTAAATACATGTGTGCCGAAAATCTGAATAAATAACAGAATGATGTATGCTGCTCCATCTGTCCTCCCTGATCTGCCTAATCATGCCACCTTCAATTTATCTTTGAATTTCAAAATTTTATTATACTAGGTCTTATATTAGGTTGCCAGGTTTATGTTGTGCCTCTCCAAATTGATTATCAGCTCATTAAAAACAGATGTTCATTTATCTATATTTTGTTTACCCCAATAATGCCTAAGATGTAGATGAACTCATAGTTGGTATTCAATAAATGTACTATGGCTCATAAATCCTACTGAGGGGAGTTGCCACCATCTCCACCATTCTCTCCAACTCTCTACCCAGGGGACCATTTAGTTCTGGGCTTGATGTCAACTGGTTCTCTAATTAAAAGAAATTACTCAGATTTCTGACAAGGGCTCCACAAATGCATATAGCTATAGAGTCCTTGGTCTAATGGTTCTCAAACTGTGTACCCTAGAGCCTCAGGATTCACTGGAGTATCTCAGAAGCTGAGCAGACAGAGAAGCTCAGTGCAGAGTCAAAGGGGAGATGTTAAATTTTCTCATATTTTTTTAAGCCAGGCAATTCTCTCTGTTTTGTATATTGAGGTTTTAGGTTAAGATTTCACTAGTTGAAAACAACTGTTCTAATCCAATCCTACTATTTTACATAATAAAGAACTACCCAAATAGGGGAGGAAACTGGATGCTGAAAATTTATAGCAAAATCCCACACATGAGAAAAATTAAATGATAATCTCCTTCAAATGAAATATTTTCTAAGTTTTTATGTGACATTAGCCTTCCTTTCTATTAAAACAAGAGTCCCCAGGGCCATCTCTTGTATTACCTGTTCTACGGTTAGGCTGATTCAGCTGTGTTATTAATAATATCACTTAGAAAGTATAATTAAATAGTCATCAAAGACTTGCTGAGAATCTCAGTGTGTGGACCTGTGTTGTTCTCATGGGTGTGGGTGTAGGTGTCTCTTCCACATAAGTAATCATCCTGTCATTAAGTCTGTGTACAGCTACACTTGTCAGTGGTAATCATAGCAAATCAGTAACCAGCACAATACAGAATAAATATTTCAGGGAAAATGAATATATCCAAGGCTCTATAAAAATAAAATGATCTCTAGCATTTACATTTGTCATTTTGTGTATGTGGTTTATATTTTTATTGATATTCCTTTTTTTCTCTTCTATTTTTCTCTAGCTTATTCATTGTATACATGCTTATAATACTGTTTTTCCATTCCACTGTCTTACATGTAAATTCACTGAAAACATACAATTAATTAAACCAGCAAAAGAGAGGGAATTACTTTGGGAGTTACAAGGTAGCGAACATGGAAAATCTCCTGGCACAATGGACATTGTTTTTTGTGAGAAGCACTACCATTAAGTTAACCATAAAAATATTTTTTTCCAGACCTAAATGTAATACTGGAAAGAGACAGAGAAAGAGAGACAGAGAGACACAGAGAGGAAGAGAGCACCGAAAGAGAAGTTCAGAAATACAAGAGAAAAGTTAGCAAAAAGTTTCTCTTGAGTCTCAGATTTAATTTAAAAGAAAAAATAGCTCCTACATAAGTCATTCTCAACCTCTTTTGGTCTCAATACATCTTTATGTACATAAAAACTATTGAAGACCTCAAAAAGCATTTGTTTATGAGAGCTATGTCTTTCAACATTATCAGATTTGAAATTAAAATTAAGTACTATCAAAGGATATTTTAATTTATTTTAAGATAACAATAAACTCATTATATGTTAACATTCACAATATTTTGCTATGAAATAATTTTTTTTTTTTTAAAAAAAGGCTTTAAGCATTAGAAAGCTGTTGAGCTCAGGTTGGCAGATATAAGTTTTCCAAAATTCTAAGCATTTGCATGGATGCTCAAATTTGTCACTGGCAACAATGCCACCAGTTGTTTTTCTTAAAGTAACAAGCTCACTTCATTCATTTTAGAGTAAATGTCTGCCAAATGCCCAAATCTAAATAACCATAGTTTGTCAGTTGTTCTTTCAAGTAAAAATGGTGTTCAATGAAAAGCATTTAGTTTTGCTCACAGCTCAAACAATTGCCAAAGTGCTTCCCCTCAAGACAACCATTATACTTGGTTTGCAATGAAATATTTCATGTGTGTTTCTTTTTTCCTCACACAGAATACTCAAGGGTCAAAATTTAATACAATAATTTTTTACTGCTTAATCAAGAACATTCCTAAGTGAAACTGGAATCATTTTTATACTGTAAATGCAGGATGTTAAGAATACAATGCTCATACAGTTTGATACTACTGCCTTGATTTGTACTAAAGTAACAGCAGTTTTACTTCCATTAGTTCTGCATCATCAAGGGCAAAGTCAGTGGAAAAGGCATATCACATCTTAGTATTACTATGAAAATAGTTTTGACTTCTCAGAACCCCTGAAATAATCTTAGGGTCCTCCAGGGGACTACTGACCAGACTTTGATGATCTTTAATTCTTAAATACATTTTCTTTCTTCCCTCTGCCTGTGAACAAAGCAGGCAGAGGCTTGGAGCCAAATACTAATAATGGTCAATCACAGATAAATATAGCATGCCTCCTCTTCCCCCAGACTCCAGTATATTCCCTAGTGGCCTTCTCTCCTAATGATACACTCCCTTTCCTCCCTGTCCCTCTTGATAGTTGGGTTGACTCTTGTCACTTGCAAGCAAAAATTCCTAATCAAGCAGAACATTCCAAAGACCAAAACCTACATTCTACAATGTAGTCCACTACCTACTTAATCTATTACCTATATCTATAAGCTATAATCATTGATTAATTGATTACTATTCAAACACTCATTTCCATTCTCCCCCTTTCTAAAAAAAATAAATATACATGTTCTGAGTATATCAGATTCAATCATATGAAATTTGCCATTTGGGTTGGGTCAAAGAATTGGTGAATATTATCAATTCCATATAATTCTACCGAATATTAGCCAAAGCATTATTTCCATTATTGGAAGGGTAAATACAAAATACATCAACAGAGAAAATGGACTGATTTCCAGTGATTAGATGGACATTATCTCAAATAAGAAAGAAAAACCAGTGAGGTAAAGACTACATGATTTAAATGTATCTTAGTCAACACCAACAAGGCAATTTTGGACCATACTGACTTTATCCATATATTGAGTTACTCTGTTGTTGAGGGGAACAGATTTTTCCACTGCTAATGTCCTTCCATGTAGATATCTAACCTCTCTCCACATATCACCACACTTGCTCCTCCTCAATGAGAAATTTGCAATGAAGAACAGAGCATGGGGGAAGATGGTGGACTAGGTAAAAGCAGGGTTCACCTCCTCCCAGGTCCAGAATGAAATTACAACCAAATTATAAAATAATCAACATGAAGAATCACCTGAAGTCCAGCTGATTATTATACTTATATCTAATAATATAAAGAAGGAGCCACATTGAAGCCAGTAGGAAGGGCAAAGTTGCAAATAGGGCTGGACCCACACTTGCAGGTGTTGCAGGAATACTGGAAGGGAGAGCAAGTCTGCAGAGGCTCCCTGAAGAAGAGTGGGGTTCTGGTCTCATTTGGGGGCTCCTTAGCCCATGGTCCCAGCCCAGGGAAGAATAGTTCCCAAAAACTGACTATAAAAATTGGAGGGATTCAGGCCATTTGAGTAAGATGGAAGGATACTAAAACCCTAAACGCCCCTTTAAAGGATCCAAGTGAGGCTCTCTTGTCTGTGGACACTCACCTGGGCACCAGTGGTAAATCAGAGGCTCACACAAGATTCATATGGGGAAAGACTGCATTACCTGGTGCCAGAACGAGAGCTGGACAGGTAGCCACCATTGTGGCTTTGTTGGGGCCCCCCATGGGGCAATCTACAGATGGCACCAGCCTGCCTGTGCAGATCCCTCTGTCAAGGCCTATAAGGAAGTGCTGGCCTGAGGAGATCAGCCCACCCTACTCAACCTGCAGACTGCCCAGGGCTGCAAAACATTCCTATCAGGCAGCTGTAAGCTGCATTTTGGAGACAGTTTCAGGCAGATCACTGTTGCCAACACAAACTTGGGCAGATCTTGGGGATCTGTGGGCCAGTCCAGACAGTAGCTGGTCTTTCTGTGATCTGTGACTTTTGTGAGAATTCACAGTTACCGAAGTTGTAGCAGCACTGAAGCTATATTGATCTGACTCTGCAGTCTCCCTGAGATCCCACTCTATGCAACCCACAAATAGCCAAGCACAAATAGCCCCCGCGGCCCACTGACAGTCAACCACCACTGCCCAGCTCCTCTTCAGATCTTGCAATCCACATCAGCAACAAACTTTGGCTAACACAGTACAGGTATTGTGGGGAAATCAGTTACAGGAAGACCTCTGCTGCTTGTAGAGCACAATATTACATAGGAGGATCTCAGAGGTCAGTGGGACTACTCCAGGCAAAAGCTGGTCTCACTGTGATCTGTGACTATAGCAGGAATGCACAGGAATAGAAGTTGCAATGAAACTGAGGCTATATTGGCTTGAGAGCCCTTATCTCCCTAAAATTCTATTTCACCCAATTCACAAAGTGCCCGAAGCCCATTGACAGGCATCTTCCCCTTCCCTGCTCTTGGCTAGCACAGTGAGTGCATTTCAGGGAGAATAGTTGTGGGAAGACCACTGCTGCCTGTTAAGCTGAAATATCTCTTAGGGGAATTGCAGGGGTCTGTGGGACCGCCACAGACAATAGGCTGTCTCCTATGATCTGTGTCTATTGTGGTAACATGAAGACACGGAAACTGCAGAAAACTGAAGTTATTGGCCTGACAGTCCATGACTCCCTGAGATTCTACCCCATACAATCCACAAAGTGCCTGTAGCACGTTGACAAGCAGCTGCCCCTGCACTGGGGTGGCGTGTTCTACACAATCAACAGATCTCAGCCAACAAAGCGAGCAAAATTCAGGGATACAGTGATAGGAAGAGCATTGCTGCCAGCATGAGATATAGTATCACTTGGGCAGATCTCAGGGGTTTTGTGGGCCCATCACAAACAACAGTAGGTCACACAGTGATATCTGACTTTGGTGGGAGCCCATAGTCCCAGAGCTGGCAGCAACTCTGGAGTTGTGTAGGCCAGACAGCCCCATGCCTCAGTGAGATGACACCCAACTTAACCTAAAAATTACCTGTTGCAAGCCTGCTCCCAGGGAATCCAGTCCCATCTGGTGCTTTCTTTAGGCCATAAATTCAACAACAAACAATAGCACGCAAAGGCCGTTCATCTGGAAGAAGCATTCAGTGGCAGGCCACAGACTCATACCCACAAGCTTCAGTAATTCTCAGACAGAACTCAGGTGTTTGCAAGCCCAAGGTGGACAGCAGCTGGCCATGCTATGATTGAAAATTTGTATAGAGAGCCACACAGGACACCTACATAAGGCCATCTGGCCAAGGCTGAGAGATGAAACAAATATTCCTAACACATAGAAACAAACACAGAGAGGCTAATAAAATGAGAAAACAAAGAAACATGCCACAAATGAAACAACAGAAGAAAAGTCCAGAAAATAAGCTAAATGAAATAGAGGCAAGCAACCTAACATAGACATAGTTCAAAATAATGGTTATAAGGATGTTAAACAACCTTACGGGGAAAATAGATGAATACAATGAGCAGCTCAACAGAGAGAGATAGTAAGCATAAAAAGGACACAGAAGCCATAAAAGAAGAGACAGAAATGAGAAATAAAATAACTGAAATGAATAATACACTAGAAAGCTTCAATGGTAGGTTAAACAAAGCTAAGGATCAAATCAGTGAACTGGGAGACAAGGCAGCAGAATACACCCAATCAGAACAACATAAATTTTTTTAAAAAATGAGGATAATTTAAAAGACCTCTAAGACAAGATGCAAAGTAACAATATCCACGTCATAGAAGTATCTGAAGGAGAAGAGACAGAGCAAGGGATTGAGAATCTATTTGAAAGAATAATGGCAGAAAATGTCCCTAACCTGGCAAAGGAATTAGATATATAAGTTCATGAAGCACAAAGAGTCCCAAACAAGAGGAATTCAAATAGACCCACTCTAAGACACATCATAATTAAAATGCCAAAGGTCAAAGACAAAGAGAGAATCTTAAAAACATCAAGAGAAAAGCAGCTAGTTACTTAGGGTTCCCCCACAAGAATGTCTGCTGATTTTTTAATAGAAACTTTGCAGGCCAGAAGGGACTACCAAGAAATATACAAAGATATGAAAAACAAGAATCTATGATTATGAATATTCTACCCAGCAAGGCTTTCAAGTAAAATGGAAGGTGAGATAGAGTTTTCCAAACAGGGAAAAGCTTGAGGAATTCTTCACCAACAAGCCCATATTACAAGAAATGTTAAAGAAATTTCTGTAAAAAAAAAAAGGGGGGGGGAGTAAAAAAAAAGAAAAACCAAATGTAAATAATAAAATAGCAGTAACTATGTACCTAACAATAATCACTTTAAATGTAAATAATTAAATGCTTCAATCAAAAAACTTAGAGTAGGTGAATAGATAAGAAAACAAGACTCATGTATATACTGTCTACAGGAGATTCACTTCAGATCAAATGACACTCACACACTGAAAGTAAAAAAATAGAAAAAGATATTTTATGCAAATATAAATGAAAATAAAAGCTGGAGTAGCAACATTTATATCACACAAAGTAGACTTTAAAACAATGGCTATAATAAGAAACAAAGAAGGCCTTACATAATGTAAAGGGATTAATAAATCAAGAGGACATAACCCTAGTAAACATATATGCACCCATTATAGGAGCACCTACATACATAAAGAAATTATTGACTGATATAAAAGAAGAGATCAACAGTAACACACTCATACTAAGAGTCTTTAACACCCTGTTGACACCAGTGGACAGATAAAAAATCAACAAAAAAGCAATGGATTTAATCAGATGGATTTAAAAGATATTTCACCCCAAAGCAGCAAAATATACATTCTTCTCAAGTGTACATGGAACATTTTCCAGGATAGACCACATGTTAGGACACAAAACAAGTCTCAGTAAATTTAAGAAAATTGAAAACATATCAACTGCCTTCTCTTACCCCAATGGTATGAAACTAGAAATCAACTACAAGAGAAAAAACTGTAAAATACACAAACA
>PVKZ01001590.1:340914-360035 GCA_004027375.1 Macroglossus sobrinus
CAAAAAAAAAAAAAAAAAAAAAAAAAAAAAAAAACAAGAAAAAGCTTAAATGAAGAATCTAATCTTACACTTTAAAAAACTAGAAAAAGGACAGCAAACAAAGCCCAAAGTGAATTAAAAAATTAATAAAGATTAGAGCAGAAATAAATAAAATAAAGTTTAGAAAAATAATACAAAAGATTAATGAAATCAAGAGCTGGGTCTCTGAAAGGATAAACAGAATTGATAGACCCTTAGCCAGACTTATCAAGGAAAAAAGAGGACTAAAATAAATAAAATCAGAAATGAAAGAGGAGAGATAACTATGGACTCCACAGAAATAAAATGGATCAAGAGAAAATACAACGAGCAATTATACACTAACAAATTGGACAGCCTGGAAGAAATAGATACATTCCTAGAAACATACAATCTCCCAAGACTGAGTCAAGAAGAAACAGAAAATCTGAACCAATTAATTATCATCAAATCAGTAATCAAAAACCTACCAAAAAACAAGTCCTAGACTAGATGGCTTCATAGATTAATTTTACCAAACATTCAAGGAAGAATTAACACCTATTCTTCTTAAACAATTTCAAAAAATTCAAGAGGGAAGACTCTTTAAATTCTTTTATGAAGCCACCATTGCCACAATTCCAAAACCAGACAAAGACATAACAAACAAAAAAGAAAACTATAGGCCAATATATCTTAAACATTGAGGAAAAAATCTTCAACAAAGTATTATCAAACTGAATTCAGTGATACATTAAAAATATCATACACCATGATCAAATTGGATTTATTCCTGAGATGTAAGATTGATACAATATCTACAAATTAATTAACTGAAAGATAAAAACCATATGACCATATTAATAAATGCAGAAAAAGCATTTGACAAAATCCAGCATCTATGTATGATAAAAACTCTCAGCAAAGAAGAAATAGAGAGAACATACCTCAACATAATAAAGGCCATATATGATAAACCTTCAGCTAACATCATAGTTAATGGGGAAAGGCTAAAAGCACTTTCCTCAAGATCAGAAACAAGATAAGGATGCTCACTTTCACCACTCCTCTTCAACATTGTATTGGAAGTCTTAGCCACAGCAATAAAATAAGAAAGAAATAAAAGGCATCCAAATTGGAAAGGGAGTAAAACTCTCATTATTTACTGACATATTACTATGTAGAGAGAACCCTAAAGATTCCACACACACACACACACACACACACAAAACTGTTAGAACAGAATTCAGTAAAACAGCAGGACAAAAAATATTCAGATATCAGTGGCATTTTTATATATCAAAGATGAACTTTCAGAAAGAGAAATTAAGAAAACAATCTCATTTTCAATTGCATTGAAAATAATTAAATACCTGTGAATCAAATTAACCAAGGAGGTAAAAGACCCATTCTCAGAAAATTATAAGTCATTGAAAAAAGAAATTGAAGAAGATACAAATAAATGGAAGCATATACCATGTTCATGGGTAGGAAAAATTAATATCATTAAAATGGCCATACTGCCCAAACTAATCTATAGATTCAATGCAATCTCTATTAAAATAACAATGGCATTTTTTAGAGAGCTAGAAAAAATAATTCTAAAATTTATATGGAACCATTAAAAACCCCGAATAGCCACAGCAATCTTGAGAAAGAAGTACAACATTAGAGGTATCACAATACCTAATATCAAACTATATTACAAGGCTAGAATAATCAAAAGAGCATGAAACTGGCATAAAAACAGATACATTGACCAATGGAAGAGAATAGAGAGCCCAGAAGTAAATCCACTCCTATACATTCACTTAATATATGACAAAAGAAGTAAGAATATACATGGGGTAAAAAGACAGTCTCTTCAATAAATGTGTTGGGAAAATTGGACAGATACATGCAAAAAAAATAAAAAAGAAAAGAAATTGAACCACTTTCTTACACCATATACAAGTAGAGATTCAAAATGGAATAAAGACTTAAATGTAAGATCCAAACCCATAAAACTGCTAGAAGAAAACATAGGCAGTAAACTCTCTGATATTGCTAACAGTAATTTCTTATTGGATATATCTCCTTGGGCAAAGGAAACAAACAAAATAAATAAACAAAATTGGACTGCATCAAACTAAAAAGTTTTTGTAGAGCAAAGGAAACCATCAACAAAATGAAAAGACAACTGAATGAATGGGAGAAGATATTCACTTATGATACATCTGATAAAAGGTTAATATCCAAAGTATATAAAGAACTCATACAACTCAACAACAACAACAACAAAAACAATCCTATTAAAAAATAGGCAGAAGACCTGAACAGATATTTCTCCAAAGAAGAAATACAGATGGCCAATAGACCTATAAAAAGGTGCTCAAGGTCACTAATCATCAGAGAAATGCAAATTAAAACCACAATGTGATATCAGCTGACACCTGTCTATCATCAATAAATCAACAAATGTTGGCAAAAGTGTGGAGAAAAGGGAACTTTTACACATTGTAGATGGGATTGCATGTTGCTACAGCTACTATAGATAACAGTCTGGAGACTTCTCAAAAATTAAAAATAGATGTACCTTTTACCCACCAATTGCATTTCTGAGTATCTATCCAAAGAAAACCAAAACAATTACACCTCTATGTAATTGCAGCACAATTTACAATAGCCAAAATATGGAAGCTACCTAAATGTCCATCAACAGACAATTGGATAAAGAAATTATGGCCCATACATACAATAAAATATTACTCAGCCATTAAAAAAATGAAATTCTACCATTTTCAAAGATGTGGATGGACTTAGAGGTTATAATACTGAGTGAAATAAATGTCAGAGAAAGATAAATACCATATGATTTCACTTATGTGCGGAATCAAAGGAACAAAAAGAATTATCAATAAAAACTCACAAATATAGAGGATAATCTGGCAATGGCCAAAAAGAATGGGAGTTGGAGACTGGGAGAAAGGGGCGAAATGTCAAAGTACAAATTAGCAGTTGATAGTCATGGAGATGGGGAGCATGGCATAGGAAATGCAGTTAGTGTTCATGTAATGGCTAGGTGGAGAGCTAGAGGAGAGAAAGAGCAATTAGAGGCATCATTTTAAAAACTATATAAATGTTAAACCAATATACTATATAATTGAAACTAATAATAAAATTTTAATTTTAATTTAAAAAAAAAGAAGAAGAATGGAGCATGCATGGCCTGTCACTCATTTTCCTTTTTCTCTTAGGATGACAATTTCTGGTCAGCTCCTCCTAATATTACATTATACAGGGCCAGGCTCCCAGGGTGGGAGGGAGAAGTGAGTTATGTTGGTACAGCATTATCTTGAATTAAAGAATCACACTATTACCACATGTCTAAGGCACTCTGACCCCTCATGTCTAGCTCTCAATGTGGTAGAAAAAGAAAGATTATTTTTTGAGTCCTTAAACACTACTGTGGTGTTGTTCATATTTGTTTAGCCAGTTCATGATACACAACAGCCATTCAACAAATATTTTTTGAAGGAGTGAATGTTTGCAAACACACAGCTTCTTAAGAATTAGACTCTATGGCATATCTATGCATGAAGGCCACAAGAAAAAGTTCACATTTTATGTTAAGAGAATGGGCAACTATTGAAGAATTTAAAGAGGAGGGTACATGAAGACTGGTCAAGATGGTATAGAAGGCAGAGGCTGTGCATGCCTCTTCTCACAACCACACCAAAATTATAATGAAACTACAGAGCAACTAGCATATGAAGTTGCCTGAGGTCTAACTGAACAGAAGCTCTATAACTTTGAACAAAAATAAGAGGTCTCTTTAAACTGGTAGGAGGGATAGAGATATAAAATGATCCAGTCCAACAACTGCATGTGGCAATTGAGAATCAGGAGGCTTATCTTGGTTGCAGAATACCCTACCCCACCTGAGAAGTGAGGGGTTCTGGCCCCACACTGAAATCCCCAACCTAGGGTTCCAGTGCCAGGAGAAGTTTCCCCATAAGTTCTGGCTGTGAAAAACAGCAGAGGTTGCAGGTGAGTGAGACAGAGGACTTCAGGAGTTGCAGACTTTCCTCTTAAAGGGCCCACACCCAGGTTTATTCACTAATGGACTTATTCACTCAGCTCCAGTACTAGGACAGCTGTTCAAGGAGTGCCAGGGACATGCAGGGAGACATAGTTGTCAGACTTCAGAGTAAGGGCTGGAGGGGTGACTTCCTCCAGGACAGAAGTACTGGCAATATCCTTTCTTCTTTTGTTGAGTCCTCCACCCTCCCAAAGTGTGGGTGCAGGCACTGCCATAGCTGAGACTCCATCAACCTGAATAACACAGATTGCTTCACCCAGGTGATTCCCTAATACTACACTTCTCCCAACTTGTGAACCCACCCAAGCCACTTCTACTGATTTATTCCATACAAATGGCCTGTCCTTGCTCTTGCTGTGGATTTCCTAAAATCTCTCAAAGGCTACAAAACCTAAAGAAGCAGAATGTGCCATCAATGTGCCCTATACCTTTTGCTGAGCAGCTCCAAGTCCTGCACTAGTAGCAGCTAGCCTCAATTTCTGTCTTGACCATTCTGTGCACCTGTAATCTCAGCATGGATGGCAGCCATCTGTGGATTGCTTGGTTGCCCTGGAGATGCACAGGCGCAACTGAACTGGGCCTGCAGCTGGACCCTTTCCAGGACTGCGCCACAGGACACCTACTACTCTAAGACTGGGAGATATAGCAGCCCTACCCAATACATAGAAACTGACTCAGAAAGGTAGCCAAAATGGGGAGACAAAGAAGTATGTCTCACATGAAAGAACAAAACTCTAAAAAAAGAACTCAACAAAATGGAGACAAGCAATCTACCAGATGCAAAGTTCAAAACACTGGTTACAAGGTTACTCAATTAACTTAGGGAAAGCGTAGATGAACTCAGTGAGAATTTTAACAAAGAGATAAAAAAAAAACATAAAAATAGAGATAGAAAACATAAAAGGGAACCAGTCAGAAATGAAGAATACAATATCTGAGGTGAAGAATACATGAGAGGGAATCAACAGAGTGGATGAAGAAGAGGATGGAGTAGCAGAGGACACTCAACCAGAAAAGCAACAAGAAAAAAGGATCCAATTAAAAGGTAGTTTAAGGAGCCTTTGGGACAACATCAAACAAAACATTTGCATCAAGAGGTTACCAGAAGGAGATGAGAAAGAGCAAGAAATTTAAAATCTATTTAAAGAATAATGAAGGGGAACTTTCTCTAACCTGAAGGAAAGAGACATACAACTCCAGGAAGCACAAAGAGTCTAAACCAAGATAAACCCAGAGAGGCCCACACCAAGAACATCATTAAATGCAAAAAGTTAAAGACAAAGAGAGAATCAAAAGCAGCAAGAGAAAAGCAGTTTGTTATCTAAAAGGAAGCTCCCATAAGACTGTCAGCTGATTTCTAAACAGAAACTCCGTAGGCCAGAAGAGCTTGGCATGAAATATTCAGTGATGGAAAGTAAGGACCTACAACCAAGATTACTCTACCCAGCAAAGCTATTATTTAGAATTGAAGGAAACGTGAAGAGCTTCCCAGACAATAAGAAACTAATGAAGTCATCACCACCAAGCCAATATTACAGGAAATGTTTGAGGGACTTCCTTAAAAAAAAAAAGTATCAAAAATATAAATAAAGAATGGCAATAACTACATTTCTATCAACATGTATTTCCAATGAGAATTAAATGCTCCAATTAAAATGGGGTGGCTGAATGGATAAGAAAACAATACCCTTACATAGGCTGCCTACAAGACACTCACTTTGTATTAAAATATACACAGAAACAGAAAGTAAAGGGATGGAAAAAGATATTATATGATGGACCTAGAAGGTATTGTGCTGAGTGGAGTAAGTCAGAGAAAGACAAATGCCATATAATTCCATGTACATGTGGAATCTAAAGGACACAAACAAAAAAGAAACTCATAGATACAGAAAACATTTTGAGGGTTACTGGATGGCAGGGAGGTTGGAGGGGGTAAGCGAAAAAGGGAAAAGAGATTAAGAAGTACAAATTGGTAGTTATAAAATAGTCATGGAGATATAAAGCACAGCACAAGGAATGTAGTGAATAATATCGTAATAACTATGTATGGTGTCAGAGGAATACTAGATTTATTGGAGTGATCATTTGTGAGTTATAAAGATGTCAAATCATTATATTGTACATCTAAAACTAATATAATATTGTATGTCAACTATAATTAAAAAATAAAAAAATATTATTTAAAAACTGAAATAAAGAGGAGGGTACATAAATCAAATTCCTGTTTAAAATATTAATTAAATAATTGTGAATTTGACCTCCTTTACCATTACCTACCTCCCTCCTCTCCCCAAGCCTATATCATTTTATTAACCAGTTACCTCAATAAATTTAGTTTTAAAAAGAAAAAAAGAAAGAAAATTAAAGTCCTTTACTAAAGGAATCTATTCAATACATTTGCCCAACAAACTGGACTACTAGTATTATATGTATATTAGAATAATGACGTTATAAATATCTAGGAATTAAGGGAAATGATTTGAGATTAGAGGCTATAGAATGAATATTGAGTAGCATATATCAAAGTAGAAGGAACAAAGCTGCTCATAGTCTAATGAATGTGGGAATTTGTTGAATTTCCAGTTTCTAGATGAAATGAGGTATTCATGAAACACAAAAATGGCTGCTGCATTTTGCTGTAACAAACTGTTTTCCTGATCAAAAAAAAATTGTGAATGTGAATTTATTTCTGGTTGGCAATCCAGACAAGAACAGGTTGTGGAGGGAGGAGAGAGAATGTCATATGGGTCTGTTTACACCTCATTACTTTCATGGTTTTCTTTTCAGAGATAAAATTTTTAAAAATTACATCTTGTTTGATCTCCATGGATGAATAGTGTTACTTTTATGACCTGTTTCACAATATCTGGCTGTTTGTCCTTGATACAACCAAGCCTCTCTGGGGCTTGTGATGATGATGTCAATATTTTCCCCAGCAGAAAAATAAAATTGGCTATGGAATTTTATTGATAAATTTTGGCTATCTGCTTCTCAGAGATAAAAAGTTTTCCACACATTATCTGAATGGCAATTTAGGCACTCTTTTATAGTCATTGTAGCCTAGTGATCATGGGTGTCAACTGGGGACACACCATAGATTTGTCTTTGCCTTCTGTCTCAGAACTGTTCCATAAACAAATTGATGTGATATCCTAGATATGGCAAGGAGCCTTGAGGACATAATTTTTACTAAAGGCCACAACATCTACAGCAGTGAAGGATAAAGAGAATGTCAGCCTAGTCACCTAGGTCAGCTAGATTAATCTTGACCATTTGTAGACAAATATTGAAGTAAGCATACCTTTCCAGCCAAACTGCAAGGGAAATTTGAAGTTGGGATTAAAGTCAATAGTGACTATGAAAAAATGAAAATAGATTTGACACTGTTACAAGGTCATTAAACTAGGTATTACAAAATAAAAGGTAAACAGGAAGCATAATAGCTGTTGGTATTATTCATTTTCCAGAGTCTCTAAGACTTTGGACTTGGATTCCTGCTGGAAATTAGTGTGGTAAAGTAAATATCATGAAAATGAAACCACACCACCCTTCCAATCTCTGACACAGGAAAACTGAGTGTTCTCCTTTACCATGGCCATATTCTCCTGAGAAATGTTTGCTTATGATTTTATTTGTGAAATTGTTTACGTAGATAATTCATAGTGCCTAATTCTTAAAAGCTAAATACTTGCAAATAGTCATTCTTTCAACAAATATGTATTAAATAGATGATGCATGCCATGCATTATGCTATGGACTTGGTAAACAAATATAAACAACAGACACAGTCTGTGACCTCATAAATACCGTTAGATACAAGTATGTGCAGAGTATAGAATTTTTCATTTCTAAGTGAGGTACCATGAGGGCAATTTAACCTATCCCATTATTATACAGATGAGGAAACTGAGCCTAAGGAATTACTGTCCTAACATCACACAGCTAGTAAATGATAGGATCAGGGGTGGTAATAAGCATCATTAAACTTTATTGAGTACTATGTTCCAAGTACCTGGTAAGTAATACTGGATGTGGTTATTTTCCTGAATTTTCATATAATCTCTCTGAGATAAGTACTATTATCTTAATTTTCTAGGTTAAAAGACTGAGATGCAAATTCACAAAGCTAGGAAATTGTTGAACTAAAGTCAGAGTGATTCCAGAAAAAGTGCTCCTAATCCTTGTCATATTGCAAAAGTGTTTAATCCCAACTATATAGCCACTTGACACCAGCTAATGTCCAACACCTACTAACATCTATATAACAAAATTTACCCAGTTTATGAAGTGAATCATCTGTTTGTATTAAAATCAATAGTAGCCATGAGAAAGTAAAAGTAGGTTTGAGATTCTACAAAAAATGTCTGAAATCTTGGTTTCTGGTATTTCAGTATATTAAGTTTTCATGTAGGATGATATATGATGCAAGAAAATGATTAATCATAACATTAAAGTTTGAAACAGAAGTTAATTTCCTGTAAAGATAAGTGTACTTCAGTTTACCAGACCTCTCCCAAGAGGGCCCTTAAAATTTTATAACTTTCAAGCTCCTCAAAACTTATATTTGTCCCTACTTGATCCCAATATAGAAGTTTGTCTAAAGATTTTGGAGATAGTTAACTGTGGCTTTACCATTTATTAGCTGTGAGACTTTGGGTAACTTATTTAACACTTGGAACCCCTATTTCCATATCTATTAAATGACCATATATATTCTTGACATCATAGGGTTGTTGGGAGGACAAAGGTGGCAATGTTTATGTAGCAACAAAAATAAAATGTTAATAAATGTTGATTTTTTACCCTTTTTTTCTTTGAGGATGGCTTTCAAGACACAGTGAATAAACAAATAAAGGTCTATTTTTCTCATTAATAAGAAATCTAGAAAAAGTCTCAGAGATGTCATGGGGACCCAGACTTACTATAACTTTTTCTTCAGCCTTTCTTAGTGGAGAATCATCCTTATAGTCTCAGAATGGCTGCTCTACTCCAGACAATATGTTTGCATTTCAGAAAGGAAAAAAAAAAGAACAGTATGAGGCATGCCATATGAATCTCTTTATATGAGGAAAATAATAGTATTCCATAAAGTTCACTGTGTAGAGATAGAGTTAACTTGTAAATGATCTATGATAATTCTATTCCTATCTCAGGGATCCATGGAATAATTCTATTGACCTTTGGCTAAGCAAAGGATGAAATGCACTAGCTAGTGATTTATAATGTTATGCTTAAGTCCAAAACTTTCCAGGAGACATGCAATACCAGCTTCTCTACATTGATAACTGAAAACATATAGAGTGATGGCCTGCACCTGGTTTACTTCATTCTATAGCTTGGTTTTGGTTACTTCACCAGTAGGGTATAAAAGATCTCTCAGTAAACTTGTGCCTTAGCTTCTTTGAGAATAAGCTATCTCACATGTCTTGGTAGTTTATGATCTTTTGAGAAAATGTGGTGCCTGGATATTTCAGACTTCCTTAATGTTTGCTGGTGCTTTCTTTCTTCAGCTATATTGTATTCTATATCTTTATTAAAAATATATATGTATATATATATGTATGTATAAGAATATACATATACATCTTTAAATATATTTGTATATATTTTAAATATTCTTGTATATTTGATAAATATATAATAAATTTATATATACATATATAATACATATAGGTATCCATGTATCTAGAATACATGTTTTACATGATCGATCTATCTATCTATCTATATATATATATATATATACACACGAATATTTATATATAATATATGATATAGATACATACACATACATTTCTGTGAACTGTTTTAATTATTCAACCTGTGTAAAGTTGCACCAACTCAGTAACTTTCTGCTTATATCTCATGATTAACTGATGAGAAGTAAATCATATGACAATCTCAGCTCTAAGAGATGTGGGGAAGTAAGAATTTTTTTACTGATAACATTTTTAAAACAAAATTGGACTTGTAAACATGTGAGAGGGAAATTAAATATCTAGAACAGGGGTTCTCAAACATTAGTTTAAATTAGAATCCCACATAGCCAGATCCCATCCCAGAGTTTCTGATTTACTAGTTTTGAGATGAGGCCTGAGAATTTACATCTTTAACAACTTCCTAGTGATATTGATGCTGCAGGTCTAAGGATCATACCTTGAGGACCATTTGCCTAGCAAAACACAAAAGAATAGGGACAGTTTTGCTTGATCTTTAACAGCTTCTACTAGGTCAAATTTATGCTCCAAGCAGAGCAGCAAATAAACGAAGAAACCAATAATTAACCTGGATAGAGCTTCTTTCTATTTTTCTGAGGAAAATGCCACATAAATATCAATCCATTTCATTGGCTTTTTTGGTCTAGGGACAAAAATAGTGCTAATAAAAAGGTTGACTATTTGTCCAAGGTTTTTTTTAAACCCATCTCAGAGGCTAAGAGTGAACCACATGTGCCAACTGCCCTGGAAGGAAAAGAGAGGTAAAATGACAGATGAATCCTAGGGACAGCCAGTTCTGAAAATGTTATTTTCCACTGTGAAAATAATGGCCAATGAGACCATGTGTTCAAGAAGCCATCAAGCTGGAGCTGCAGAAAAAAGAGGTTAATGGTGTTCTTAAACAACATAAGAAAGGATACTTACAGCTTTGTATTTCAGGCCTTTAATTTGCTTCAGTACAAAGAATGCTTGTATTCTGGGCTGTCATGAGAAGGAGGTTTGGGGCTTCCCAACAGACCATTGGAGCAGGTCTAGTGATCTAGTCTGGCTTCATTTGAGAATTATCTATCTCTTCTCCCCTGAGTTCTAATGACCTATTTACCCAAATCTTATTTGATAAAGGTCTATAACCTCTTATTCACAATCCCCAAATCCAAACTCTCTGAAACCAAGAGTTCGTAATCTATTTGTGGATGAAACTTGACTTTATTTAATTTGGCAGCAAAGCCTGATGTGAGCTGATTGAAAACTATTCGTGGTCATTAAATTTTATAATTTGGTGTGAATATTTACACATTTCACTGCAGAGATAGTAACACACTTGATTATGAACTCCTGCACACACATGCTGGGGGAATTTCACATAATTAATGGAATATGCTTATGTTACCTTTCTAAAGTAAGAAAAGTTTTAAATCCTGAAACACATCTAGTCCCAGGAGTTTTTAATACAATATTGTGACTTGACTTTTAATTTGCCAGTTCATCCCTGTTCCCATTTCTGATTCATCTTCCAATAACAGCCTTGATCAGTGATTCAACTACATTCCACTGGGAGCTTTTTCAACACACCCAGATGTCCTTGAGTTTTCTAGCAAGAAGAGATCTAATGTCACTAGCCCATGGGTAAACCATATCTTAAACTCAGCAGCAAGGCTTCTCAGAAAGTCTCTTCACATTAGATTGAAAGTCAGAAGAGGAAGTTTCAACATCCTGACTCAACTGCTTACTTTGGGAAAATCACCTTAATAGTTTAAGAGTTTGGTTTCTCTCCTTAGACCACATCCCATGCAGTCTCTTTATATACAGAAAAGAAATCAAGGCTCAGAAAAACTAATCAAGTTCCTCTATTACTGTCTGGACATGATTCTAAGATACAATGTATTAAGCAGCTGCAGCAAGGAACAGATACCACCATCTTCTCCACAGAACAAGCTGCATGATTTGCAGAGCCTTATGAAAATGAAGGTGCAGGGCCCCTTGTCCAAAATTTATTAACCCATTTTCCCATTTGCCTCAAGAATACTCTCCAACAGAACCTCTGGCTACAGCATTTACCCTGAGAGAATTCATGGATTATGGTCCTAACCATACTCCCAAAATTTGCCATGAAATATCTCACTTTTATTATTATTTTTGTATCACTCTAGTATATTGATAGTCTTTGGAAATAAATGACATCATTCTATTTATAGCATTCTGGCCTTAGTAGTGAGTGGCATTTCCATTTACAAAATATAGTAATTCTCAAACACTGAAATATCAAATTCTAGATAACGTAGCATTCCTAAACATGATGTTAAATTAATGCTGGCAGCAAGCTGCACTTTTTTTTCTGAATGGGAAAGTATTAAGAATTTTAAGATGACAACATTAGAGCTTTAAACCAAACATAGGGTCTTTTAAGTATGAGGTCCTGCATGACCGCACAAAGTCACAAGCCCATGAAACCAGCACTGATTCTCTATTTTCTGCCCAATATAGCATGACTTAACAAAATATTGTTTTAATCAAATGTCATCAATGACAATCAAATAGGAGGTAATACCAAACAACAATATCCACAAAATGTTATAGAGTTGACTTCACAATATTCCTCCTTACTTCATTACTATCAATTAAACAGTCTGCTTAACTTGCAAACTACTTTATTTATGTATTGAAATAACACTTCCTTAGTGGGCATACAGCCCATGAGATGGCAATACTGCTAAAAACCTATCTGTGCTCAAAGCAATTTATTATCCTTAAAGCTTTTCCCTCTTTCTATATACCAAGTTGTAACCTCTTCCAGAAACCATTACAAACCACTTTTTCAAAACATTTTCCTTCAGTTACATTGCAGATTTGATGGCATGTTTATTTGTCATAGTGAGTTTATAGACATCCAAACTTCTCTTCATTGAATATTCAGTTTATTCAAGTACTGCCAACTCATGACATAAAAAGCAAGCTAACTAGCCAGTAAGGCCAGAGTCTACACAATCACTCCTAATTTGTAGAAAAGGTTGATCTCATTATGGCTAAGCCAGTAATGTTCAATTAACTGCACAAATAAAAGGCAGCAGAAGTATGTAAAATCTGAAACAATGCATAATTCAAAAACCTCTTTTGTGACTGTGGAGTTGACTTTTTTCACTGTTCTCCTCAACTATGGTTTGTTTATGATGTGTGAAAAGCTCATTTACAATGAAGATGTAGGGAGCTGAGTCAGATAAGCCAGACACTTGTCCGGAATCCCCATTTTGTCACCTTGTGCAATCTCAAGACAAAGAATATTCAAGCTTTGTAGAACTTTCATGATAAACAGTTTCAGCTTCCTGGTGTCATAAAGAGAGAATCTGAAGCTCAGAGAGGCTTCTTCCAGCTGTCCTATATCCCTGCTGGGAACTGGAACCAGATTTCCATTTCTTCATCCTCTTCTTAAAACTAACAAGGTAGCCAAGCATTTGGCTTCTACTGTACTGGTCGAGGTGCCATGTAAAAAATAAGGCTGAGATATTAAGGAAATTGTAAAAAGCATATCAGATATCATAGTTTTTGGACTCTTGAAGTGTCCACAAAATAAGTTGATAGTAGTGGTAAATGTTAACTATCATAAAGCTACGTTCTGAGTCAATCAATAGCAGCAAACATTGGCTAAATGCTTAGTTAGCACTCTGCCAGGAACTGAAGAAATTGATGATGAAACAACAAAGAATATACCAATAATATAGTCATCTCCCTCATGAAAGCAGCAAACGACCAATTTGGGAGGTAAAATTGTGTCCCATTGGACCCTAAGCTCCACTGGGGCCTATACTTTAGGCCTTTTACATTCAGGCAGCCAGAGTGATTCTTTCAAAATGGAAATCTTCACCAACTTTCCTAGCACATACAACAAGTGCCAGGTCCTTAAACTTGTGTTTGACACATGGCAGGGTCCAGATAGTGAATATTTTAGGCTTTATGGACCAAACAATCCCCATGGCAACTTTGCCAATCTGTTATTGCAGTGTAAAAGCAGCCATAGACAATTAGTAAATTAACAAGTATAGCTGTGGTCCAATAAAACTATTTGTAAATACAGGCAGCAGAAAGATTTGGTTTACAAGCCATAGTTTGTGGACCCTTGGTATTGACTATGCATCTCAAACTTTCTGCCTAAAACTTGCCTGGAAATCTTGGTAAATACATAATTTTAATACAGTAGGTCTGGGCTTGAGTCTGAAATTCCATGCATTTAACAAGTTTGTAGGTGATGTCAATGTTGCATATACAGAGGTAGTGTCTCTACCTTTCTGGCCTCAGCTTAAACCCAGCTTCCCTGCATTTTCTGTGTGGGGACCCTTTAAGAGGATGCCTGGTTTTCTATCAGCTTTATGTCTCACTCAGACTGATTGAAACCTCAATAATTTTCATAGCCAGATGTGGGGGCTTTACTTTCTGGTACTGGTGCTCTAGGCTGGGAATCCCAGTGTGGAGATGGGACTTCTCATTCTAAGTGGGGACCTCTGCCAATGAGATAGTCGTCCCAATTCTCAACCACCACATATGGATGTGGGGCCAGCCTGTTCTGAGTCTATGTTCTTCCTCCCAGTCTCAATGTGTCTTCTTTTTTATATTTTTAGTTATAAGACTCCTGTTCAGCTAGTCTTCAGATGGTTCTCCAGACCGATTGTTCTATAATTTAGTTGTTATTTTAATGTGGTCATGGAAGGAGACAAGAACAGTGTTTACCTACTCTGCCATCTTGGACCTACCCCAACACAATCCTTTTTGAAACTCTGATCTAAAATATTTTTTCTTTTCTTACTAGTTTTATTCAATCATATATATATATATATATTTATGTTTGGAGAACTTGAATATGCATTCTTTTTACCATATTTTTTATTAAGATATAATTCATATACCATAAAATTAACAATTTTAAACTGTACAATTCATTTAGTACAATTCATTCACAATGTTGTATAACCATCTTCACTATCTAGTATTTCCAGAACAATATCATTGCCTGTCCTCTGTAAACAGCCATGCCCATTAGCAGTCACTCTCCATTTCTCCTTCCCTTGACACCCTGGCAACCACTTTTCAACTTACTGTTTCTTTGACTTTGCCTATTCTGAACACTTCATATGAATAAAATCATATAATATGTTGCTTTTTTTATCTAGTTACTTTCATTTAGCATGAGGTTTCAAAGTTTATGTAGGTTATAGCTTGTATCAGTATGTCATTCTTTTATAGCTTTGTTAATGATTAACTGCATGTTAATTAGCTACTTATCAGTCAAATCACACTAGGGTTATTTCTGTTTGGGCTATTATGACTAATGCTACCAATATTTGTATATAACTTTTTGTGTGGACACATTTTTATTTCTCTTGGGGATATACATAAAAGTGGAACTTCTAGGTCATATGATAGCTCAATGAATCTGCCAAACTGATTTGCAAAGTGTCTGAACTGCTTTATATTCCCAGCAGTAAAATATGAAGGTTACAATTTCTCCACGTCTTCACTATCATTTGCTATTGTCAGCCTTTTTCATCATAGCCATCATAGTGGATATAAAATTGTATCTCATTGTGATATTGGTTTGAAATTGAATAATAATAATATTGAGCAACTTTCATGTGGTTACTGGCTACTTTGGAAAAAATGTCTATTCACATCTTTTCCCCAATTTTTAATTAGGCTTTGTCTTTTTACCTTTGAGTTGTAAGAGTTCTTTATATGTTCAGAATAAAGTCCCTTATCAGATATATAATTTGCAAATATTTTCTCCCAGTCTCTATATTATCTTTGTACTCTCTTGACAGTATACTTTGAAAGATAAATATTTAAATTTTTATAAAGTTATATTTATCTACTTCATTTCTTTGTTGCTTATGTATTTGGTGTCAGATTTGTCAAACCACTGCCTGACAGAAGATAACAAAAGTTCATTTGCACACTTCTTTTTAAGAGTTTTATAGTTTGGGTTCTTACCTTTAGGTCTTTGATCCAGTTTAAGTTGATTTGTGTATATGGAATGAGGTAGGGATCCAACTTCATACTTGTGCATATAGACTTCTAGTTGTCTCCAGCACTATTTGTTGAAAAGACTATTCTTTCCACCACTGAACCATCCTGATATCCTTTTATTGTCATTTCTTTCATTTGCCTAATTGCCCTAGCTAGAATCTCCAATGCAATTTTGAAAAAAGTAATGAGAGTGAACCTCTTAGTTGTTTTCCTAATCTTAGGGAGGAAACCTTCAGTTTTCCACATTTAAGTATGATGTTAGCCATGGGGTTTTAATAGATGTCATCATGTTGAGGAATTCTCCTTCTATTCTAGTTTGTTCAGAGTGTTTTGAATCATAAAAGGGCTTTGGATTTTGTCTAATTCTTTTTCTGTATCTATTAATATAAACAAATGAAGGGTTTTTCCCCTTAATTTTACAAATGTTGTGTATTACATTGATTGATTTTTGTATATTAAGTGAGACCTGTATAGCTGTGGAATAAATCCCACTTGATCCTGGTATATAATCCTCTTTATATGTCATTGGACTGAGTTTGCTGGTATTTTCTTAAGAATTTTTATTTCTATATTTATAAAGTTGCTTTTTAATTTTCACTCATCTCAAAGCATTTTCTAATTTCCTTTGTGATTTCTTCTTTTAATCATTGGCATTTAGGAAGATGGTGTTTTACTTGACATACCTTGAAATTTCCCAAATTTCCTCTTATTGTTTATTTCTTTCCATTGTGGCCAAAAAATCATATTTTCTATGATTTCAATCCTCTCAAATGTATTGAGACTTGTTTTATGGCCTAATATATAGTCTGTCCTGGAAGATATTTCATATAGAACTGCAAAGACTACATAATGTGCTATAATTGAGTAGAATACTCTATAGATATCTGTTATATCCAGATTGTTTAGTGTATTCCTCTCTTGTATTTCCTTGCTAATTTTCTACCTAGTTTTTTTTAGCTGTTATAGGAAATAGAAAATTAACATCTCTAACTATTATTGTTATATTAATAATTTCCCCTAAAATCTGTCAGTTTTTGTTTCATGTATTCAGGGTTCCATTGCTAGGTTCATATGTGTTTATAACTGTTGTAGCATCTTGGTGAGATTGACACATTATCATTATCAAATATTTTTTTGAGTCTAATAACAAGATTATAAAGTTTATTTTGTCTAGTATTAGTATAGCCACTCCAGATTTTTTGGTTACGTTTCTATAGTATATCTTTTCCATCCTTTTAATTTCAACTTATTTGTGTCTTTGACCATAAGGTATATTTTTCAGACAGCATTTAGTTGGGTCATGTAAAAAAAAAAACTCATTTTGTCAATCTCTGCGTTTTGATTGGAGTGTGTCATCCCCCTATAGTTAAAGTAATTACTAATAAAGTAAGATTTATATCTGCTACTTTGCTATTTATTTTCTGTATGTCTTATGTCTTCCTTGTTCCTCTGTTACTTCATTTGTGCTTTCTTTTATGTTTCTTTTATGGGTATTTTCTAGTGTACATTTTAATGATTTTGTTATTTCTTTTACTATTTTTTATTTACTTTCTTAATGGCTGCTTTAGAGATTATGATTAACATCTTAATTTACAACAATTTAACTCAGATCAATGCTAATTTAATTTCAATAGTATGAAAAACTTTACAATTGTTAGCACCATCTCTCTCCCTTCTTTTATGTTATCATACAAATCACATCTTTATAAATTATCTGTCCACCAACATGCATTTATAGTTATTGCTTTATGCAGATGTCTTTAAATCAAATGAGAGAAAAAAAAAGAATTACAAACAAAAACATATTCTTACTGTTTTTTATATTTACCTATGTAGTTACCTTTACTGGTATTCTTTATTCCTTCCTGTGAATGTAAATTACTCTCTAGTAACTAGAGTGTAATTTCATTTCAGTTTGAATGACTTTCTATATTATTTTTTATAGGGTAGGTGTGCTAGCAACAAATTAGCTCAGTTTTTATATACTGAAATGTCTTAGTTTCTACTTCATTTTTGAAAGATAGCTTGCTAGATATAGAATTCTCAATTGACAGTCCTTACTGTTCAACACATTGGGTATGCCATCCACTCCCTTATGGTGTCATGCTTTTAATCAAAAATCAGCTTTATTCTTTATTTTTGTATGTGATTACTTGCTTCTTTCTTACTGCTTTCAAGATGGTTAAATTTAGCAGTTATTTAACAATTACCAGTTTGATTATGATATGTCTAGGTTTATCTCTTTGAGTTTATTCTATCTGGAATCATTGAGTTTCTCTGATATGTAGGTTAATGTTTTTCATCAGATTTCAGCTATTATTTCTTCAAATATTTCTTCATTTTTTTCTCTCTCTTTCAGGAACTCCCAATAAGAACATGTTCTTATGCTCCATAGTCTCCTGTAGATCTCTTAGGCTCTCTTTATTTTTCCATTTTTCAGACTATATAATCTCAATTAGTCCATATTCAAGTTCATTAATTTTTATTCCTGCTCAAATCTGTTGTTGAATCCCTCTATTGAATTTTCATTTCAGTTATTACACTGTTCAAGTGCAAATTTCTATTTTATTCTCTGTTTTAAATCATTTATATTTCTATATTAATATTCTCTATTTGGTGAGAGATTATTTTAATCAGCTCAGGTAGCCATAACAAAATACTATAGGCTGGGTGATATCAATAACAGAAATTTATTTTCTCATAGTTCTGCCCTACCCCCACAACATCATCTAACCCTAATTACCTCTCAAAGGCCCTATCACCAGATAAAGTCACATTGAGGGTTAGGGCTTCAACATAAGGGAACAAAATGCAGAAGATTTAGATATGACTGCCATTCTGAACACAAATCTCTACCTCATTTCCTTATTTCATCATTCTGTCCTGTGCTGACAAGCTTCAAAATACTAATGTGTCTCTAACTTATTTTTAAGTCTTTGACTCTTCAGTTTTTATCTGCTTCTAGAAGAAGCAAAATGGAAATTAAATGAAGACATAAGAAATAATATAAAAACTATTTGTTACTGAATTCAACCTAAGCCTAGAAAGCTGCTGGAGTAGCATTTCCATGTATCTTCTTGCTCTTCTCTGTATTATTTCCCCTCTGCCCTACTTATTTAGTTTCTATGTCTTTCAGGTAACCAAGCCCCTTACTTTCCCATAGGAAACAGCTTCAATATACTCATTGTAAATTGTTCAGTGGGTGATACAGTTGAAAGAAAGAAAGAAAGAAAGAAAGAAAGAAAGAAAGAAAGAAAGAAAGAAAGAAAGAAAGAAAGAAAGAAAGAAAGAAAGAAAGAAAGAAAGAAAGA
>PVKZ01001591.1:0-359740 GCA_004027375.1 Macroglossus sobrinus
AAAGAAAAGAAAGAAAGAAAGAAAGAAAGAAAGAAAGAAAGAAAGAAAGAAAGAAAGAAAGAAAGAAAGAAAGAAAGAAAAAAAGAAAGAAGGAAGGAAGGAAGGAAGGAAGGAAGGAAGGAAGGAAGGAGTGATTGGAGGTTTCATGTTCACTCTCCCCCTTCTGTTGGCAAGAGTTGTTTAATAATTTTCATCTATACATCACCAAAATGGCTTTCTTCCTTTTTTTTTTTTTTTAAAAAAAGGCCTCATGCACCAGCTACAATTTACTTATCTTCTTTATTAATGGAATATGAAGTCGCATGGGTAACAGCACTATAAAGGATCCTGGCCATGTTTCCTGATATTCCTTAGTGAATGAGCATATTCTCTAAGAAGGAAGCTGCTTGCTACATACTCTTACAAAAGAGGAGTTTGATTTTATATTGCTAGTCACATTCGAGAGAATCAAAGCTACCCCCAAAAATATCTCCCTCTGCAAGCAGAATTTCAGATGTTTCATTTTCTAAAATCTGTACTACTACAGATTTAAGTATAAATGTGTTCCAAAATAAGACTGGTTTATAACATAATCATAACAATTTTAAATAACTTATTGGTAGTATCCATTCCCCCAGAGCACTTAATCTAATTTATTCTTACTACTATAGATTTAAGGATAAATGTGTTCTAATATTATTAAGTACTATCTATAACTGATATCTACTGATGATAGCCTCTTTAGTTCTTGCTAGGCTTTATTTTTTTATAATATTTAAGTAGAATATTTAAGCTCCTAAAATATAGAACTGTAAGTTCTCAAAAACTTTAAATACTTAAAAAATATCCAGACATTTATAAGCCATTCAGTGTTGAATTCTATGATATGTGTTCAGTGTAATTACTTCTTTCATGAATGCTGTTTTGCCTTTGTTTTTAAAGCAAATAAAATTTAAAATGACAAGAAATGCATATAAAACACATACTTTTAAGCTTAATAAAACCCTAGACAGCTGATCAACTATTTCCATTTTTACTGAAATACATCTCAGACATCTGGTTTGATGCTACTATCTGATTCACAGGGCTGTGTACTTGTTTATATTTATTATAGCTAAATAAGTAATTTGTTGGAAGAATTGAGATTTTTGTCCTAATAGTTTTGTTTTAACGAAAATAGCAAGACTTTTTCAAACGCCTAGGAATTACTCCATCTCCATCCTCAAGTAATGTGCTTCTTATCTTTTAAAGAGAGAAAAATGTTAACATTCCTGATTGCTTTATAAATGCTTTCACCGTGACAAAGGAAGAACATACTGTACCATACTACAACCTTCCAATGCTTTCTATGTCCATTGAAAGCAATAAACTAAGTGACAAATGTGAACCGGGTTTGTTAGGTTTATTATTTCAGGAATTACTTTTCATCATAATGCTAACCTCTAGGACTATTCTTTTCTGGAATTTAAGGGCTTGGACTTACACCTAAAAGTTGATGTAATAGCAAAGGTCATCTGCCAGTTTTAGAAAGCAACTGAGTGCCTAGAAGCTCAATCAAACCAAGGAATGCTGATAACTACAGCACTCTGCTAGTGTATCTTCCCCTGAAAGGTATTCTAGGTGATGCTGTGTACACAGGGGTTATGATTAGGCATGATCAGCACAGGAACTAGTTATGCTAAGCAAATTAGTAGAGGAAATCAGCATGTGGACCCTTCTCTCTCAAAGATCACTCATGCACACGTGTCTATCTAAAAGGCTATTAGGAACATCCATGAGTAGAAAAGTCATTCAGCAAAGTCAATTCCACGGAATTACTTGAAAAGCAAAGGTCCACCTGGAGAATGTAAATCCCCAAAGATAGAAGGAGGAATCTCAAGCAGTGGGAATTCCTTGGGGGAACACTTTATAATCTTCAGTTTTGATTGTATGACCTGCGTGGAAATGCTTGGTTTACTATCCAGTAGGTCTGACTGTGGAAACCAGGAAGCAGCAATCCCGCATAGCATAAATCAAAGGCAAAGCTAACAAAAAATACTTGAGGAAAACACAAAAGCCTGGTGTAAAAAGTCAAAACCAGCACCTAGGCCTAGGGTAGAGGAAACAAATATCTCCCAGCAGTCATTTAGCAGGTATTAATGGACAAACAGTGGGGAGAACAACATTAATAAGAGGACAGGTAAATATAGTCTGAATACCTCTCAGATATTACCCCATCGATGGCTAGAAAATTATTTCGAATTCTTATTGAAGATAAGTTACTGTTCTAAAGCAAAAGGCAGGTAAAACATCTTTCTCCAGTTATAGCAAGCAAATCACCAAATTCTATTCTTTATAAAAAGTTATTTTAAAAACTGAATGTTGATTATATTCACAAAGGACTTTATCCATTTCACTTTATGGCTCCCCAAATACTTTAAAAGTTGCCATCTATACAGAACATTATGGCCTCCCATGTCAGACTTCCAGGCTTCATTACAGAGTCAACTATAACAATAACAGAGACTGGATAGTATCAAAGGTTGGCAATGAATAAACTAGATTACATTCTTGCTTATCACACTTCCAAGATCAAGAAATTTTTTAATGTAGTTGGGGGTAAGATGAAGAAGAAAGAATGGGGCAGGAAGAAAGATAAAGGAAACATCTTAAGAAATGTTGAGGATATAATGAACCTTAGCTATGAAATGGAAAAAAAAAAAAAGCTGGCACAGTTATTGAAATATATACTTTAACAAAATTAAAAACTTCCTTCTATTAAGCCTATGTAATAGAACCAATCTTCCTATGCCAGACAGGAGTTATTCCATATAACCTGTCACATGTGCTAAAAGTGACTTCTTGTTTTCTACATACTTGATCATGTATCAGGGATGTTTGAAAATCACTGATAAGAACCTGGAAGGGATTATCACCAAACTCCATGCTATGCAGGCCCACAGAGCTGAGAATATCAGTTTAGTGAAACTCTGAACCATCCTAGAACTTTGCCCTATTATTACTCAAATGGCATAAGACACCTCCCTGGGGAATGATTTATCTAGGCAGGATTACTCCAGAATTGCCTTCCTACAAGGAGGTGTCTCAGAACATAGGGTGTTTGCTGCAATACAAAATACTGAAGAATGCACACAGAGAAAAAATTTTAATATGGAACAGAGAATTAAGTGCAAAGGTAAGCAGCAGGGAGTAGGTGATAAAAAGGTAAGAAACGAAGAAAAAGATTGTATTTCAGTTTTGCATTTGCTTCTTTCTCTCTTGGAGTTAAGATCCCAGACATGAGGAGGGACAGTCTTATTCTGTATTGAACTCTTTGCTGGAGGGTGGCAGGGCGAGTGCGCACTTTCTACATCTGAGCTCCTGCTAGACCAGGTGGCAAGTTAGAAAATTACACACAGGTCAGAAAGAGGCAAGTTACTTCTGAACAAACACATTTGCTCCTTCAGCTAGCTAACTCTGAACCTGGCTGAAAATGAAGCACCATACTATAAAAGGGAATAGAAAAATCAGATTCTTTTTTTTTTTAAGGCTACTAGACTTTAAAAAAGTACTAAAGATATTTTTTATATGAAGATCTCTGACCATCTTGGCTACTTTGCAATCTAGCTTAACTTCCCCTTTGGAAAAGCTGTGCTTATAACAAGCTTCATTCAGAAAGTACCACAGCACTAAAACATTTTTCTTCTAAGGCAATATATTCCCTAAATCTAATCCCCTGGAGTCTAGATACAAACAAACATACAAATCTGAACCACTCTTTTACTGTGGGCATATCTTTAGAATGCAATATGATTTGACTCTTTTAGGTTTTGTTATTTATTTCTTGTGTGTTTATAAGGTACCGAGTTAGTTTAAATATGGTTCTTCTGGGAAGATGAGGGATCAGCTTTACTGATCCTTGATTCTTATTTTCCTGTCTAGCCAAACTGGAGAATTTGCAAGTAAACAGTTCATCTAGTAAAAAATTATAGAGAATAAATTCTTTTCCTTAAACATATGCTGTGCATATAAAAACAAATAAGTATTATTATGGGGTTCGATATTACCAGGGGTAGGATACCCTGTCTGGTAGAGTTTAATAGTACTTAATGGCCAATGGGACTCCTTCCAACTTCAAAACAGATGTTTCCCCTAAACTTCTAGGCCAAATATTCCTTCTTCATATGCCCACAGAAAACCTACAAATAAAAGGAGTCAATGAGAGAAAAAAGAAACTATTAAGATGGCTGAATCATGAAAGTATATACCTGTGTAGCAGGCATATACTAAGGATTGTTGCCAGCTTAGATTTAAAGTTCTGAAAGGGCAGGAAGTGTGCTGTTGCATATACATCCCGGTCAATGCAATATTCTATTCTATATTTAGTGTGTTGAACAACCACACTGAACAAAACCTGCAATAGTACAACATACTGCACTCCAATATTAGATCTCTGGATTCCAGCAGGGCAGACTTCCTGATCAAAGTCGATCAGAAAATGCAAGGGAAGCTTTGCCAGGTAGAAACAGGCAAAACCATTAATGTTTTCATCCCCTTCCTGAGGGATGGTAACACAGAGTTCTTGAGAGGGAACCAAAGCCCTAGAAACACTCACCATTTTGGAAGTGAGAAAGGACAAATACCAAGGGTAAAATGACAGACAAGATTTAACCCATTGGGGTCTTTCTAAATGGATCTAGCTTTTAGGAATATTTACTTCATCCAAACTCATGATTTAATTACAGTTTCCTAGCTAGGTAAAATCAATGTTCAAAAAATTGTTCTTAAGCATTTGGTATTAGTTTTAAAAGACAGATCCAATAAAGGTGAGTTTAAATGGAAACTATATTTGGTACCTATGACTGCATCTAGGAACCAAATAGTACTCAATTCAATATACCTACACTCTAGACCAGCAAGAGCCTGCTGTGTTTTTTTAGACTTTTCCCCTTGAGCAGACAATCCAGCTCTATTCTGGCTGCCAAATGAGGCAGAATAGCTCTCTGTAGAAATAGGAAACAAGTAAGAAGAAAAATTTGAAATTTATTTTTCATGGAAGGTTAAATAAAAATCTGTACTTTAAACAAACATCTGGTTTTATCTATGCTCCTCACCTGACAATTAATTCATTTATTCATTCAAACAATTATTTATCAAGTGCCTACTACTCCAGACATTGTTGAATGTATTAGAGCTACAACAGTAAACAAAACAAAGCTTACATTTGAGAAAGCTAAGGCCCCAAAAGGTTAAATGTCCTATGGCCAAAGTCTTAGGGTAAGCTAAAATCAAGTTCTGAGCTTCTGTTCTTTCTCTTCCTACTCTAAGTATGGGACTAAACAGAGCCTGTTAATCCCCAGGCTTACTCCTCTACCACACAATCGATGGGCAGATTTACCCAGAAACAGGAGGGTCTTTGGACAAGTATCATCAATGTCATGTCCATCCCTTGATTTCCAAATATCTGTCTTCCTTTTGAGAGCATCCTCTGCCTGCTAGCCCTCTTTAGCTGGAATATGCTGCTTGTATTTAAAGTTCAAGGTGCCTAAATTCAAACTCCAAATAAGCTTCTTCCCCAACTCTACTAAGAGTACCACCAGCCTCCTAATTATCCAGGCTTAAAACCTCAGCAACAGCTTCGATTCATCTTTCTCCCTCAGCTCTGGCATACATGTGGGCTGCCAATTCTGAAAGATTAAAATCCTTGTATCATTTTTCAATTCTATTTCATTTTCAGTCTACCAAAGTCCACCAAAGCCCCCTTTATCTCTCAAGAGAACTCACTGTCTTCTTATTGGTCTATAGGCTCGCTGCCAGACTCTTGCCACCTTCTGTGCCAAGTATATCTAAGGCAAAGTTTTGATCATATCACCCCTCTGTTCAAAAACCTTTGGTACCTATTCCCTGCTGAAATTAAATACCAATTCTCCAGCCCAGCATTCCAGGAGCTTCATTAAATGGCTCCAACCTATTTTCCTATTCTTGTATCCTTTATTCACGTCATGTATTTTAGCAAAATGGAACTAGATAATTTGTTGTTGCCTATATTTCCTTTTTGCTTGGAATGCCTCTTTCATTTCCACTTAATTCTTCTAAGAACATTTCAAATACAGCTTCTTTCATGAAACTCTCTGTCATGCTCAGACTAGAGAAAATGTCTCCTTTCTCTAGTCCCCGATGATAATAATTTGTGACTTGGGAGGCTGATCTGTTCTGCCTTGTGTTATAGTTATTTGGCTACTTAGCTTATCTGCTCCTTACTTACCTTCATGTCCCTACTTTCACACAGTAGACTCTCAGATAGATTTACAGAGTCAAAGTTCCTTAAAAAATGTTAGTGGTCACCAAAGTAAATATCTTTCAATCTCTCTCACAGAGAGAAGTCACTTTCTTCTTTTGCTGATTTCAAAATGAAAAAAAAATTAGTCTAAGAGAATCATACTGCTTTCAATCTCTAGTTATAAAAGGGGCATATTCAGCTGTAATTTTTCTTAAAAAATAAAAGAGCAAAAGAAAACAGCCTTAAAGATGAAATAAAAGCAATGAGACTATAGACTAAGAAACAGTGTAGAGGTTGAAGAGACACTAGAAATCCATTTACCCACTGTGCAAAGGGCAGAAAGAATTCTACCCAGCAAGGATTCAGAATCCTGCTGGGAGGGAGGTGTAAAATTTGTATTAATGTGGGGGAATTTCAGTCCCTTAGCAGCCATGGGATACTAAAAATCCTAAAAGGAAAAAAAAAAATCAGAGAGATCTTCAAGATTTGACTCTTTAAGGGGAAAGCTTATTGCCTTTCAGATGACATTTCCTAATTATACACACTAATTTAATAACCTTTCACTTAAAAGTACATTGAAATTCACTGTACTTTACTCAGGTACTAAGTATGACCTCATATACCCCTCTGGCAATTTAGTTTTCAACCACTTCCCCCACCATATTTTAAAAATCCATTCAAAATAGCAGCACTGATTATGAATTCAATGAAGCAGAAAAAAACAGGGAAACTAAAAGAAACATGTTTTGGCTTTAAAATATTCCAAAAAACATGAGTAGGTAGATATATTGATTAGATTTTACTGACTACTTAATTTATTTTCCATATACCATTTTCTATTTAAATGCATTTTTCACTATAAGGTAACATAACTTCATTATAGAACAGTTTGAAAAAATATTACCCACAATCATAATAAAACAACCCAAGATATAGATTTTAAGTTATCTGTGTAAAACTGTCACAAAGTCCTTTATGTAGCCAAGTTTTAGAAATGAAATATTACCGTCTTCCAACATTACTTATGTCAATACTCTGGCATTATCTCCTCCCACTGATTGTCTCATTTTCCCTTCCCTGAGGAGAGATCATGAAGTATTTCTAATTTTGTACTGTGATTTCCTCACTATAAAAACCATAAACACTTTTAGGTTGCTACAGTTTTTCCTAAATATTCTTTTAAGTGGCTACATAATATTCCACTAGATAAACAGATTATAATTTGTTGTATTATAACCCAGTTTATTCAGTAAAGGTTATGAATCCATTACCATACCCTTATAACTGGATATGTGGGTCATTTCTAAAACTTGGCTACATAAAGGACATTGTGACAGTTTTACACAGATAACTTAAAATCTATATCTTGGGTTGTTTTATTATGATTGATTCCAAGAAGTAAGATTCTTTTATCAGAGAAAATTAACTTTATCTAATTATTTTCTAGAGAACTTATAACAATTTGTAAAGTCAAGAGAAATGTATGAGTGTAGGAGAGAGCAACTGCAGAAAGTGACAGTATTCCACTGTCAGATCAGAAGTCAGTCAAATTATAATTCTTAACCACCTATTTTGATTAAAGCCTATAACTATGGACCCAATTAGTGTAGTCTGCTAAATCCCATCTTTTTGCCTATCTGCCCTCTCTTTTATCTACTATCTAATACATATTTCCTTCCTTTATATGCTTTCTTACCTGCCAAGCCACACATTTTGCCAAGGGTATGTACTTATTGGTGAGTTTCTATATCTGTTTATGTACTGTAAGTATATGTGTATGTATACTTCTATATACAAAAATGAGAATGGGGTGATGGGGAACAAGCTCATTTGATAGGTGACAATAATTGTGTGCGTGTGTGTGTGTGTGTGTGTGTGTGTGTGTGTGTGCATGCAAGCACATATGTATGTGTTTATCTGTTTATTATTATTTGCTTATTTATCTATTGAATCTTCATTTTTCTCTAAGCAATGTGTTAAGATATAAAGGTACAAATCATAATATTCACTACTTAATCAGTTACTCTTTTCTTTTAATGTTGTCAGATTTGGTTTTTTTGGTATGTGTTTGCCTCCTCTGTCTTTAGGCTGAGAAAAGCCTCTCATCCAGACTGCCAGTTTCCCAAACTATAAACATGAAGGACGAGTGACAATGGCCTTCTCTGCAGTGGCCTAAAGCAAAGTTGAGTCTTCACTGTAAGTCCATCTATGATCCTGGCCAGTTCGAGTTAAGCTGAATACAGGGACAGAGGTAGGGCAGAGGTGCCAGTTCATGCCTAGGGGAGCTCTAAGTCTAAATTACCCACCCATTCTAATGAGCAAGGAAAAACCAGCATTGGTAAAAGCCACACACTGGAGTGCAGATGAGACCCAAAGTGAACTAGTCTGTACATCCCATATGCCCAGTAGATCCTTTCAGCCAACAGACTCTGACAGGCCAAGATCCTCTAGAGTAAATGCTTCATGTAAGGCACCTGCCCTCATCTCAGTGCCATTACATAAACCCTGAGGGTTGCTAGAACGCCACATCAGTGAGAAATGGCAAGCGCTTTTTCTTTAATTTCAATATATACACTTAAGCAGAGAAGCTAAAGAATTTGAGTTTTAACATTAGCCACAAATAAAGGGAAAGTCTGAAACAATGAAAGTCCAACACATACCTGATTTCGTAGAGGCTGTTGTGATGGCCGATCCCTGTGTGTGTGGCTTTCTCGAGTTATTGCAGATGCACCAGAATCTACATGAACTGACCCTACTGGCGTAGGCTGGAAAAATAAAACAAAAAGTCAAATGCAGAAAACAAGTCTAACCTAATGCCTCTGCAAAGGACAGCATCATTCTAATTCTAATAGGATAATAATTATTATTTTCAGCCACCAAGGGTAGTTTCAAGTCTTCCTGTCTTCTCAGTTTGCTTATCTACAAAAGGGAGGCAGCTTTGTCTTCATAGTTCATTAGAGAGTAGTTTACCTTTGAAAATTAAAAAAATAAAAATAAAAATAGTACAGTGATGTCTATTAGCATGTTCTCAGGCCCTGTGGACCCCTAGCCAGAAGAGTGAATTCAAAAGCTTCCTGTGGTGCTGGGCTCCACCCCTACTGAAGTCAAGCACCTTAACTAACTGCCTATTTAGCGCCAGCTTCTGGATCATGCAAATGAAACTTCTTAAAAACTGGCCTGAATTCTGGTATCTTAGAACATACTGGTCATAATCTTAAAAACACATAAAGGGAGTTACTCCTGCTTCCTAACTCTAGTAAGAGAAACCTAAGACATCACCTGAAAAGGCTGGTAAGTGTAAAGTCTACAGTCAAAGGAATGTCCTTCTCCATTGCTTTAAGCAGAAAATCTGACGAGTGAAGGGGTGAGGCAGTACTGGTCTGAGGTGAAGAGGAGCAAAGAGAATACTCACAATAGATCTCCCGACCCAATCGTAGGCGTAGTCAAAGGTGTAGCCTTTTCTTTCAAAGAGGTCTGTGAAGAGGGTCCGTAAATACTCATAGTCAGGTTTTTCAAAGAAGTCTAACCGCCTGACATATCGCAGGTAGGTTGCCATCTCCTCTGTGAGGAAAGAGGTCAAAGGCCATGCTCATTAGCTGAATGCTTCCCACTGGGAGAAACTTGGGGCCAAGCAAGGAATACCATACAGACTATTTGACACTGGTGTCTTCTTTATGGACCAAATGAAAGTGACAAAACCTGTCTTGATCTAAATAACAATAAAGGGAAATGTAAGTTTTCTGGAGAGCACCTTATCTAAAGGCATCAATTCATGGCCTTCACCTATTCAAAGCTTTAGTCACACTGGCTGGGGTGTCCTTTTTGCACCCTACCTGGAAAGTTTTCACAGAGAGCTTCAATGGGAGTATTCCTTTTGGTGTCACCAATTTTTTGATATCTCTCTTTTAATGTATCAGCCTGTAGAGAGTAAAGAGAGAGAGTTATTTGGAAAGAGGAGCTAAGTATGGGAGATCCTGTATGTTTGGGGACACAATAATTGTTTCAATAAAACTGGGAGGATTTGTTAGACATTCTCAATTGTTTTTCTCTCTAACATTAACAAATAAAAAATGCAGTAGAGACGATGTATTTAGATATGTATAATACATCTGCTCTGCTCTAGAAAGCTTTTCTTGTAACCATATTTAGTAGTCTAAGATAAATGCCATCAAATTTAATGAGATAAATGGCTAGGATAAGAAAATAAAAATATCATGTAGCAATATTTTCAAAATTGTAGCAGTTTAGTAATCTCCCACAGCTACTGGGGTTCAAAAAGTGAGTTAGCTTTTCCCTTTTTAGAAAACTCCGTAAGATTAAAAATATTGCTAACCCAAGCAGAAATGGATAGGTGGCTCCATAACATATTTATTATAAAGTTGAACAGAAAAAAGAACATTAAAAAAAAAAAGCGTCTTTCCACAATGTGGTTCGAGAGAGAAAAATGTTATCTATGATACAGGCACGACTAACACACAGGTTTGATATACGTCAGTGGCTCAAAGCAGCCAATTATGGTTTGCTCAGTACTGTAAAAAGAGGGTTTCTGAAGCTTGGAACGACAGTACGGTTTCAAGGGATTCTCTTGAGGCTCTACCTAACCTTCTGCACCCAGTTTTAAGCAACAATGTTCTAAAGTGAGTTGGAGAAATTTTAGATCTACAATTACCACTAATATAATTCATAGACTATGAAAAGTTTCAAGCAATTAATAATATATACATGAATACACTGGCTATATAATGAGTAAACAGAATGTGAAACTATTTGACAACTGTCAATATCAATGACAAGATATATATGACTAGGAGAAGATCCTGGAGGACATGTTAAGAGAGGAATTTAAAGGGAAAGAAATAAAATCTTCCCAAAGGTAAGGGACAGAAGCCTTACTTTTCAGGACAATGTCCTAGAGAGGACAGCAAAGTCAATCATTCTATTCCATCCTTCTGGAGGGGCTGGGTGGTATAGGAGTACCCAAAACTATGTATTAAGTTTCTTTTCACACTAACATGTTAAAATAAATTACAGCTCAAAAATATGTCTTACATTTAACTACCTAATGGGACTTAGAGAGTTAGAAGCTTACCATTTCCTAGTCTATCAGTCAAAGGCACAGAGTAATTACAATGGTTATAATTATAATTAATAGTTGACTTTGACATAAATGTACTATACTAATACCTACCCTAAGGAAGTCTATTTAACCTACATGTTTCACAAAGAATGGCTATTGTCTGCATAGGCATTTATTCAATAACATACTTTAATAGCAATGTTAAGCCTGGATCTTCATTTTAATCCAGGTGGGCATTTAGCCTCAACAGGATGAACGAATATTTCCTGCTTCCCCTTAGGGGCACACCCAGCCCTGCTGGTCTTGCTGGTAAAATGTGTAGCAGCTGCTGACATCAATTTGTTCCAGAAATTCCCCAACACACTGGGAACACTCATCCTGCTACATAATGGTAGTGGAGGAGGAATACTGACAGAGAGAAAAGCAGTACTGCCAAGGCTGGGAGGGAACCAGGGAGGAGATCACGGAAAATCCAAAAACAAGGAAGAAGGATTCAGAATGGGAAGAAGACAAATGCAGCAAAACAGAGCTTCCAAAACCCAGATGAGCATTTACAATATAAACTAATCTAAGTAGTTCTTGCTTCTTATCTCTATAACCAATCTTCTACTTTGTGATTCTTGCAGACATCAAGTCAGCAACCCCCTTCATTAACAACTGATATTCAAAGAAAGCCCTCAGCTGAGCACTTTCAAGGATACCTTGAGTCCTTGCCAGGGCAGGCTGCCTCGAAGGAAATACATGAACATATGGCCTAGGGCTTCCAAATCATCCCGCCGGCTTTGCTCTAAAAGGGAAGACAGATCACACATTACATTTGAAGTTATTAAAGCAGAAAGAAGCTCAAAACCAAGCTGTCCTTTCAGAAGCCCTTCTGCTCTGGAAAGTTGCTGCTTACAAATTCTTTGTATATCTAAACCAGGGAGATAGTACTTTAGATCAAACAAACAAAAAAAACAATGTGTACCTCCTTTGCCTCGATTTAACATTGGCACATAAATATCAAGTGAAAAGAGTAAACCCTAAACTAAAACCAAGTTCAAATCTGTAAATGGTGATTAACCACTCCTCACTCAATGCTGTCACCTTCCTGAGAGTAAGATCATTTAAATGAAATGTTATTTCCTGAATATGGGCAACAACTAGGGAAAGCGAGCAGCAGATTAAGCAGCTGAAGCTGTTCAAACAATCCACTCTGGCTAGGACTGTGAAGGCACGAGCTGCAGAATGCCTAGTATACATGACTAGTGTTTTTCATTAGTCATAAAAAATGAATAAAAATTAATATCAAAACTTAATTTGATATAAGCAAACATCAATGATAATCTCTCAGCTCCATTCCATGTGTACCATGTTTCACAGCCACTTAAGAAAGATTTAAAATTTATTACTAAGGTGCCCTTTATGGGCACATAAAACAGGATTCCTGTATTCTGGGAGCTTATCATATAAAACAAGTTGCTGGGTTTCTCTTTCAACTGGAAAGATTAAAAAAACATCCTATACTTCCTTTGGTCGTCAGAGTGAATATAAATAGTACATGCCTCCATTTCCAATTTGCCGATTACAGTTCATCTCAGGCATGTTATGTATTTATTTTTCAGAATCAAGTTTAGGGCTTTATCAAAAGAAATTACAGAAGCAAGACTAAGAGGCTACCTTAAACTCAGCTTTGCTTTCATTGTGCAGAAAGTAAAACCTAAGAGTCAGGGAGGCAGGGAAAGCTACTCAACCAAACTCAAACTACAAAAGCACAGCATGTTTAACTGCTGCCACCAATTTTGGGTAATTTGCGTGAAAAAGAGTGAATAGTACTCTACAGAATAAATGAACAAAGAAAAGGCAACCTTCTAAACTGCAGTTTGAAGATTTTTGCAAAGGTGGTTGCTAGGGGTAAGGGGAGGCACCCTGACAAGATATATAAGTAATATAAAATTGAGTTGATGCAAGTCAACTGAATTTATCTTAAAAAGGATAAAATAAAACAACAAGACCAGAAGCTTCATGGCTTGCCTGAAGGTAGTTGCAATAAATTTTATATGTAATCGAAAACAAAGTCATTAGACAAATACAGTTTAACAGAGCTTAAAGATACACACAAAAGAGAAAGAACAAGTAGGGTGAATTGAGGTCTCCTACAAAGCAGGGCAGATAGAGAAACCACACCCTGCAGTTTTTCACACTGCATCACACCTACTCATCACCTCTCCATTTTTATATCCACCTCCTGTAACAAGAGGCCCCTTAATAAAAAATTCACCGGACAAATGGTTGCATTTTGGTTAGTTGAGCACTAGAGGGCGAAACTCTCCATATTTTCAATATTCATCAGCTCTGCAAAAAAAAGGCAACTTCTCTTCAAAGCTAAGCCATTACAGAAGATTTAAAAAAAAAAAAATAATAAACACTTTTAAGACCACTGGAATAAGTAACAAAGTAACTTTCAAATACTGAGAACCATGAAAAATAGCTGTGGAATATGGGATAACAGGAAAAACAATGGCTCTGGAGTCTGGTCATCTAGATCTTGACCCATCTTTTCCATTAATTTAATCCATGTGGAATTAAGCATGGCCAAGTCACCTATTTAGGGCCTAAGTTTCTTCATCTGAAAATAAAGTGGTTGATTTAGATAATCTGAAAAGTCATTTTTCCGGTTCTCAAATAACCTATAATAATTTAAGCTATTAGGGCCTTTCAAGAAAAAAAAAGTAAAACCAAGAGCCATGCTCTTTTTGAACATTCCACATTTGTCCATATCAATATTTCTACATGTTCTTGTTTATCCATGCAAGGCACTGTCACTTTCAAAGAAGGTTTCAATACCAATGAGACCAGTAGGACACAAAATTCTTTCACATCATAAAGGCTTGCCTTCAACCAATCGGAAAGATGTGCTTGGTTTACATTTATCACATCCTTGATTTTAAGTCAAATATATTTTGTTGTAAGAAAGGGGCTGGATGACCCGGTGTTCTCACCCTAATTTCAGCCATTAAAGAATACTTAATGTGATAATGTCAGGTTTAGAAGACATCTTCCCTTGTTCTCTTCCCTCACAAAATTAATAGGCAATGCTCTCCAAGTCATTTGAAGATTCACTCCCTCATTCTTCATTACAACATAAAGGATGCTACACATTTAAAAACCAATAGAATTAAGAGTTCCTATGGAAACTTCTCTGGTTTGAGACTCTAATCAGAGTATAAAGGACATCTGATAAGCATATTTATGTATTCTCTGTAACACTGAGAGAACAAAATATGGTGACAAGTTGGATATGACCCAAAAAATTTTAACCAGGAAGTCCAAGTTTGGAGACAAATTGTGGCAGAAAAGGCTACACCAAGAAATGAAGGGACCCAGTCCGACAACAGTGGATGCTTAAAACAGTCTTGAATAAATAAATGGTAATTACCATTATAGAATCTTTACTAGTATCAGGCACTTTGCTAAATACATATGCATTATCTCACAGAACCCTATGATATAAAGTACTATTATCATACCTACTTCATAGATAACTGAGGCTGAGGGAAGAAGGTTATTGGAGCAAAATCACATCGCTTTAAGTGAAAATTCCAAGATTTACATCCCTTTTTCTTGACCGTTACACTGTACTTATACAGGCATAATGTAGGTACCCATCCTTTAACTATGTCTTTGTTTTTCTTGAAAAAAATAATAAAATTAGAATGCAAATTGCTGAGCCCAGAAAGCAGGCACTGGAACAATAATTTCTAGAGCCTGTTAGTTAAAACAAGCAATTATGACTTTTTACAACACAGTCTGTCTTCTTGTAAAAAGGAAAAACGGACAACTGAGCACTATCCAAGAGACCTGTGTTACATATATCACCTATTTAATCCTCAGAACATCCTTATAAAATATTACTTTCATTTTACAGATAAGTTTCAGGAAGATTAAGTAACTTGTCCAAAGTAATACTGATAATAAGTAGCAGAGGACCTTCTAGTCTAATTTTAAGGTATTACACTTGGTTAAGTGAGAATTTCCATGAGGTTAAGGACAAAATTCTGACAGCATTCATGATTTCAACTCAAGTTGTATCACACTACTTTGTGATGTCATTTTTATTCTTTGTTAATACTAGAGTCATCATCTGAATAGCTGTGCAGTTTACTCAACGAGGCAACTTCGTAGCTACTAGTCTTTAAAATACTTACTAGTGTATGACAGTTGTTAATGTTCAAACAACTGATACAATTAGCTATGTCTAGGATTATGAAACCTGATAATATTCTGTTTACATGGCTATTCTCTAGAATGATAATTTTCAAATATTTCCAATCACCTTGGAAACTTTTCTCCAAACAGAATCTTCCATGAAAGACCAATATATAAAACAGATACACAGGAAAGCTTTTCTGGAGAAGCTGGCAAGGGGCTCAGGGCCCTGCCTTCTTGACCTTCCACTGTTCTTAAGGCTTCTCCTGAAACAGTCTCCTCAGGACTAGTTCATCTAACAAGGCCTTCTGCCTTTATTAGAGCTTCTTGCAATACTTGTGCAAACCATCTATCCTGAATAAAATGTAAGACATGAAAAAGCAAGTATATTTTCACTGAGTAAGATATAGGTTCTTCCTTAAAGAATTATTCATGGAATATGCACAGTGAACAGCAGCCTGGTTCATATTTTAGTAAGGTGCTCTTCCTCAAAGCAAATACCAGCCTGATGTCATATATGAGGTCATTCATACCAAACTCATCACTAAACTTAATAAAATGCTATGACACGGCTAATAAACTAAGCTTTGGAAAGAGTACAGTTGACCTTCGAACAACATGGGGGTTAAGAGGGTCTGTGGCCTGCGCTGCACAGTTGAAAATCTGCATATAACTAACTCCTCAAAATTTAACTACTAATAGCATACTGTTGACTGAAACCTTACTGATAATGTAAAGTCAATTAACACGTATTTTGTATGTTATAAATATTAGACACTGTATTCTTAAAATAAAGCAGAGGAAAAGAAATGTTAAGAAAATCAGAAAGATATATTTACAAAGTTCATTGAAAAAATCCACATATAAGTGGATCTGCACAGTTCAACCCCATATTAGTCAAGAGTTAACTGCATAAAGAATTAAAATCCTTAAGTTGTCAATTGAATATTCAGGAAAGTCACTAACTTATCACCTTAAGTTTTCAAGTATAAAAATCACTCACCTGTAAAGCAATAAAGATCGCAAGTTGTAATGCACAATGGGGACAAAAGTGCTATTAGAATAAAAAGCTGTTTTAACAACCTGTCCTTTCGAGGAGCAGAAAATAAACATACCTTTGCCAAGATGCGTGTTGATAGACATATATCTCGCAGTTCCAGTTAAACTTTTGTGCTCCCTATATGGTATATGTTTTTTGGTTTCAGGGTCAATGTATTCCTTGGCCAGTCCAAAATCTATAATATGTATAACATGCTCTTTTTTATTGCCTTGGCGACCAATCAGGAAGTTCTCTGGCTTGACGTCTCGGTAAATGAGATTCTTTGAGTGTACGTATTCCATTCGAGAAAGCTAAAAGAGAAAAAAACAATGATGGAAATACTCCAAAGAAATTTATTTAAAAAACACATTACATTTTCTTTTATCAACCCAAGGTTTTAATTACTGAAATGAAAATAAAACTCATTTCTTCTTCACCAGAGTCACTTTATTCCTATAAACCAGAAAATATTTTCTGATACAAATATATACATAACAAATATCAAGATAAAAGAGTGGAATAGTATAGCTGAAATAATATACAGTTTTACCTAATAATGTTACAATTTGCATGTGATAAATAGAATTGTTTTTATGGTTCTTCAGAAAGCAAGAATTTAAAAGGCAGGAAGGATTCCCAGACAAGATATCAGAATATGCTGGTGGTCTCTGAAGACAGGTGCCACTGTTACATTCATCTCCTGCCCACATGTTCCTTTCCTCAGCTGACTAGAACTCCCCAACCCAGCTCTCTTTGTTGCAGAAATTAGGAAAGTGAGGCCCAGAGAAGTTAATATTGGACTGATATCACAGAGTTAATTAGCAGCAGAGGGAGGAGTGTAGTTTATATGTGAATGTAAAAATATTCCAAAATAATAATCATAAAATTATTTCAAATTTCATTAAGTTCATTTCATCTACAAAGTTTTTCTACTTCGTATAGAAAGGGAAGCTCAGACATTTAAATTTTGGGTACAAAAGTCAAGGTCAATTTTCCATCATTTCCAAGTTTTTGCTGTAAAGTGGCTTGGAACATCACTGTCTCAGACCAAAAAAGGTTCATTTGCATCCTTCCCCTGAGGGTCTGACAAACTTCGCAAAGGAACTATCTTAACTGCTCCTTAAACGCCTAATGGTATACAATTAGGTAGAAGCTAAGAGAGCTGCCTCTTCAGCTGTGTCAATCTGTGAGAACTGGAAGTCAGAGAACTAAGGCCTGTTCTCGGTCATACAATTTCAGAATCTGATGTTGGGGCAGTGGGTTACATCTTCAATCTTTTCTTGGATGCAAAAGTAAGGGGAGAGGGAGGACATATGTTTAAAACCTATAAATAAAACATCTGAGAAATTACTTGCATTTGTACAACTTCACCTAATCCTCTTTCTCTCTAATCTAAATTTCATGCTTCCATTTCAGTTAAGGGAAAAGTATTGTTCCAAAGTGCAAAGTCCTAAAATAGAGCAAAGGGCTAATGCAGTGATTTCTTTGAATTAGCCCTTTTTGCTCCAGCCACCTTCCTAGAACACTATCAAGCCTAGGAATGTGCATTCACCAGGTATCACTACAGTTGGTAAATCACAAAAGGGACACAAGGATGTGGCTGTGGAACCCAACTATTCTTTTGCAGTACAGCAACGCCAACTTACCAACTGGATGGCTATCATTAACACAGTCTTCAAAGTAAATGTTCTGTCACAGAGGTCAAACAAGTCCTCCAAGCTAGGGCCGAGGAGCTCCAGCACCATGGCATTGTATTTCCCACATGGTCCAAAGTAATAAACCTGTGGGAGACCTTCACCTGAAAGCAGAAGGGGACAGGTACAAAATGGGGGACAGAAAACCAAGATATGAGAAAGCTGCATCAGCACTGAATAGATATAAAGAAAGTACAATTTATTAAATTTTCATTTTTCTTTCACAGTCCTTACTGGAGAAATTAAATCGAGCACAATAGCTTCAAAGGGAACTAATAATGGGTGGGAAAGGCTAAATCATTTTACAATGAGTTCAAATAAGTTATTTAATATCAGTGTCAATGGCATTTCCACTGCTATATAAGACATTACTAGATCAGAGTGTTAACTATTCTCCCCTAAGGATGCCCAAAAGTACACATTATAAAAGGTTCAAAGGATGGCTCTCTGAGCTCAAAAGGCCAGGCTAACAGACCCTGTGGTATTAGTTGGTTTCATTTGCACTTCCTATGCTTACTGCCAAAAGCCACATTGGAGCTGTTTGCAACTGCTGCCCCCAAGGACAACTCAGACTGCAGTGGTGAGGTCACAGAGGGTGCAGACTGGCCCTCTTCTCACAGGGAGTCTCAGTGGTTTCCTGTTTTCTATTAGTTGGAGCAAAATCGACAAGGTTTGGTTACTGATAAGTAATTATGAAAGGAATAGGAAAAAAAAAAAATACAAGTCTGGATTTCCCCAGATTTGAAATTCATGGCTGTAGAAGCCAAAATCTAGACTTTCTCATCTAAGTGACAACTTGTGAATGAACTTCCTCCTTAATGTGTACAGTAAATATGAGGCTCTCAGTAAATGTTAGATAGCACACACAGTATCATGTGAACAGTGGATATGAATGAGACCTGAGAACATTTAAAAATCTGGTGTCATAGAGCAGAAATACCTCCATCTTATACATTAATATATATCATGGTTTATAGTTGTATATGCTGCAGATTACTGCCTACAAGTGTTTTAGACAATAAAATTCTCTCCATCTTATCTCTTTTTATTTGTAAAGACAGGATACAGGCAGAGGAATTATATCTGCTATGATCTGAATGTTTGTGCTCCTTCCCCAACCCCACCAAATTCATGTTGAAATCTAATGCTCACTGTGATAGTTTTAAGAGGTAAGGCCTTTGGGAGGCAATTATGTCATGAGGGTAGAACCCTCATGAATAAGATTAGTGGCCTTATAAAAGAACTCCCAACCCCCACGGAGAGCTTCCACCATGTGAGGACATAGCAGGAAGTCAGCAGTCTGCAAACAAGAGGGCCTTCACCAGAACCTAACCATGCTAGCACCCTGATCTTGGACTTCCAGAAAGCCTCTGGAACCATGAGAAATAAATTTGTGTTTATAAGCCATCTAGTCTATGGTATTTTGTTATAGCAGCCCAAATGGACAATATCTAATACTTAAAAATTTAACCTAAGATGCCTATCATTCTCTCCAGGATAGGTCTTTTATATCTGGAGTTGGTACGATTCATTGCTATGATAAGTATTTAACTGTTTCATGTGCTTCATCAGTTTACCTTGTTCCATCTAAATACTAAACAACTCAAGTATTTTAATAAGTTCATTCATAGATCATATCTTCCAACACAGTATATTCTGCTCTTGCTAGCGCCATAAATATCCATTGAATTGTCCTTGTGGTTGTTTTGATTCTATCTCCAAAAGTAAACAGGATTTAATTTTAATTTTTTTCCCATTGTTTTGAAGAACTCATTCTTCAAATTATTTAAAATATACAAAACCTAATAGCTATTTCCAATGAGTCCTGCTGAGAAGTCCAAAGGAGAACACTATTGTGAAGATTTATTGTTTTTATTAGACACATGGTAAATTGTAGTTTGGGGATCTTCTAAATGTATATACTATATAATAGCTTTTGGTGTCACTAAAATTTGCTTTTTATAATATAAGTATTATATGCTTGAAAACAGGTTATGGCAGATCTGTTGTTTGCCTATCCAACATCCACTCTTTTTTTCTTTCTTAGTAATGTAACTTCTAATTATAATGAATAGCAACCTATCCAGTTGTAACTTTCCACCCTTCCTTGATAATAGAAATGACCAGTGAGACAGAAGCAAAAACTGATGGTTGGAGCTATGCCCCTTTGATGATCGCTGAAGCTCCACAGCCATCAGACACCTTGAGGATGTAAGATAGTGCCAAGAATGAATGGAACGAGAGATGGAGGGCAGGGGAAGAAGGAGAGAGGGAGAGAGGGAGAGAGAGGGAGAGAGAGGGAGAGGGAGGGGGAGGGAAGGGGAGAGAAAGAGAAAGAGAGAGAGAGAGAGAGAGAGAGAGAGAGAGAGAACACGAACCTGAGTCCCTGATCTCCGTGAGGTATCCATATCAATTCTGGACTTCCCTTTTCCCTAGACTTTTTTAATCCAAAAGAAAAATCAATCTCTACCTTGACTGAACTATAGTTTGGATTTTTTTTTTTTTACAGCCAATTCTAATCCTAATTAACAAACATATTATTCCTTTAGTTGGTTAAATTGCAAATCTGGGTACAAAATTCTCCCTCTGAAGTACAAGCTAAAAGTTAGGTCTGCTTAGAAATATAATACTGGCATAATTTCCTAGATTTGCTGCCAATCCTTAAGGATCAGTTTAAATGAGACAAACGATCATCTTGTTCTTAAAAATCTTTAGTACCAAATCTAGGCATCTTGTCAGAAATTTCCATGTTTGCAAAGAAGCCACAAAAACATTCCGGGTGATGTCTATAATTGCTAACTATGAGTTATGTCACTCATAATTCTTGCCTTTTACTTCAAAGATGTGAGAAGTTCCTGCTGGCTATATTATTGCTCCTTTTATTAAATACCCTGAGACCTTACAATACCCTGGCATGCTCTAGGATGCTCAAGACAACTTTTAGATTACTGCATGACTTTGAAGCTTTTCTCAAAGATGAACTAGGTCTAAGATGCTAGTGTAGAAAGAGCTCACTCAAGTCAGAGTCTTGTATCTACTATTTGGTTCTGCTACCAACTCTGTAAAGAGGAGGGGTTTAGAATGGTTTCCTTTTAACTCCAAAATTCTAACTATAGCTAGGATCTCCTTCTAGCTACCTTCTAAGTTCCTTTTTGTAAAGCCATAGTACCAGTATGGATGGTACCAATATGTGTGGTACAGATTCAAATGTAAGCTGAGTGTCGTACTCACCTGGAAGTTGAATCTACTAGAAACATCTCTAAAACTTTAAAGAACAGATGCAGTGACTTCACTTCAAACCTACTAAACCAGAATTTCTAGTAGAGGACAAAAGCACAACTCCACAGGTGATTCTGAAGTATAACCTCAGCTTGAAAACTCTGTATCTTGAGAGTAAAAATAAAGGGCATTGCTTTGTTTCATGACGAATATAATATAAGGACTCAGAAAACACTGACAGACCAGTCTCTTTCACAAGTTCCTTCACATCAGAACAATTAAGACTCCATCCTCCTTTTGAAGGGAATCAGATTAAAGCTATTTAAAAGGCTTGTTTAGAGTTTCTTAGATATTACAGAAAATGTGCCGCTAAGTATAAATGTCTCTGGGAGATGTAGATATAATTTATTGGAACTACTTGTACAGAATGATGCCCACACAAGTTCCATTCTGTGCCTAGTTTCTTGCCTGACTGCCCATAAAGTGATCAGTGTTGCTGGTGAAAGACACAGACATGGGCCCAGTAAGAAAGTCTGTCTCTTTGGTCAGGGATCACTGTACAATAATTAGTTATAACCTGGGCTGCATTTAAATGGGAAATCCTGCATTTTATATTTTACTCTTCCTCTGCAGAGCCATCTCTAATCCCTTGCTTAAGAAAATTTTAATTAATCAACATTATGCTGTGAAATCCCTTAATAAACTGGGTATGAGGGCAAACCCTTAAATGTAAGACAAGCTACACATGTGCTAAACAAGGTACTTCCTGTAAGTAATTATGAAGAAATGGAAATTAAGTGAGAGAGATAGGCAAGGTAGATATGCACTGAATTCTTTGATCCATGGTATTTCAGAAACTAAGGTAATTTTATAAATCTCTCATCTGCTCTGGAAAAAAAGCACTAGTAAGGTCTCTCTCCTAAATTGCTCAGCTACATAAAGGCCTGGAAATTAAAGAAGTGAATCTTGAATTTTTTTCTTCTGAAGGATTTCTAATACATTTCAGTTAGCCATAGGTTAAATCTGTTATGAATGAAAACTGCAAGGTTATATATACACTGCACATGTTATCTTGTATATTTTTATAGGGTACTATTAAACAGCTCTTCCATCCATCAATAACATATTCTTATAAACCCTACTGGACATATGGCTTACACATATATCAAGTTGCATAGAACAGAAAGTAAGGTGTACGACATAATGGCTAATTTTCAGTCTGCCATAAATTTAACTTGTGTTAAACACAACAAATCAGGATAATGGCTTCTTTATTATCCAAGCTGTTACCTAAAAAGATTCCATAATGCATTATGAACAGTAACTACACTAAGAGATATTTTTAAATGCACATCAAGTTTAAGAACTGAAATAGAACCACCTTAAGGCTTTTGGTAATTTGATCACATTATTGCCTAATAATTAGATTTTCATCTTTTTGAAAAACTAAATTACCTAGCTGTGAAGCAATTTTAAAGTCCCATATCTACATTAACATCTGGATAGAAAAAAATAACATCTATATTAATATTCTATGAAAAAATAAGCATATCTTGGTGATGACTGTCTTCTAAAGTCAGGGCCAGAGAAAACCTTTAAAGGATTAATGACCTCAGCAATTCCCTTCTTATGTTTTGTTTATATAGTTTTTTTTTTAATTTTAAAGAAAATAGGATAGTTTTTCTCCAAAATCAAACTGTTCTTGATCCCATCAATGGTAGTGACTTCTAACACACCTACTGAATATTCTTTAGTGTTTGAGAGAATCAGGAAACTATTGATATGTGGGAAATTATCATCAATAATATTAAACAAACTCACTTAAGAAAAAAGAAAGAATAGGCAGATAAACAGGATGATATTCCATAGGAAGAACTGAAAAACTGAAAGGGGAAAATGAAAGCATAGCCTTTAAACCTCAGGAAATAAAGCTATAAAAACAATGTATCATTATAAAGATATAAGAAAACACATCTTTTTCTCTTTAAAGAACAGAATCCCTTTCATTTTTCTGACTTTGAAAAATGCCTCTTTACAATATGAACAAGTTCAACATATGAATCTACTAAAAATGCTAGTTAGATAACAAAAAGGTCTAGACCCAGAATTAAGGAATCAGGATTACTTTGTCCTATAATTAAAAATGTTTTACAATCATCTTATTCACAGGCCTCTTGGAAACTGTAATATCATTAGACATATGCTGCTAACATGAGCTCAATTTGGTGGGGGAAGAGAAGGTGAAGAAAGGTAAGAGCAGTGAGACACAGAAACCGAGCTTTTACAGTTTCTCTAACACACACAGACACACACACACACACACACACACACACACACACACACACACACACACACACACACACACAGTTACCAAGGCCTTGAGCCTTAAAGCAGGTTCAAAGTTTTATTTATCCAAAGGAGTCAGGAAAGAAAGTCCAAGGTAGGAGGACAGATTACTTCTAAAATAAAAACCACTTAAAAAGTATTTTATGTATTGGAGGTGGGCTGGGGTAGATATTTTTCTTTTCTAAACACTAACTCAGCTCAAAACTGGTAAATTTAAGTGATAAAATCCCAGTCTCTGAAAGCGTTCCACTTTCCTTAAGTAGTGCAGTTCCTGTGCTTAAGTTATAAAGACAGAATTTCAAAAGCTAAGAAGAGATGCCCAGTTCTTCTTAACACACACCTAAACAAAACTAAAAAGTGAAGAAAGTTCTAGCAAGCATTTAGAAGGAATGAGAAGGAAAAAAAAAAAGAAGTCAAAGTACAGTGAACCCTTTCCTGACAATCTTGCCTTACTCCCATTACACTTTCTTTGTCCAAGTGTCTATCTTCTCTACCACCGGAAGGCTATTTGAAGGAGTGACTACTATGTGTTAAATTAAGTTTGTATGTCAGTGCCTAGAACTAGTCCAAGCATATGGTAGAGTAAGTACAAAAGAAAGAAGGAAGGAAAGAAGGAAGGAAGGAAGGAAGGAAGGAAGGAAGGAAGGAAGGAAGGAAGGAAGGAAGGAAGGAAGGAAGGAAGGATGGAAGGAAGGAATGAAGGAAGGAAGACAGACAGCTAGCTCATTGAAATGTCACTTGAGTTTTCTATTTTGAATGACAATGTTCGCCTCAAAATGCTAAAATATACACACAAACAGCAAAACAAATTAATCAGATTTTAAAAGTACAGGGAATGCGAACATATTTGATACTTCTGAGTAGTTCTTGTTAGAATTCCATTGGAATGATAAAAAAATTCTGTTGGGCAAGTTACCAGTATGAAGATTCCAAGTTATTCAGAGTTGTAGTTTTACATTTTTTTCTATGTATTTTCTTCCATGAGAGTTGTATATGGTATTTGCAGTTTTATCTCGCTGTTCCTATATGTAGGTGAACTATGTATAATTATTCATTTTAGTTAAAAGCAGTGAGAACTACACACAGACAAATGTAAATGTCTTCCCTTGTCTCAAAAAACCATCTGCCATCCAAATAGATTAAATGACCAACAAAATTAGGCATTTTAGTCAACTAATGTGCAAAGGAAGCCTGATGACAGCTTGCATTTTCTTCACTCCATTTATAGAGAGATTCTTCAGTTGGGCTCCAGTTAACTTGGAATTATATGGTCTTTTCCTATTCTTTTTTATTAAAATGTAGCTAATATGCAGTATTGTATTAGTTTCAGGTGTACATCATAGTTATTTGACATTTATATACTCAAGGAAGTGATTACCATTTTAAGTGCAGCATCCATCTGACACCATACAACACAATCACAATATTATTGACTATATTTCCTATGCTGTACATTACATCCCCATGACTTATTTTATACCTGGAAGTTTGAATCTCTTATTCCTCACTGTCTTCCCTTTTTTGATTTTTCAATTACAGTTGACATTCAACATTGTTTTATATTAGTTTCAGGTGTACAGCATAATGATTAGACATTTATATAATTTACGAAGTGAGCTCCTGACTACTAACCCACCTGGCATCATACAGTTATTACCATATTACAAACTATATGCCATATACTCTACTTCACATCCCCATGACTATTTCATAACTACCAATATGTATTTCTTAATCCCTTCATGTTTTTCACCCTATCCCCTAACCCCCCAACCATCAGCTCATTCTCTTTATCTATGTGTCTGTTTCTGTTTTGTTAATTTTGTTCTTTAGATTCCACATATCTGTGAGATCATATGGTATTTGTCTTTCTCTGTCTGACTTATTTCACTTAGCATACTGCCTTCTGGGTCCATCCATCGCAAATGGTAATATTTCATTATTTTTCATGGCTGAGCAATACTCCATAGTATATATGTACCACAATTTCTTTATCCAATCGTCTATTGCTGGGCACTTAGGTTGCTTCCATATCTTGGCTATTGTAAATAATGCTGCACTGAACAGAGGGGTGCATATATCTTTTCAAATTAATGTTTTGGATTTGTTTGGATAATTATAAATGATCTCGTCTATACACAAGTAGCCCTTTTTTATCTCACTTAAATCTCAGTTATCCTGTGAGTAAAAAAGGGGAAATACTATTAGTTACTCCATTTTACATAGGAGAAAGAGACCTTGAGAGATTCTGTGTGACCTTTCTTAGGTAACAGGGTTGCCCAAGTAAAATAATCAGATCGCTCAACCGCAGATTCATTCTCTCTTCTTTACACTAAGCTGCCTACATTCTTTGCCTCTGTTCTTCCTCCTTAATTCACGTGATTGCCAAAGTTATTCTCTGTGCTCCCTACCCCACCCTCTACCAACCATGTGCATTTTTGGTTAACATTTACTTCTTTCCAGATAATTTTCTGTCACTCTTTCAGAATACAAATCCCCTGCCCCGGCCACACAGGCAGCTTAATCTGTTCTATTCACTACTTGATTCCCATTATTTTTATATCAGCTCCATAAATACGACCTTTCCAGCTTTCCTATCATATGTCCAATCTCTCTATAGTTCTTGAGCTCTGTCAGTTCCAGTCCCTGGTTTAAAATAGGGGCCATCTGGGGCATTACTTTTTTAAATTATAAAAGTGATATATGTCCATTTCACACAAACATAGCAGCAAACTAAAAGCATTACAGAAATATATGAAGAAAAAGAATTCATGTCCACAACAAATAATGCACATATGCATAATTAAGAATACTTCTCTGTAACTTCATTTTAAATTTATTATTATATAGTAGCCATTTTTTTCTGGTCAACACATGGATATACCTCATTTATTTTAATAGCTACATAGTATCCCATCCTATGATGAACCATATTTGTTTAAGTTTTCCTGTACTAATGGACATTTAAGTTGTATCTATATATTTATTATTAGAAATAAGATATTACCGTGAACATCTATTGTTTTTGCCTGGGCTGCATCCTTTTCTCCTTCTTCTGATAACAACACCTTTCTCTACCAGTGGAAAAGCATCATTTCCTCAATGTTATTTCATGTGGTTAAAGTGGGGTCAACCCATTCCCCACTGCGATCCCAAAGATATGACTCATGTCAAGCCAATTGGAGAATTCTGCGCCCTGCCTGGGGAACAACGTCAAAGATGGGTGCTTGACCCATGTCAGTACAATGAAAGTCAACTCTAGAATGAGGAACTATAGAGGCGCATTCCCACCCTCACCCTACCCTGATTGCTAAACTAGAAGGAGTTAGCAGGGAGCTTCCAGAGACTATTACGTGAGAATAGAGAGACTACCTGAAAAAGAAACCAAAAGGGAAAAAGTAGAGCTGAGAGCAACAGAGAGGCAAATATACTATATCCCCTGAGGACCAAGGACAGCGCTGGCCTAGATGAGGCTGGCCTGAGATGAGAACACCACTGGACTTCTCAGTTTTGTGAGCTAAGAAATTCTTCCCCCACAAGCTGTCTCTCTTAAGTCACTTGAACTCCATTGTTTGAAAATGAAGGTGTTTAAACACATATGCACATATGCACATAATACTGCAAAAAAAATCTTTTTTTTTTTTTGGCCTATATTTTGGGGCAAGAATGTAAATGTATCTTTAAGAGGAAAGAAATGCTGAATCAAGGGGCATGCATATTTAACATTTTAGTAAACACTGTAAAAAATACTAGAGTTCTAAATCCTCTTTAGTCCCTGGTGTGTTTCGAGCCCTGGGCCTATTTTCAACATTTAGTTGAAAATATAGTCCCGTTAAGTATTCAGGCCCATGGAGTATTTAAAAATGCTTTTAGAACCTGCCTTGACCCATTATTCCCAAAGCCCCAGTACTAGGTTATCTCCTCTCTTATACTTAGCCATGGTGTATTCGGAGGAAATCTAGCTTATTATCCAAATTATCATTGATATTTCAAAGTTAGGAGAATCCTTCCTACCCCACTATTTGTTCAATGCTATAATTAGAAAATTTCAAAGAATACCCCTATCACAAAAGTTTATTGGCCATAAACTTTTATAGTTTATAAAGTATTTTTATATAGGTTCTTTCATTTAATCCTAACAAGTACATACAGGTATTACTATTCCCATTTTATAGGTAAGTAATTGATCTGGAGCGATTTGCTCATGTCATATAGTGAGTGGTACAGTCAAGACCTAAAACACCAACTTTTGTCTCCAAGTCTCATTCAAGGACATCTAGAGTGATAGCAAGTACTACTGGACCACATTACTTAGATAGGATATTAACCAATTTTGTAAAGATTTAGTAAAACATGTGTGTATATGAACTTAATGGACAATCACAAGATATTGATCATGTTTATAGATGATGAACTCAAGTAAATAAGGAACATAATATTTCCCTTACAAAATCACAGGTAAGATTACATCAAGAGTGCATTAGCAGTATTTTTCTAATGTAACTACTAAGGAGTCAATCGTCAAATAAAGCCTAATAACTTAAACACATCATTTAGGAATTCAGAAAGCAACTTGTCATATGCTCAGATTAATACAAAAAGTATGAAAAGCAGATAAACATACATTTTCATTAACTTTGGGCCCATTTAACAAATTGTTCCCAGCAGTCTTCTGAGAAAAATAAAACCCACTAAGGTGTAAAATTAAGTTTAATAATATATTTTATGTAACTCATATTTAAAATATCACCTCAACATGTAATTAATTTTAAAATTGAGATAGTTTACATTCTTTTAGGAAGGTATTCAATCTCTGAAATTCAGTGTATATTTTATTAAGATCAGCCACATTTCAGGTGCTCAATAGGCACATGTGGCTTGTGGTTCAGCTCTGTAAAGAGTTATGAAAGATGTAAGCGAGGCTGGCTTATGTACAACAATGGAGCAGGAAAGAGATTCTATACTTGGTAATCTGCATGACCTTGACCAAGAAGTTTTCTCCAGCTCACAACTTTCTCCCTCCTCTAAACTATCCAGAACTACTAATTCTCATCCAGAGCCAATCACATGTTGTCTCCCTTTTAGAATTTAAGTTAGGAGCAGTGTCTATTCTTGTTCACCACTGTATCCCCAGGGCTTAGCTTAAAACAGTACTTACCCCAGTGGGATGCTCAGTGAATATTTCTTCAATAAATGCATGAATAGACACATACTTGTCTCTGAACCTTCGCTTATTTTGTACCTGGAAGGCTTTCCTTACTCTTCTATTTGAACATGTCTAAGTAAATCATACCCTTTTTTGAAAGTTCAGCCTCACAGTTCTCAGTAAAACCTTTCCTACTTCTAAATAATCAGAAACCATTTTTGCATTCAAAACTTCCAAATCATTTTATATGTATCTTTAAAATAATAACACTGCACTTTTTTAGTCTGCATTATAGTTACTTAGACACATTAGTGAGCTCCTTGAGTGTAGCACAACAATGCTTTACAATCAGTAAACATTAAATTTTCCTTCCATTGAGGTTCAAGTTTACTAAAGGGCAGAGACCATCTTATTATAAACCCTCTGGTCCTCAAATTAATCAGCATAGTACTATGGACACAGCTGATGCTTACCATATTTTTGCTAGTGAAAACTTCATCTCCTTGTATTATGACTAAAGCAATTATTAATAAGAGAGTGCTACAGGTTGGTAAGGAATGATAACTTAAAGCAATATGAAATATAAAGAAAGAGGAAATGTAGGGAAAAGTTAAAAGTGTGTCAGACTGTTGAAAGCACAAAAGAATGCAGAGGTGTATAGAGCTAAAAAACTCTTAAGTGGGTGGAATATAAATTACTTGCTTAGGAGTTGTGGAAAGGTGATGATAATATAATTGGTCACAAATGTTAAAAATTCACTTTTTATTGGTTTTTGTCTTAAGCATGCTTATAGATGGGTTATATTCTACAAATACAAAAGGGCTTAGTTAGCAAGTACATTACTATTTTAACAGTAGGTAAGCAGAGTTATCTATCTTCATGTGGTTTGTTACTGGAGCTTAAGGAATATATTCTCTCTCACCAATGACTGATAAACATTGAAAAGAAATTTGTTAAATTTTAATATAAGACAGTAGATACATGCTTCCACCTTCTTTTAACTCGCAGAAATAATTCACTTCAATGATTCATCTTTTTCATTCTTACTACTCCATTGCTTGGGATACTAAATGTTATCTTAGTATCCTTCTTAATGATTAATCTTTATAAACTATGAGTTAGGAAGGGTAATGACTGAGGGCTTTAATCGGTCTTATGATGATCATGCTGAGCTTACTCTAGCCCATAGTTTGGACTAAACCTTCTGACTTTGATCCTTAAACAAGCATTCTCTATGAGCAGTCATGAAGCCATGCTTAATGTCAGAAAAATGGCTGTAAGGATATGAAAGGAAGAGAAACATGCAGGTACATAGTAAGAGAGGTGTGAGTAAAGACAGAAAAGCATGACCTAGAAGTAAAGGGAGAAAATAGCATCAAAACCATGAAGGTCTGTGTTGATTATAAGCAAGCTGTCACTGACAGGCTTTGGTGACCGACCTTTTCTAAACTTTGCCTGCAATAACCACTATAAAGTATCAGTTTTCTGGAACTAATTACAACTTGCCAGCCCAGTCCACTTACATATAAGTTACTTGAGTCTATTTCTGGAAACTAACATGTTATTTTTCATAAAGTTCCTTAAAAAAAAAAAAATCCAAGTAACAAATTTTGCCTTCACACTAAGCAAATATCTCTAGCAATTCTGCACTTTACAAAACAATGCACTGAAAAGGTGTTAGTACTTAGTGTTACTGTGAGGTGTATGCAGGCAAAACAATTTCTATAATAAACTCACGATACTCTATTTGCAAATAAAGGAATTATTGGCCCAACAAGTCTTTACCAGCAAAATGTTTAAAATAGAATTTTTTTCTCCCCAGGAGGGTGAGGGACAAATTTAATGTGTGTGATTAAAGGTAATTACTCTAAATGCCTCATGTGACTTAGAGCTATTTGCAAGTTTCAAGGGGCAGAGAAGGGCCGCATGGGGATTTGCTCTAACAGGTAAGCAAGTCTCTTCCAGCATTAATATGAACTTTTGTTGCTTATATTTCATTTTATCACAGAGTACCTTTATTAGCTAAAATATGAGAAATGTCCCACTACTCTAAACTATGAAAAATACACATAAAGGACACAGAGCCACAGAATTTGTCCTAGTCCAGAAGTGCACTGAGTGTTACATTTCAGAAATATCAGTTCCTTTTTTGGCTAACTAGTATTGCTAGTTAACAAAGGTTAAGGTCATGAAGTTTCATCCTTGGAAGAAAGAACAGAAATGCATAGTACTAACACCATTAAATTAGTTCCATTAAAGACTAGCAATTATTAGTACTGAGTATGTAAGTCATACCTTTCCAAACCCAGTAAATGAAACAACCCTTTCTATTTTTTCCTCACAAAATTAAGCATTACTCACAGACTGAAATTATGTTATAACACCAAAGGAAGCATTTAAATGTCCTTTAAAATGTTTTCTGGACAACAGTAGGTAGATTTGGAAATTTACAAACATGCAGACACACTCTCTAAAAGGAAAAGATTACCACATTACACTTTTCGTTGTCTAAAGTTTGTCTCATATGTTATAAAAGCAGAAATGCTGTTGATATACCACTCTCAGGTTCTTGCTACTGACTCACCAACTCCAGCACACTTTTATATTTAGATTCTGCTCCCCAAGGGGAACAACAGTGACACTGGTGCTGCTCCTTCTGCAAAGAATACACAAGAGCTCAGATATTTTCAAACAGCCTCCTCACCCTTTACTCAGAGGACAGGTCTTTACCTTTTTTGTTTTAGAATATGAGGCTTCTGCTGTTGCTCTAATATTTACTTATTTCAAATAGGCTACTCATGGGGAAAGAAGCAGATCCTTCAGAGGGTGAAAGTCTGGTAGATGTGTTTTTAAACCTCAGTTCATCATTCCGGACTCCCACGAAGTATGAGATCTACCTCTCTTAACACAGACCCAAAGCAGGGTTTTCCACTAAGATTATTCTTTTCTTTCTCCGAACAATTAGTTGAAAAAGAGGCAATTTTCTTTCTGAGAGCACTCGTTGCTCTATGCCACGTCACAACACACTTGTTGCTTTCAGGTTCTACTCTCCATTTTGAGAACCTCAAGATGTTGAATTGTCTTAAGGAAAAATGCTTTGCGTTTTTTTTTTTTTGGCAAGTGTGACATGAATAGAAAGAAAAATAACGTCTGTAAGTTCACCAATCTTTTGTTACACTACAGACTGCTTTCTCCCAGTCTTTAAAGCCACATTCTTACAGAAAGCAGCTCTCTGCTAAGTGGTGGCATCCACATGATTCTTTATCTCCTGCATAAGGTACCTGGAACAGGACCAAAAGGCTGTTTCAAACTGAGTCAGTCTGTGTCTTTTCCAGGAACTTGCAATTTGGATACAGGGCTCCAGTCAATCTCTGCAGGTGCTTAAATTAAGAAGGGCTACATGAAAGGCCTTTTCCCACCAAATATGAGAAGAAGCAGAGAAGGCTGGTAATGTGAAGAAAATGAAAAGGGCTAACAGAAACTGAGGCAAGAGATTCTATAACCCTAATCAGAAGGAGAGTCAAATAAAGTATCAGAATCTGGAAGAGCTGAACCAGGGAAGGAGTAGTTGCCTTGGTTCCCAGGGGCTCTTCAAGTGCATTATTCTAACCTCTAGTGAGACCTGTATATTTTCTTCCTTGGTTCCATGATATGTCCCTGTGGTGGCCTTCCAGTAAATCTTCCTTTGGGCCTAAGCTAATTAAATAGAGTCAAAATAGTGTTAACTAACACACATATACCTGCTCATCTTTCTCCTCTTCAACCATCACATTTCCTTAACACTCACTGTGTGCAAGACACTATACTAGATTCTTTAGAGAGGGAAGAAAAAACTAAAGATAAATAAGACAAAGACTTTGCCCTTAGGGAGCTTACAGGTAGAAGACAAGAGAAGTAAATAGTTAACATGCTACTAGGTCAAGTCTTTCATAAAAATCCGTAAAATGAAGAAAGAATGTGCTGTGGAATGGCATAAGAACCAAATTTACTAACTCAAATTTAACAATATATGTTTTGCAAAAAAATGTTTAAGAAAATAAAAACACTACCATAAAAAATTTTGCTAATGTATACCTTATTGCATAAACTCTGCACCACTGTATATACTATCCTTCATGATATGTAGTACATTTTTAATGAACATGATCATATATACAAATCCAGTTAGACTATACTCTGGGCAATTTAAGGAACTTTTCAAGGTTAACTTTGATAATGTGTGATTTTCACTTATGTGCTAACTTTAGCACCTAACCTCACCTAGCTCACTGTGTTTCCTTAGAAAAACTGTCACCCTTGAAATCCTAGCATTTTAAATAAGATATCTATACATTAGTAGATAGGTGTGATCTGTGACAGTTGATAGTAGCTAGTTATTTGACTAATTATTAGCTTATCTCAGCAGCCAACTGAAACTAACATGTGGTATTCTGAGAGGTATCTCAAGATTTTGAAGTAGATTCAAATTAGGCTACCAAGTCCCTAAAGTGACAGTGCTTCAGTATGACAAACTACCGCACAGATGGGCCGCAGCAACTTATTCTCTAACATTTTTATCTTACTAGATATTTTCAATATTTAATTATTTTTCAATCATAATATACAACTTGACATTAAATTCACCGTACTTTAGTATCTCATCTCTCAAATCCATATTGAATAAAAATCACCATCACTGGAAATTGCCTGAGGTCTGGCTGAACAGAAGTCCTACAACTAGGGATATACATAAGAGGCTACTTCGAGACTGGCAGAAGAGGCAAAGACATGAACTAGGCTGGTCCTACAAGTGTGTATGGTAGTTGAAAATCGGGAGAGATATCTTGGCTGCAGAGGTATCCCTGGAGGAACAAGAGGTCCTGGTCCCACACTGGGATCCTCAGCCCAGGGTTCCAGGGCCAAGAAGAGAAGTCCCCATATCTATGACTATGAAACCAGCAAAGATTGTGGTTGAGTAAGATGGAGGGCTACAGGAATCACAATCATTCCTCTCAAAGAGTCTATGCACACAGACTTACTCGCTGACAGACTCACTTGCTCTGAGCTCCAGCGCTGGGGTAGCTGCTTGAAAAGCACGGGGGACATATGGGTAGGAAATGAAGTGTCTGGCTTCAGGGCCAGGGCTAAAGGGTCAGCTTTGTCCCAGGGAGAAGTACTGGCAGAATCCACTGTTCCTTTGTTGAGCGCTCCCCTATCCCTGCGTGCAGATGAAGGCGAATGTCATATCTGAGTCTCCACAAACCTGGCTAACACAGGTCACCTTGCCCAAGTCATTCTAGACCTCACTCTTCCCAAGTTTGGGCCCACCCAAGCTACCTACGGTGGTTTCTCCATATAAATGGCCTGTCTTGGCTCATGCTGCAGGCTTTGCTAAAATCACTTAAAGGTTCACAAAACTCAAATAAGTAGCATCTGGTTGGGGGTGGCCCATTCCGCTTGCTGAGCAGCTGCAAGCCCTGCATTAGCAGAAGCCAGTCTCAGTTTCTACCTCTAAGCCCAGCAAGGGGTTGGCCATCTGTGGACTGTTTGGTGATTCTTGCCAGGGGCCCTGAGAAGTGCACAGGTTGCAAATGAACTTGGCCTGCACTAGTGCCCCTCCCACGAGGAACTAGCCAAAACATCATCTGGCTGCCTCCACAGACAACAAACCCAAAGGGCAGAATGAGAAGGTACCAGAACCCTGCTAAAGTGAATCTTTTTCCATAGGGTCTGCCCCTTACTGGGCAGTCCTCACCACCAATTACTCCAAGGGTCAATCCCTCCCACTGACATGCAAATAGTAACCAAGGCTCAACTACAACAGGAGGGCACACACACTAGAGACATATTTGAAGCAGCCAGCTCAGGTGACCAGGGAAGACTACGCCACTGGGCTCCACAGTATACTACATAAGGCTACGCTACTAAGACCAGGTGACTTAAGAACCCTACCTAATACTTAGAAACAAAAACAGGGAGGCAGCCAAAATCAGAAGATAAGGAAACATGTTCCAAATGAAAGAACAGAACAAAACTCCAGAAAAAGAACTAAAAAATAATGGACACAAGCAATCTACCAGATGCAGATGCTCAATTAACTTAGGGGAAGAGTAGATGAACTCAGTGAAAACTTTAACAAAGAGATAGGAAACATAAAAAATGGAGATAGAAAACAAAAACAGTCAGAAATGAGGAATACAATAAGAGAGAATCAACAGTAGATTGATTACATAAAGCAGAGGATCAACTCAGCGATTTAGAAGGAGGCTCAAATGAGCACAACTGTATTTCAACCTGACCACATTCAACTCCTTGGAAAGAAACAAAAATCTTCCTCAAATCAAGATCACAGATGTGATGAGTTCACCATAGAAGGAATTCTGCTCTGCTGACTCAGAGAAAAGAACTGGAAAATATAAAGTGACTATTGCTTGAGAATCCATAAGAAATTCTTCAAAAATTAAGCTGTTATTTCTTCATTCTATTATCTTTTAAAAGCTATGAAAAATGTAAGTAGGATATTTCTATTTCTACAGGAAAGTTAGATCTTTAGTTTCAATGTAAAACAATACTGCCCTGTGTTTATATAGCACTTTTCCCTTAAGAATTCAAGGACTTTACAGACATTACCTCATTCAACACCAGCAGGTCTGCAAACTTGATAAGAAATGGAAGGTACTCCTGATGTATGAATAAGGAAACTGAGGCACAGCACAGGCACATGCTTAACACTGAGTCACAGAGAAACAGCTGGAAAAATTAGGCTAAACTTTTCCCCTTGCTCCAATTCTTGGCTGTCTCTAATTATTCACACTGCCTGTAATCACAGATGGCGGGTATCTAAATCTTCATAGCCCTCAAAATAAAATTTCAAGGCTGCCCATTTATACTAATTAAGATCAGTTTTCACCTGAATTTAGTGGTATGTTTCCTCTCTGAAAGAGAGATTTCTGAAAACTTATACATGGCAAGAAAGGATCCAGATTTCACTTATACCAAAATCACTATTTTATCCTTTTAGTCTTGTTCTGAAAACTCTCTACCCAACGGGAGACCAAGAAATTTCTTCTTAATTTCTTAACCACTTCTAATTATTGGATATCTAAGTTGAGGCATGTTACTTGTACTCAACTACATTTGTCATATGATTCCTTCCATTTTAAGTAAAATCCCCATTTTTCCAGTTTCTCTTTAGATGCTCTTACTTTTAATTTTTCTGTGTACTGCTTGCCCAGCTTGTTTACAATGTACTCCTCAGGAAGTTCACAACATTATAGGAGTATTTGGTCAACCTCATGTTTTCTTATGATTTTTTTCAGATCTATACTTTACTCCTCTGTTGAAGCAGAACTGTGTTCTTGTTAACAGTTGTCTAGATTCGAAGCTCTTTTTCTGGTACCAACTGGCACCCCTTATCTTTTTTGATGACATATAAAACCATTCCTTACTAGAAACTTCAAAATTGCAAAGCCCGATCAGCTCTATGAAGACAGCATAAAGGTCTGAGTGGGTGAAAACGGCTTGCATAGGGTAGCTCTAAGCTTCTCAGTTGTATGTATGGCACATGTATTTAACATAAATAAATAATTTACTTTGAAAAAAAAGTTTCAAAACCTAGACAGCCCAAGGACATAAAAGGTTTTGGAGGTAACAAAGGCAGCCTTCTAAGGCATGAAATTTGCGGGCATTATGTGAAACAGGAAATCCTACTCTTTCACTGGGGGGAAATTAAGGGCCTTTGCTTCAATTAAGCATTTTTATGGCTATCTTATACCACTCTATTATAATTAGGTATGGGATAATGGGTGGAAGGCCCCAGGCATCCACTGGGTATATGTGTTTGTAAATGTATACACATAGACAAAAATCTGTACAAAAACATGGGACAAACACATTCTCAGCTCCAGTTTGCCTACTGTGTGATCCTGTGTAAGTCAGTTACTAAAATTCCCTGGGCTCAAAATGGGAAAAATGAAATAACATATAAAATATCTACTAAAATATCACTTGCATTCTCTGTCCAATGAGATTCTGCCTGGGCTTTGGTTCATTGTAGAATTTCAATAAGTATCTTCCTGTCTTTTTTTGTTTGAGGATTAGCATCTTTTTTATAAGAGAGCCAAAGCAGAATGGTCATTCGCAGTTTAAAATAACTGCTGGAAAGCCAGGACATGGCAGCTCCGGGTTCTATCAGCTATGATATATTTATTCCAAGAGCCCTTGAAAATTTTTCTCAGGTACATAGCTAGGTAGGAGTAGAATTAAATGTTTAAACAGAGCAAGATGAGTTCTTCCACTACACTTATAGGACCTCTCAATGCAATTAAGAAGGGTCCAGAAGCAAAGAGATCATTGTAGTGTCTGTTTGTACTACAGTTAGGCCTTTCCAAATGCCAAGTGAAGTGATAGGAATTATTACTGTAACCTACTCTATTACTATTACTAAAAATGTTGAAGCTATTGTTCAAAACCACTGTTTCTAATAAAGTTAACTCTGAGAACAGTAATAGAACTTTATAGCTCCTTTTAGCTAAGTCAGAGGCCTCCACTGTATTTTATCTACTTATAGTCTCTTTTTTTGTATCTAGAGTCCTATTTTCTTGCCATTTGTTTACTCTCCACCTTTTTTCATTTGTTTTTGCCCTTGCCGACTCATTCCCTCTCTCCCACTGCCTTTTCCTGCCACTTCTGCTACATGTTTGGTTCTGGTTTATTCATCTTTTATTTAATTACCAAACATACACTATACTAGGTCCTTTCATGTGGCTAGCTCATATCAAGCTATGAACTTTCATGCTCATACTGCCCCTCTCCTATGTTTAGGCCTCCTGTCTATTTCGGCCACTGGTTCTGCCTATCTCTTCCCCAAATCTGTCATACACCAAGTCCTGGTTCTGCGTGATGGGATATAAGCAAAAGTGGGAGGTGTACTGGATAAAAGAGTTGTGGCATGGGAAATTTTAAAAATGACAAGGTATACACTCTCCTCGGTAAAAGGACCCTGAGAACATAGGGAAACCTAAAAACATTCCCATAACAGGAAAATAAGTCCAAGACTTGTGCATGGTGACTACAATACAATTAACACTGATGACTGAAGAAAATGATAAGAAAATAAGAAAGATGGTTATAACTCACAGAGTGCTTTCATCTACTGATTGCAAGGCCTACAACCTTTAATTACCATAATTAAATACTGCTGTTATTTCTTGTGAAGCTGGAGCATAGTACCAAACAAATACTGAAAATACCAGCAGGGCAAGCAAGTTCCAGGGAATCAGAGTCAATCTTTAAGTCCCTGACTCCTAATCTTACGTACTCAGAACAACAATCTTACGTACTCTTAACAACTCAGAACAACTACATCTGAAAAGCATAATTGTGCTCAATGCCAAAGCCCTTTGTGCTCTGAAAAATCAAAACACTGTGATATAAGGAATGGAGCATAAATAAGACAAAACTGAAAAATATATTTGGTTTAGTTATAGAGAAAATGTAAAACTTTGACTTTCCAACAGTGAGGAAAAAGAATAATAGAATATTTTTGCATAGTCATTATGTATGTAGTTGTAGAGTTTCACATTTAAAAATAGTTTTTCTTTGTAAATTTGTAAATTCTTCAGCAATCTCAGGTTTAATAATCTGAACCATAATTTGCAAATAAAAACCCACCATGACTCTAGCCATCCAATTACATGAAACACTGAGTAATGTTCCCATTTTGAATCACTGACCATTGGATGTTTGTTTTCGTAGGGTGATATTTATAACGTAATTAAAGTTTAAAATATAAGTTTGTCTTCTGAGACTAAGAAAGATATCAAGTATAATAAATATGTGCACCAGAATGATTCTTGTACAGTAACATGTGGTCTTTAAGAGTTTTTAAATATGATCTTAGAATTTAAATATGATCTTAGAATTTAACATATTCTAACTTTTTACCCAGTGCACAAATCTCCCTCATAAATTCCAGAATGTGTTAACTGTTCAACTTTTGCCTGAAATCTACACCCCTGTCCCAAGAAACAGGAAATTCTATTGCATAAGACAGCTTATTTCAGTTTACAATTTGCTTTTTTAGTTCCTATAAGGTGTTTGGAAACAAACGAAACAAGGTATTGTACTACTTTATTATCATTTGTTGAACTTATACTTGAAGCTATTAACACATGGCTCAGGATAAATGGGGACAGAAACAAGTTGCTTGGTGACAAAAGAGGTAAGAGAGAGACCAAAAATCCACTACTGCAATCTTTTAAAAAAATTAGTAGATACTGTAAAACAATGAATCCAAAATAATACTTTATATTTGAAAAAGTAAAAAAATAGTTATGATAATAATATATGGTCAGGGCAAAAAATGCAAACAATAATAAAAAATTAAAATGAAAACTAAAGAGTGCCAGTGCTTCCCATTTCTAATCATACTCTTCAAAGGTAATCATTATTAATTTTTTTGTATATCCATGCAGATATTTTCTATGCTCATATGGACATATGTGTATTATATATGTATTTCTTGTACTACACAAATATGATCACACTATAATGTTTTGCAAATGTGTTCACTTAAAATTATATTGAGATATCTTTCCATATTAGAACTCTATCTTCTTTTTAATAGAACTCTATCTTCTTTTTAATAGCAAATTACATGGCATAAATATACCATTATTTATTATTCAGATGTATATTGATGACATTAGATTACTTCCACAGTATTCTAATTGTTGTACAAAAAAAATTATCTTCTGTAATTTCAACAATTTTTGTTCTAGATCATTTGGAGTAATCTGAATCTATCATTTAATAGCTCTTTAAACATTTGAAAATCATCACATATCATATGGGGAATAAATGGGAGAACACATTAAAGATTTGAGTTGTGATACTCTGGTATTAGAAATCAAGAAGGGAAATGATTTCCTTGAAAAAAAAAAGTATAATATCTGACAACATAAAATCGATACCTAAATTATGATCTATGAAGCTAATGGGATATTATACAATGATTAGCAACATGAAGACTATGTAGCATTATGACAAATAATGTTAAGTGAAGGAACACATGAGGTTGCAAGTGAACTGAGATTAGCTATAAAATATGTCTGCATATTAAAAGGAGAGAAATATTCAAATGAGATATAGCTCATTTGAATTAGAGTACTTAGAGTATGAATCATCATGTCCTTTCAAATGTCCTTTAATATTTTATAATTTTGTTTCTACAATAAATAAAAAATGAAAAAAGATAGCTATTAGGAAGATCAAGATCCTCATTTTCAGTTTCAAGGCACTCAAGGCCCCTTTTACTTTCTTCCCTGATTATCTTAGAGATATCAACACTCATAGTAAATAACCAGGTCTTGAAATTCTTGATGGCAAAGGCACAGTCAGCAAACAAAGCTTGAAGTGTGACTGCCCACTGGAGAACAGAGTAGAACAGAAGAGAGAATTAGAGATCAAACAAAGAAAAGAAGAGACAACTAGGAAGAGGTCCAACTTAAATCACATTCATAATCATCCAGTGCTACAATTTTTTTTCTATCTCCACATGACTAGAAAACTGTTATGTATTTCCAGATCAGTTAGTGTGGGCAATATAGGGGTCAAAAACCCAAGGAAATGACTAAGACCTGGATACTTAAGGTCATACTCCCAAGCCAACACATAGGTTCCTATTTTAGGATTTTAAAGCCTCAAGTTCTGGTCACAATAGTAACAGCAGTATTCTTTAAATTTGTTATCATTCATTTCTCCAAAAAAATTTGATCCATTTATTTTATAAGCACCAATTAAGTCCTTGAACAAACCTAAGTCACAATGGGCTTTGCTTTTAAAGATATTCCTTGTCAAGATACCCAATATTTTGCAAATCAGTGGCCTGTACTAAATAATGACAAGACAGAAAGCATTAGTGAGTAAAAATGACGATCACACAATTTGGATTGTTGTTGCCTTTGGCATGAAAGTTTGTTTATTTACAATGCCACAACATCACCTTGGTTCTGAAGAGAGTACATATGTGCTCTGGCTGCTCAAACATTAACTACTGATGAGTCACATTTGCAGCTGGGAACTCACTCTAGAAAAACGAAGAGAAATACTTGTGCTTGTAAGTTAGAAACAAGCTCAAGTGTTCATGTTCACATTTTTAATGAGACATGGTGAAATCTTGTCTTCTTTCTTGTCAACTGATCTATTTTCAAAATAAATTTCCTTTTTTGGCCATTTCCAGAGAATATGTTTATTAATAACTCGGCAAAAATATAAAGAGGTACGCTTATCAAATCTTCCTAACTTCTGTTTGTCACCAAAACACTTCCTAACTGCCTACTCTGCGGAAGAACTATGTTGGGCCTTGACATTTGAGATATAAGGGTGAAGAAGGTACAAGCCTCATTCTCAAGTTTATAATCTGGGGTGGAGGGATATGCAATTACTATTAAAAACCATTCGACAGTTAATCATCAGTAACAGAATCAGGTTTGAAAAATATCCCAATATTTAATAATAACAGGATAAAATAACATGACATCTAAGAGTGTTAGGTGCTCTAAATCAATTATGTAACCACAAAATGCAGAAAGTCCTTGTTAATGGTAGCTTACATAAAAAATATGTAAACGTTTCAGCTGAGTAAAACTCCATAAAAGCATAAAAGTCAATTATGCAAAATAGCTGTTAAAATAGCTAATCTAAATTAAAGGAAATTGTGTCCAGATTAAGGAAGATAATAATCCTACTGTCTCCATATCCAGAGTTATTGGTGCAGTTTTATGAGGTTCATTTTAAGAGAAACGAAAGCTTTTGAATTGTGTGTAACAGAGGGCTCAATGGTGCTCCATGGATATATATATATATATATATATACACATATATATATGTATATATATATATGTGTATATATATATGTATATATATATATACACTACATACACACACACATATACATATATAAATTAATTAATTAATTAATCAATTAATTAATTTTTGGCTCTATATGAAGAACAGTGAATTACCTTGAAGAGTGATACATTCTATGGCTAGTAGTAGTCAAGCAGAGATGATGACTGGCAGTTAAGAAGCAATTATTACACTGGGCGGAAATTTCTAACAGATCTCTAAAGCTCTTCCTATCTTGGAAAATCTTGTGGCTATCTTGTTAGTTGCAGGCAAAAATATTAAGAAGATAACACCCACTACAGTTTCTTTAAGAGCAGTGGACAATCTTAGAAAGCAGAAAAGAGGTCAGGAATAACCACTGAACTTCATGTAAGACCTAGAAAGCTTTGTAACTCTTAGATGATTGTCAGAAGAGACACTGGGAGGTACACCAATGATGGCTAACCTGCCTGAGTATGAGCCAATAACTGGCCTGACCACTACAAAGGAGTCCTCCTATTCCCACTGCAACAGATACAATAATCTAAGAGGTTCCAGTTTTTCTTTGCAGCCTTAAGTGAATGGCAATTTTTTTAAGTCAAACTTTCCTCCAATGCTCTACCTATTAAATCTTGTTTCTAGTGCATGGAGAACGCAGAAACTTCAAGAATCTACAATGTTTTGTATTTGGTGACATTATGAACCAGCAGCACAGGCATTACTCCTACATTAGTAGGTTCATGAGATTTTGTGGCTCCATATTGAAAAGGCCTGGTCACTTTCCTCTGGCCCACTCAAACTTCTAAGATGGACTGGATCTAGCATGTTTTTACCTATGTTTTAGATTTTTACCTATGTTTTAGGCATGTACAAACATGATTATCTTAAATAAGCTGTGATAATTAGTACTCTGAAATTTATGAAACCAGGAACAATATAACAGTCAACTTTAAGGTTTAGTCCTGGAAAGACAAGCTCAAGTTATACATATGTCCAATGAACTCAGCTGCCAATCTTAAATCCTATGCCAGGAACACTCTATATTTAAGGATACAATCAATGAACAAATACATACTGTAAGAATTCATGTTAGGTTCAATAAAAGACAATACCCATCCTGGCCTCCTTAGGTTATGACTATGGCTTATTATTGATTGCCATGATGAGAGTATAAGATAACTTGAATAATATCCAGTGGCTCTTAAGTAATTCTATATATTCTAGGAAGTGAAATTCAAATTCCTTCAATAGTACCTTCGGTAGTGGTACCTGAAATAAAAGCCATGCTCACCCATTCACATAAAACTGTCACACTAAAGAAAGCGTAGAGGAACGTCTACTAATGTCAAACAAAGAAACTAGCGCTGAAGGATTTCACCTTCTGCAAGAGGTATTTTATAGGCACGATCTCCTTATAGATGGTAACATTTGATTAGTCAAAATATTCTTCTGGAAGCCAGTAAGATAGTTCAAAAATTAGAGCTTTGGGTAAAAATTAGGCATGTTTTAAAAAATTACAAACTTAATTTTTAAAAATCCTCAAAGGTCATAGGTATTACAATCATATTGATATGTCTTCCAAATTAATGGATAAAAATGATAATGTTTTGGAATTTCAGAACGTGTATTTCAGCATGTCTTTAAAACATACATACAGTCTCAATATGGTAAAATATAGCTTACAAATTACCAATTCCTGCTCCTTTCTTTGGGTATACATAAAGAAATGGAAAGAAAATGAATAAACTACCAAAAAGCAAAACTCCCATACCATGTGTATTTCAGGTGGGTGAAAGCATCAAAAGGTTAATTTGTAGGCACTCTAATGGCATCACAGGTCCCCAAAGCAACTTAACTGCCCCTCCAGGAGCCAGAGAGCAAGCAGCTTTTTAGTTGACTATATTTACCTATCTAGTGAGCAGGGGAGACATACAGTCTGGTAAAAGGGAAAAGTAGACAAGAAAATTTGCTTATTTTAGGGCTTCTAGTAAGCTATACATTAAGTAAATGGAGAAAACAGACTTGACTTACCTGCACTGCCAAGCTGTTTATAAAACCTGTACTCTAAATGAAGCTGTGGAGCACGTGATTTTATTGGTTCCTGAAACCCAAGAAGAAATATTGTGATAAGATTTAGAAAAATCCATTCCTAGGTTTTCAGAGTAAACCAGAGATAAGAACACTTAATATTTTATAGATAATATACAGATGTGATAGCATTTTCTTACAATTTCTCTTTGAAATGATGAAGCCGAATTACATATTATCCTTTCCATGGATAGTTAAGTAAAAATACTCTGTATGAGCCATCATTCAAGGATAACACCCTCATCATGAAGTATTCTCCTGAAATGCAGTCTCCTAGGAAACCAGATGCTAAACCTTTCAATTAAAAACTAGCATGTGTTGCCTCCTTGTTTTATTATGAATTTTGGGTGGTTACAGTTTTATTATTTTTAGAGAAATGATATGTGCTCAGGAAGAAAACTTCAGATACATGAAAATTAAGAAGAAACTAGAAATAATGTGAGATCCTATCATTTTAAAGAAAAACATTATTAACATTTTGGTGAATGTCCTTCCAAATATTTATTTATATACATATTTATATATAATATAGACTTAAAATTATTTTAAATAAATGAGATCATTCTATATTTGCTGTTCCGTAATGTGCCTTTAAAAGCAACAATGTGATGATGACATCTTTCCCTAGCAGTAAGTAAAGCTGTATATTACTTTTAATGTTTGTTGTAGTCCCCTGTATGTATGTACACATGCACCATAGTTTTTTGACATTTGTACTGTTTTCAGTTTTCAATATTATGAATAATACTGTAGGAAAATTCTTATGTATATTTAGTTTTACATTTAAGATAATTAGATGATCTATAACTTTAATCAATATGGTCAAGCTTGCAAAAACTGAGTTTTCTAAAGGTCCGAGAGATAAAGCAGCAAAACTACCACACTTTGCTGTACATCAAACTTCAAGAATTGACTGGTTAATTATTCTGAATTGACAGTATATCAGGCAACTAGTTAACAAGAAAATCAAACATTACCCTAAAAGATACATCTGCATACTCATTGGGCTATTATCAAACATACAGAAAACAACAGATATTAGCGAGGATGTGGAGAAACTGGAATCCTTGTGCATTGCTGGTGAGAATGTAAAATGGTGCAGCTACTGTGGAAAATAGTATGGTAATTTCTAAAAAAAAATTTAAATTACCATATGACCCAGGAATTCCACTTTCCTGTTCATAGCAGTATTATTCACATTAGTCAAAAGGTGAAAGCAACCCCAAAATTTATCAATAAATGAATGGATAAACAAAATGTGGGCACATTTTGTTCCATACATAAGATGGATTATTATTTAGCTGTAACAAAGACATTCAGAGACATGCTATGCTATAACATGAATCTTGAAAACATGCTAAGCAAAAGAAGTCAGACATAAAAGGACAAAGAGTGAATCGTTCTATTTATAGAGTGGTCAAATACATAGTTGCCAGGAGCTGGGAACAGAGGGAAATGGGGAGTTAGTGTTTAAATGGGTACAGAATTTCAGTGGAAGATAATGAAAAAGTTCTGAAGGTGGCTGGTGATGGTTGCTCAACAATGTGAATGTACTTAATGCCACAGAACTGTATGCTTAAAAATAGTTAAAAAGGTACTCTACATATCAATTCTTTATCAGATATATGATCTTCAAATATTTTCTCACATTCCATGGGTTGCCTTTCACTCTGTTTTGACGCACAAAAGTTTTTAATTTTGATGAAGTCCAACTTAATCTATCTTTTCTTGCTTGTGCTTTTTGTGTCAAATCCAGTCATGAAGCTTGTCTCCTAAGTATTCTTCTAAGTGATTTATAGTTTTAGCTCATACGTTTAGGCCTTTGATCCATTTTGAGTTAATTTTTGTATGTGATGTGCAGAAAGGGTCCAACTTCATTGCATGTGGCTCTCTAGTTTTCCCAATGCCATAAGTTAAAAAAACTGTCCTTTGCCCATTTAATGGTTTCTTGTCCTATTTTTAAGATAGGCTTAAAGGAAAGAGGAGAATCCACAGCTTCTCTTGATGATAACTCATGCTGTTGTTTAACAAATTTCATGGTAGGAAGGTCTTTAAATCCTCACTGCTGAAACTTAAGCCTATTTCTCTTACGTCCTCAATAACAAGATAAAACAGCTCTGCAATAACCCGTGAATACTAGAAGAGCTATCTTCAAATAAAACTATTCAATCATTTCTTAGATTTCCTTTATTCAGGCAAAGTAATTTCAATTTCTTTAAACTCTCCTCATGATCTTATTTTTTTTTAGCTCACTGATCACCTTTAAAGGCTCTTTCTGAACCCTTTTGAAGTATTCTGCATTTTTCTTAAGATATAGATAGGGTCCATAAATCACAGAATTCATAAATTTCCTTGAGGCTGTCTAGTCTATTTTTTTGCTTCTACGAAGGTTTTATCTAAATTGATTCATGCAGACTGGAAAACAGTAAGTCCTCACTTAATGTCATTCACAGGTTCTTGAAACCATGGCAAAACAATGGATTAACAAAACCAATTTCACCACAAGCAAACTGATATAAACGAGAGTTAAATTTCTACAGCAAGTCATCAACATGATAACGAAACAACACTGAATGAAAAGTTATCTTGGGACCTGCTGTATTTCATATTCCCCTAAGGAACTCTATGGAAAGAGAACTCATACTCTTCTTTGATTGTAAAACGAGCAATCATTAGAGTCAGACTTCAAGTTCTCAAGATTTTTGTAGTTGAAATAAAAACACATAAGGCTAATTATACTATAAAGTCAATTCCTTATTTATTTAGCTCTTCAAAAAAAGATCACTTTTGAGTCTCCATTTGGTTCCACTATATCACCATCAAAGCAGGCCATTATAGAATTTGTCCGTTAGCAAAATCACCAATAATTCACAAGGAACCAAACAGAAACAGTAATGAAAATTAATATGAAACCAAACAGAGGTTGATCTAAACACTAGAAAGAGGAGTGCTCTTTCTGGAGAAATAGTCTTTGGATTCTGACAAAAGATCCAGAAGGGACAAAAGATCCTTCTTTGAACATAATATTCTCAAAATTTCACAATGGGAATATTTATAAGAAATATCTGATCTGATCTTGGGTAACTAAGTTAGCAGAATAAAAAAAGTAAAACCTCTTTATAGAGTTATAAGGCTGAAAGTGGGCGTAGACATCACATATATTCAGATGTGAGGGCTTTTTATCACAGATGGAAGGACTTATACCCTTCAGCACATAGTTTGTAACCTGCTCAGTCAACTGGAGCTTCAAGGTGCTCTTTTGGAAGCACTATAAATAAAGGACATTGCAAATAGTCTACAGTTTGTGGAAGGCAGCAAGATTAACAGCATGGAGAAAATCTTTATTTTTTATCTATTTTTTACAACTGTTAGAAAACCTCTGTTAAAAAGAACCCCAGCAATCTCAATGAAGGCAAAGGAGGGGTTCATTACACTATTTTGCTTATACTGTATATAATTTTTTTTTTAAGGTTCTTAGATATCCAAGAAATAAGAGCCCACAATGAAGGTCCAAACAAAGTAGAACTGAAACAGTACCAGTACAGGTTCCTTGTATTTCTATGCCAGATGCTGATTACATTTCTATAGAGGGCTGGCTATTTGCCAGAATCAGAGATATTCTGAAACACACATGGCTGCCTGAAACCCTAAACCGACAACAGACGGCTACCTTGTAGGACTGTAATGCTTAAGGCCAATTTAACTGTTGCAATGGAAAGAGCTCAATTACTGCCCTTATATCTCACACAGAGAATAGAGACCAAGAGCAAAAGAAAAGAGGTCTATAAATAAGATTGCTATCCTCTAAAAAGCCTTTATTTAAGATTTATTTGAAAGGGTAATGAGGTACTAAGACACACCATACAAGATAACATGTAGTATAGTTTTAGTTTTAACTCTTAGCCATACAAAACAGGATAATAATTTAATAAAGTGTAAGGGAAATGCATTGGTCAGTCATGTCAACAATACATAATGTAAGTTTATCTAAATAGGTTGACTAGTATGAATCTGGAACAAAAAATCTAGATATAAGAATTGCCCTAACACAAAGTTTGAAAAGAAGTCTTGATAATAAAGGGACAATAACAAATACACAGTATTGAGGCAATATTTTAAAGTGTTTTAGGGGCTGTTTCTTTCTCTCACTAGTCCCAAAGAATCAAAATTATTCCAATTTACCAAAGTAGTGAAACAGAAAAAGCAAAAAAGCATATGAACTAGAGAACACTTTTACGGAATAATCAAGTGTATATATATATTTTAAAAATGGTTAATATTTTGATAATCAATCTAAGAAAATATCTGGCCTGCATTATTATATGTATTTCACTTCTCTCCTTGCTTCCCTTCCTCCAACAAGGGTTTCAAGCTAACAAACAACACACTTGGTTTCCTAGAAGCTACCTTCTCTAAGCCCTGTTCCTGTTCAGTTCTTCACCAGACAACTCTAACTCCTCCACAAACTGACAAGCTAAATGAGAGAATGAGAGCAAACCACAGAGCAGGTATGGATGTGGTAAGCCCCAATTCATTAGAAAAAAAAGCATTCAATTGTCACAAGATACATTCTTCAACCCTTAACTCTTTGTCTTCCAACTAACAAAGCCCAAAATTACTTGAAAATCATGAGAAACTTACTATAATTTAGTAGAACATTTATAGTTTCATAGAAACTAGTCATATGAAACATTCTATATAGCTAGAAATGTCTGTTTATTAACCTAAACATAAGATAAAAAACTGTTTCTTCTAAAATTGTTAATCCTCAAAAATAATGTAATTATTCTTTTTTAATAGGATGCTATTTTCAATGACTAGATTAATTATTCATAAGATTAAAACAGACAAAAGCAATTAAACTCTGCTCCAAAGGACCACGTGATGTGTTTTTCATATTTGGCAGTTTTTTAAGGCAGTGATCAGATTTGATCCTGTACTAAGTATATTAATAAATACTTTACATTCTAAAAATGAATCAGTCATATTCAAGAAAAATAATACAATTTTCAAATGATTTTCTTTTAAAGTAGCACTGTGAAAGGTACAAAGTTTATAGAAATTACTAGTCTTCCAATGATTTCTTTTCTTCCAGCTTTTTTTTATTAATCATTTTTTGATTCATCATTGCTAATACTATAGTTAGCATCATCTAATGTTATGTAGTACACAGGGGAATCATGACTATAACACTATATATATAGTCGAAGGAAAATGACCATATGTGATCATGTGCAAAGAAATTAAACATTAGTAATTTTGTAAATGCTCACAACTATTTCCTGTCAAAAGATATGTGAGGGGTGAGAGCACAAAATATAATTACCACAAATATGGATTCTACTCACCAGTTTGATAGCTACATACTCATTGGTGTAGAGGTTTTTACCTAGGGGAAAAACAAATATTTATGTTTTAGCAACATTTATTCTGAGAGATGCAAAGCAAAATCTTAGCTCACAGGGTCATGAGAAAGGTCACATTCCCAATGCTGTTCAAATATATGAAACATGATTTATAAGTGAAAAGCTAAATGGAGATAATGAGACCCAGCAAGACAAGAACAAAAACAGCTTGAGAATTTGAAAATTTAAGTTAGGCATGAGAATTTTTTTTAAAAGAAAACAAATCTATTTTTCTCTCACATATGTACATTGTGTTATTTAATATTTCCCAACTATTAATCTATAAGGCAAACCAAGAAGAAAAAAATGCCAGAATCTAAAAGATACAAAGATTTTAACTCTTGGCACAATAAGCACAAACCTTCATTTTTCTAACTGACTGACAAGTAGAGATTTTATATTTTTTGTCAGGGTATTTAGTGTCAACTTTAGTTGGGATAAAGGACAGTGTGAAACAAAACCAATTATTTCACTACTCACCTTTTAGAAAACTTATTTATTATATGTAATTAAATGATTCTCATAGCTTTTCTGACTCTTCATCAGAAACTCTAGCTCTGTATCTTTAACTGTGTGCAGGAAAGAAACAGATCTCCACTTGGACAACACTTAAACATCTCAAAGTTCTTCCTGAAATAATAATGATTTTTCCTCTCAACTTTTTTACATGTATAAATGGAATCCATATTCTCCTAAATGTCTAGAGTAAGAACTTGAGAGTGAGGGTGAGAATGAGAGCAACAGCTATCACTTACTGAGCCCATATTACACTCTGAGTATTCACCTCCCCACTCATATTGATTTTTGAAGGCTTTAATTTCTACTGTTTAGTATATAACATATAGGTTAGCCACTGCATTGGACTTCACATTGCTTCTTATATATTTGTCCCATCTTAGCTAGACAGACTATAAATATCTTGAGAGCAGAGATTTTATATAATATTTCTGTCAATGCCTTATAATGCTTAACACCATGCTCTGCACATCTTGGACACCCAAAACATTAACTGATTAAAAGTTACTGGTATGTATGAATACTTTTAAAATAATACATAGAGGTAAATGTTATACTTATATATATACATATACACATACATATATGTACATAGCTGAATATATATGCATGGAAAGGATATAAAGTTGTATACTGAGGCATTAAAAAGATTCTTAGTATTTTGATTTTTATATAATATAGTTTTTATAATAAAAAAACCCCCCACTTCATTTGGGAACAAAAGCTGCCTGCAATATAAGTTCTTATTTTCACCAAGCTCTAGACATCAAATGACCCTTTGCAAACTGCACAATTATACTATTTAATACTGCCATCAGGTTGCTGAGTACCTTATGAGTTGATGAGTACACTAATTTAAGGATTACTTTTGTCTGCAAATAAAATAATAAAGAGGGCTCACAGGATGCCAAACACCTAAGAAACCATTATAAGATGACAGGCAGTTTTTCTCTATACATTAATTGCATTAATCCTCTGAAAGTTAATTTGTGTTTCTAATTAATGTCACCACAAAAAAATTTTTAAAAATTCTTTGAGGCAACTGTGGAAAGGATACTAATAACTGCGAGAAGAAGAGATAAGGTAATAACAAACAACCCCCAGGCAGATTAAAACTATAACGTGGCCAAAGACTTCTTCCACAACAGATATGATGATGTTGCATAAAGGTTTTTCAGAAGAGCCCTTCTTGACTCTGTATAAACACTGTTATTGTGACCTAACATCAATTTTAGCACAAGGTTGACCCTAAGACCTTAGTATTGCTTAAAGAAAAACAGTCAAGTTTAAAATTATAAACATGTTTAGGAGTCTTTCTGAATTGAATATCCCCACCCCAGTTTTAGGCATAAGAATTACTAGGGGTAGGGAAGTATGGACACCAAAATTCACTTCTTACTCATTTAGAGTACAGCATGTCTTTGCTGTTAAAGGAATAACTTAATATTTGGAGTATATGCTTAAAGTAACATTTTATTTCAATATATACAACCCTTGAAGTGAGCTGGTAGTGTAAGAAGAGTAATAAACCTGGATTCTGATCTGTGAGTAAGAAAAGAGAGAAGGTAATTTCAGGAATCTTAGGAAGGAAATTTTTTTTTCTTCTCCCCAGCGTCTTAAAAAAAGAGTAGAATTTTAGATTAACAAAAGGGAGAAAGGCATCTCAGAGAGAAGAACCTGCATAAGCAAACAAAAAATTAGAAAGTAGATGGTGTAAGCTGGGAATGTTGGGTGGTCTGGGGGATAGATGAACCATAAGCTGTATCATGAGGATCACGAAGGTGTAGAGATGGGCAAGGAGTGGTTAGGGCAACAAAGGAGACTAGAAAAGTAAGGTTGAGTCCACATTAGGAAAGTCCTCGATGCCAACTTAAAGTTTAAAATGAGTTGGGTAGTGACATGATAAAATTTATGATTTTGAAAAACCATTTGTAAGGAAGTATAAAAGATTAACTAGAAGAATAAGACATGAGAGGTAAGGGAAAACATTTGAATACTTATTACCCAGCACATACAGATATGACAGCTAAGATGAGTGACGCTCAGTTCTCCCCCTTCAGAGACTGTATTCTAGCTGCTCAAACGGGGTCTTGTGGCAAAAAGTTAAATAAATCATACATGTGATGAGTGTTAAAAGAGAAATATGAACAAGTCAGCAGAGAAGCTTGGATGAGTATTTGGGTACAAGTGGCATGCAAGGTGAGCCTTGAAGGACAAACAGAGAAAATAAAGAAAATTTCTCACCAAAAAAAGTACTACTTTTTTTGGTGAGAAATTTTGAACAGTGAGGTGGAGAGTGTGATATACTGTGAATGGACCAATATGAACAGACTTTGAACACCTACTTTGAACAGTGAGGTGAAGAATGCAATATACTGTAAGTGGACCAATATGAACAGAGTACAAAGTATACAGGGAGAAATGGTGAGAAGTCAAATCAGACAGAATCAAAAGGGATAGAGTGTGAATAACTGTGAATGTCAGCTTCTAACTGAGTTAATCACAACCAAAGGTACGTGGAGGTATGTTGGGGCATAAGCTATAGGACAAGTAAGACATAATTTTCCTGGATACTTACTTTTTTCTGAGAATTTGGGGAAACTATTTTTTTATAGTAAAACAAAGTTATTATATTATAGAAATTGTGCATAAATTTCTTTTGAAGAAAAAAATATTCAAAAGAATCCTGGGCACTTATGGATCTGCTTCTTCCAGAAGTCTAGGGGGTCTCACTCACTGATCAGTAACTTTTTCTCATTTCCCTGCGTTCAACTGGGCAGCCTAGTTTTCACAGTGCAGTTTACTTTCAACAGTGTGAACTTTTCATTGCCCATGAGGGTGGGGAAAGGTAGCTTTCAGGCACGACAGAGCCTGAGCGCAAGGGGTGATCTAACTGCTTCACATATAGACCTGCAACAAGATTTTCTGTTTTTAGCTCCTGCATCCCAACTTTCCAAGTTCCTAGTATCTCCAATTCTTGAGCCTATCTGGTGTATTCTGTTACAAATTGGCCTACTTTTTAATCATTCAGCATTCTCTGAACTGCGAAGTCAGTTATCACTTAACTATCCGCATTGCACCTTCCAAAATTTTGTTAACATTTCTCATCTGTTTTTATCTTCTCTTCTTTTTTTGGTTCCTTGGGTTCTCATGCTTAAAAAAAAAAATCCCTTTCTAAATATACTTTATAAAACTGAAGAGGTATCCAGTTCCATAAACTTCCATATATTATAATTAGTTTATGAATATATCTTTCTACCTCCACTAGGCAGTAAATTTCCTGAGGACAAGAAGAATTTTTAACTTATCTATTTAACTCTAGCAACATAGTATGTGATATATAGTAGGTAACAGATATTTGCCGAAGTGGATCAAATTGACTTGATATACAGAGAAGGTTCTTCTGAGAAAGTTCTAGAGCAAGAAAAAAAGAAAACTGGTTTAGAAATAGATTATGGATCATCTTAAATGCAAATATAGGAGTTTTGACTTCATTTCAGCTGATTGTGAAACCACAAAAGGTCTTGTGCTAAAAGAAAAAGCAAAATGGTGAAAACTGTATTTTAAAAATACTAATCTGGTCCTAATATGGAAGATAAAAGAGGATACCCAGAATAAGATGAATAAGAAGTTTTTACAGCAGAATGTTAAAAGAATAACATCTACCACATACAGTGAGATTATAAAGGTCACGAGTTAGATAAGAATATATGAAAGTACTTTTTAAACTGCAAAGTGCTAGATAAATCTAATTTTTATTACTCCTTTTATTATTGTAGGTATGAGGCAGTAATTTCTGAAAGAGAATGACTTAAAATAATAAGACTTATAATCAAGGTATTTTAAAGAACTAACCAACCACCTTTGGATTATATGTAAATGTGAGGGATAAGGAAAAGAAAAGGGTCAAAATGTTCTTAATTAGTGGAGAAGATGAAGAACCAGGAAGTAGGCAACAGTCATTCTACTATGATGCCTTCCTCCAGGTTCTCACTAAATCTAAAATAACAAATTATGAAATACCCCTCATCTTCAATTTTCGTATCTACATAAAAGAATATAATCTCAGAAATATAATAAACAAGAGCCTGTATAACACCAAATATGATGGCCAATACATCACAAAATGCTAGCTTGCTTGTGTTTGCTTATTTTCTCTGGCGGCACCAAAAGAACAAAACACATGTCACCCTCATACAACGCAATTATCCTTACTTCTAAAAGGCACTGGAGGTTACTAGATAATTCTCCTGAGCTAAGCATTACTCGAATGAATTCTTTTGCCAGGGAGTATCATTAAGACTGAACAGGGCAATCCAAAATGTAACCATGTTGGAAAGCTAGACAATCACTCAGCCACTATCCTCGGTGATATACAGTACTCAAAAATTTTGTGTTGGAAGATTTTAATTACAAAGATAGAGAATTAAAATTCTGGCCATTTAAAATGAATGACTTCTTCAGCTAAATATTGATATATATGAATATATGCATATTGATATACAATATATCAGTAACTTTGAGAAAAGCAGGCAGTTTAATGGACAAAAAATACCACTGATGAGATGGCTCAATCCCAAACACTCAAAGCTTTTAGTATCTCTTGCATAAAATCCACAATGCTTCCCAAGCTCACTTCCTGGCTATGGGTTCTTTCATTGTTAATGGAAAAGAAACTGCATTACATAGTAGTTTTTGGAGCTTTATATTTAAACTCAACCCTTCTGAAACAGCAGTCCTGCATGTGATGCTGCCCATAAAACCCACTGCGTGAAGACTTCCTGTTTCAGTAAGTCACCTACAGAGTCAACAATTACTGTAAGCTTCATCAGACACAGCATTATTTCAAAGAACCAGCAGGTCTCAGTTCTCAGTCACACTGAAAAAGGAACATACAGCCTCAGGTTCCCAGTTTTAGTTAGATCTCCAGCTGTCACATTTTCTTGCCCTAAAGTGAAAGTTACTACCTAGAACTTGTAAAAAAAAAAAAAAAAATTCAGCCAAAGAATTTGAGGCAATTAGTAGTTAAAACAAGAAACCACTTTTATGTAATCCAGATTGGTTACCATGTCTACTTAGAGCAAAGAGGACAAGCTGGCCCATTGCCTCCACCAAGCAGATAGCATCTCTTTAAGTGGGCAGTAGGAGTAGGGGTAAGAGAATAATAAGAGGCACTAGAACTTCAAAGCACAAAGTCAGAGGTCTTTCTCATTTTCACTGGCTTAATTCTACTAATATATTAGTATACTATGCAGAAACATTTCCTAAATGGTTAGCAGTGAATGGCAAAGATAATTTCTTCTTGTGCCAAGTTTTTTGAAGGGATTACTTATATCAGTAAGTAATTTATTATAAAAAATCTTATTAAATATTGCTTAACCACTGGTAATGGTACAGAGCATGTTTACTCTTAACACGCTAAAACATGTCTGTTTTTGACAACATTAAAATGTTTTCTAAACTGCGTGATGTGATTCATTAGTAAAGTGAGAAATAAATTCAGTGAGTCCCAGCAAACACAATCTTGCAAGAAAAATAGTATAAAATTAAAAATATACATATCATATTTATTAAGGGTATTATTTATGAAACTTTTGCTTCATATACATTAATTTGTGTATGTACTGAATCACAATATAATACTTCTTAGTGTGGGTCATGGTCAAAAAAATAAAAGCTATCAAAAACCTAAAAAGCAGTTTCAATTACTTCATTTTGGAATAAAAAGCTTAAGTTAGTGATTGGACTAATTTCTATGACTTTCTTAGCTATTAAATAGAATATTCTGATCAATCTGTTAGTAAAAAGAACAGGATTTTTCTAGCAGCTAAGAGTCTGGAGTGAGGCTGAGCAGAGCGAGGCAAAAGCAGGTGGAAGATGTCATTTTATAAATGGGATCAAAGAAAGTCCTATACCCTATTTCAAGAGAGAGAGCCTGTGAGGTATTTATAGAGGCCTGTGTTTTACTAAGCAAATGTGTGAAATTTTCTACATTACGCTGGTGTAGAATGAACCACCCCCAAAGCGTGATAGTTTGCAGAAACATACTAAAATATATATATTTTTAATTTTACTATGCAAAATTTCAAAGTTCTACAATGATTCCCCCAGGTAACCTCACTCAATTTTGAAGCAAATTAGTATATTTAATTATAGATCTCTAATAGATTTGAAGTGTTCTTTTAGAACAGATGGATCATTTGCTATTTGAAGACCTCTGCAATAATGTGAAAAATCAGAAGACCAAATGGAGACCCATGGAAATGGGGAAGGTTATAGTACCAGTCAGACATTTCAGCCATTCAGGAAGAACAGTCCAAATGGTCCTTTGAAAAGTAAAAGGGTTGAAAGTTCAAGGTAAACCAATCGATTCTAGAAAAACTAAAACCATGGATTGTCAATGACTTGAACTTGATCATAAGGCAAAACCAGTTGATTTATTAATATTCTCCTGCCAAGAATATAGACCTCCATTCTAGGTGATAATATAACTTTTAAGAGGAAAAAAGATGTTATTAATAAAGTTATAGAAGTAAAAGAATATTTATATTAGAAATCAACTAATATACAAATTGGAGAAACCACAGTATCTAAAAACGTAAGATCCCAGTGATATATCTATTTACTTCTCATCCTAATGAAAGTAGTTATGTCACCAGAAGCAACGTTAATGTACATTTTTAAAGTATTGCTTTACTATTAATTATTTAGACAATTTCCTAAGAGAGTCTGGCATATAATTTTTCAGCTTTGTTTAGAGCCAGTGATTGGGAAGCAGCTCCTCTTGAACAGATTGGAAAGCTGTGAGCAGGTCATTGACATATATTGTTAACATCTAAAATCAAACTTTAATTCTGTTGTACAAACGATATGCCTTAAAATTAAAAAAAAAATTCTTTTTTATTGACGTATAACTCACATTAAGTAAAGAGCACAAATTCTAAGTGTACAGCTCAGTAAATTCTTACATATTCATATAACCATGTAACCATCTGAGGAGAGAACATCTGCAGCACTCTAGTTGGCTTTCTTGTGCCTCTTGCCAATCAATAATCCTCATCTACCGCCTCCCAAAGTAATCTATTTTGGCTGTAATTGCAAGAAATTTGCTTTGAACATTTATTGATATAATTATACAATAACCACTCTCTGCTCTCTTTTGCTTAACATTATGTCTGAGATTCATTCATTTTGTTGCATGTATTAGTAATGGATGATTCTACCTTTCCTCATATTTGTATCTTATTTCAGAACTGCTGCTTTTTCCTTCACATTAAAACTCTAATCTCTTGGTATATTAAACTAAGCATTAAGAAGCTACCAATTTAATTCCACTTCCAATAGTCAAGAGGGTGGAAGAAGCAAACCAAATGTCCATCAATGGCTGAATGTAGGACAGATGAATAGATAAAGAGAATGTGGTACATATGTACAATGGAATTTTATTCAGCCTTAAAAAGGAAGGAAATCCTGTCACATACTATGATTCAAGTGAACCCTGAAGACATTATGCTAAATAAAATAAGCCAGTCATAAAAAGGCAAATACTATATAATTCAACTTCTAAAGTAGTCAAATTCACAGAAAAGAATGTGGAATGGTGGTTACCAGGACCTGGGGAGAAAGGGGAAAAAAGGATGTTGTTTGAATTTCAGTTGGAGAACATGAAAAAGTTCTGGCTATCCGTTTTACAACAATATGAATATATTTAATAATTAGAAATTATTAAAATGGTAAATTTGATAGTTGTTTTTTTTAACCACAGTGTTTAAAAAAAATGAATCTGAGCAATCCCTTTCAGATTCACAAAGTCCATTTTCAGGAAAACAAAAAATTCTGAGACCTACCTTCTCAGTGTAATAATAACTATCGTTATTTTGAGCATAGCTGCTCACAATTTGTAATGGCAGAACATTGTCTTTGGAGAGATCACATCAAGATGTAAGAAAAAATCAGTTTGTACTTTGAAAGTATAAATTCATTAAAGTTCAACAATTCAATAGATTGTTAAACTCTAATTTGCAGAATTTTAGGCAGTACAGTATTTTTTAGTAAAACTTGTATAGCTTTAGTGGCTAGAACCAAAATATTCTTAACCTGTGATCATCAGATTCTCAAAGTCAAAAGTCCTTTCCTTGTGGGGAATAATAATAAACAGCAAAGTAGCTCTATCTCTATTCAAGAACTACTTTTTTAAGAAGATTAGCTTAAAAACCTTGTAGCAAAAAGCAAATAAGATAATCTTTTTCGTGATTATCAAATTACAAAAACAATGACAGATATGTATAAAAATATAAAATCATGATTCGCAATGCATAATTTAGGACTGATCATAAATAAAATCATAGTTTTGTTGTCAATCAGTAACTTACTGAAAAATTAAAATTATTTCAAATGTGATGACACTTGAAACTTTTCTAAGTCTAACTATAAATGTAGTTTCACAGGAGGGAAAAATCATTTCATCCTATACCAAATCTTAAGTCCAACATAATACTGTATAAAGTTACATAATTATTTTAGCAGGTTCACATATCAATTTTAAGCCTATATACCTTTTTGGTAACAGCTTTTGAGATGTAATTTACATACCATACAATTCACCCATTTAAAGTATACAATTTGCTGGGTTTTAGTATGTTAAGAGTTGTGCAACCATCTCCACACTTAATTTTATACTATTTCCCCCTCCTTAAAAAGAAACCCCACACTCTTCATTACCTACTTACCAGTCAGTCTGACCCTCCCTCAACTCCAAACACCAGCCCTTAAACAATCACTAATCTACTTCTGGCTCAACAGATTTGCCTATTCTGGATATTTCATATAAATAGAATCATATAATATATGGTCTTTTGTGACTGGCATCTTGTGCTTGGCATCATGTTTACTGACATTGTAGCATGTACCTTCATTCTTTTTAAAGTCAAATAATGTCACATTTTGCTTATCTAGTAATCAGGTGACATATGGTTTGTTTCCCTTTTCAGCTATGAACATCACAGCTGCTATAAACATTCATACACAAGTTTTTGTGTAAATATGTTTTCCTTTCTGTTGGGTATATACATACCTAAGAGTGGAATTGCTGGAACAAATGGTAGTCCTCTCTTATTTAATTAACTATTATATTTAACTTTGAGAAACTGCCAGGCTGTTTTCCAAAGTGGCTATACCATCTTACATTTTATATCAGCAGTATATAGTCAACACCTGTTATTTATTGATTCTAGCCACCCTAGTAGGTACAGTATGTTATCTTAATGTGGTTTTGATTTACAATTCCCCAATGACTAATGATGATGAAACTATGAGGAAAGAGTAAGGAAATAAAATGGAATCACTATAGTTAGGCTGTGAAATTACTAAAATAAAGTAGGCTGAGGCATGAGGAAACGATTTTACTCTTGCTTTAACTAGCTGGGCAACTTAAACCTCTGAAACCTCTAGTTATGCCTGAAGATATAGATAACTCTGATTACCTCCTGAAGTACTTAGGAAAGAATGCTCATGTGTCTAGACCATCTAACATCCATTATTCAGACTACTGGATATCTGGAAGATTACAATATCAGACCAATCCAGAGGCTAAAAAATTATTCTTTCTCCACTGAATAGTCTTGGCACAATAGTCAAAAGGCAATGGACCTCAGAATGATATCTGGTTTCTCAATTCTATTACATCTATATGTCTATTCTAATGCCAGTATCGCACTGCTTTGATCACTGTTGCTTTGTAGTAAGTCTTGAAATCATTAAGTGTGAGCCATCCAACTTTGTTCTTTTTCAATACTGTTTTGGCTCTGCCTGGTCACTTGTAACTTCATATATATATATTTTAGAATCAACTTGTGAATTTCTACAAAAAAGCCAGCTGGGATTCTGAAAGGAATTGTGATGAATCTGTAGATCAATCAAGGAGTATTACCATCTTACCATTAAGACTGGACCCTGAATATGAATGTATTTCCATGTATTTAGGTCTTTTTAAATTTCTTTCAACAATGTTTTGCAGTTTTCACACTATAAGTTTTACACTCATTTCATTAAACTTTTCTCTTTTGAGGTTTACTCTATCTAAATACTACTGTAAATAAAACTATTTCCTTAATTTCATTTTTGGATTAAACATATACACTTTTTATAATAATGACTGAGACCTCTTCCCTCATGATCTGTTCCTAGAAGTCCTTTAATTAGAAAAGTAATAGGCTCTCTTAAAGTTCATCTAGGGAGTTCTATTATATAAATAAATTTTCCAGATAAGTGACATTCCTTCAAAAAAAGTTTAAAACTAAAATCATTTTTGTAGTAGAAATATTTCTAAAGTTTCAGGTTTAATAAAGAACATATGTGATGTCTGCTTTGGCAATACATACATATACTAAAATTGGAATAATACAGAGAAGATTAGCACAGCCCCTGCACAAGGATGACATGCAAATTAATAAAGCATTCTTATTTTTAAACTTCCAGTTATAAAATAAATAAGTCATAGAGATGTATAGGATGGTGACTACGGTTAATAATACTGTATTACATATCTGAAAGTTGCTAAGAGTAAGTCATACACGTTCTCATCAGAAGAAAAAAATTTTTTTAACTGTGTATGTGTAAATTTCCTGCCCAGTATATACAAAAATATATATATATATTTATCCAGTAAGCTACTGAGGATTATGTTATATTTCTGAAAATTACTTTCATGAAAATGTTTATTGTGTTATTTACTTATAATAATAATAAAAGGTAAATATTAACAGAAAGGCCAACTACATGGTAACAATTGTGGTAATCTACTTGAGGAAACAAAATGAAGCCATTAAACTTATCATGAAAATCACATAACAATTTAGTAAATAAAAAAGCAGAATCTCAAAGAATACCCAACTTTGTTCATACCAAAGAACATACATACATGTACACACAACTGAACAAAGACTTTGCTCTGATTATCTATGATGTTACAATTCCGTCTCAAAACAAAATAAAACAAAATAAAAACTAACCAAAAACAAAAGAAAACAAGCTTTATGAATCAGAATTATCCTTAACCTATCTATACTCTGGATGTTCAAATCTAAACTATCTAATTATTTAGTTTAATCAATCCCTGAAGTAGTTTATAAAATAAAGTAGAATAAAAGCATTAAAACCTCAAAAAGACAAAGTAATTTTTAGTTTCACAGTAATTATATTACCTATTACCAACAACTATAAATTTTGGAATCAGGTATTTTTTTTTAATGTCGTTTTTGACCTTTTTTTTTTTTTCGCATGAGGTATATTTCAACTGCTCACTTAACCACTAAGTGGTGAGACTCCTGGCACATAATAAAAAATACCTGTTTGGGAGGTCCCTGATCTAGGCTCTAGTTGCAACTCTGTGATAAGTAGCTTATCTTAACCCAAGTCATCTGATTTCTAAATTTTTCATCTTTAAAATGATGAAGGTTGGACTAGATGATGCCAAGGTTCCCTACAGGTCTAAAACTTAAGTAGGTTTATTACTTTTGTTGATCTGGACTTTACATATATATTAAATCAGTCTAAGTTACACGACCCTGTTGGGAACCAGATCCTACTCCTGTCTCATACTAAACTCATGGCCATCTTTTCTCACATAACTGTCGCTAATCTAGTTGTCAGACCTGAAATTGTATAGGACGGTTCTTGAATCACAATCCGGTCTTTTGTTCAACATTGCTTATTTAAGATAATGTTGAATCTTAATTATGTTAACCAGTTTTTTTAGCTGCCCCATCTCAAGTACTGTGTTATGTGAGGATTTCATTAGTACAGTGGTCCCCCTTACATGTAATTTCGCTTTCTGCAGTTTCAGTTACCTGCAGTCAGTCATGGTCCAAAAATATTAAATAGGAACATTTCAGAAATAAACATAAGTTTTAAACTGCATGCTGTTCTGAGTGGTGTGATGAAATCTCAAGCCATCCTGCTTTGTAACTCCGCTGGGACATGAATCATCCCTTTGTCCAGCATATTCATTGTGTATGCTACCCTCCTATTACTTAGTAGTTATCTTGGTTATCTGACTAGTGATATCACAGTACATGGTTTCAAGTAACCCTTATTATACTTAATAGTGCCATATATATATATACCTTTTATTACAATATATTCTTATAATTGCTCTATTTTATTATTAGTTGTTATTAATCTCTTACCATGCCTAATTTATAATTAAATTTTATCACAGATATGTATACATAGAAAAAAATGGTATATATAGGTTTGGTATTATCCAAGGTTTCAGGAATCTATTGGGGATCTTGAAACGTATCCCCCGCAGATAAAGGGAGACTACTATATGTTCTTCAAAGGTCTACATCCAATTCACAGTTCAACTGAATGGAACCAAAATCAGAGCTCTATGTGTCAGCGTCAGTAATGACAATGGTCCATTAAAACTGATTCTTCCTGGTGAAGGTGGTTAAGAAAACTACAAAACTACTTAATTCTCTTATCAGCCAGCTAACATTTCTGTTACTAGAATATCACAAACGTCTGTCAAATAAATGCCTTGCTGAATAAAAATAAATAATACATTAGAGACATTTAATGTGTCAGATAAAAACATAGGTATTTTACTTTATTGCTTTTCAAATTCACATTTGAAATGACAAAAGAAACAAAAAAGACAAATAAAATAGGTGAGGAAACAGTAGACCTGAGAAAGCTGACATACTTCAGAGGAGTAATCTAAATGCTAAGATTACCTAATGATATTGACCGAAAACTTACAATTCTGTTATAAACTTGAGAAGAATTAATAAAGGATGTGTAGTAACTAAGAAAATTTTTTAAAACTCGAATATCAGTAATTTTTATTTCTGAGAGAAGATGATAAGGATGTAAGGAAACACATGCTTTCAAAGCTCAGGTGTGAAAAATATTGCAACAATCATTATATTGTACTTGTAGAAAAATGGTTTAACCAAAAAGTATAAGTATTTGGGGAGAATTTAAAGAGTGTTTGTACAGATGGCCCCCGACTTAAAATGGTCTGACTTACGATTTTTCAACTTTACAATGTGCAAAAGCGATAAGCATTCAGTAAAAACTGTACTTTGAATTTTGATCTTTACCCAAGCTAGCAATATGTAGTGCAATAGTGCCTTGTGATGCTGGGCAACAGCAATGAGCAGCAGCTCCTAGTCCGCCACATGATCACAAAGGTAAACAACTGATAATCTACAGTATATTCATTGTGTTAGATGATTTTGCCCAACTGCAGGCTAATGTTTAAGTGTTCTTAGCACGTTTCAGTAAGTTAGGCTACAATAATGTTCAGTAGGTTAGGTGTATTAACTGCATTTTCAACTTACAATGGAAATGGATTTATTGAGACATAACCTCATCATAAACTGAAGAGCATCTGTATGTAATTGGGGATAGTATGTATGAGAAAAATCAAGAAATAATATTGAATATTGAAAAAAACAGTAATGTCTAGAAAAAAGGAGGTATATAAAAGACATTTAAAGAGCTGAAATGCTTGCTTGCAGGAATGAGGACTTCAAAATCTATGTTACATGGGTATTTTCATTAAAATTATGTTATAAAAAGTATGTATAGCATTTTCTTACCCTAGTAACCCCAAATGAGTGTGATCTACTCTTTGAGAGTCTACTATGCCTGGCAGTGAGCTCTACTTTCTTTGATAAGAGCTTTACCTTTCATGGAAAAGTTATGACCAAAAGTTCAGACCATTTTCTCTTTAGGATGCATGATGACATCATGGAAATACTACTGATCTTGAACTCTCTTCATAAGCAAATCCATAATCACCCTAGGTTTGTAATCCTCCTCAACAATTCCAAATTGGCTTAGAAATCCTGGAAATTTTATCATTAAATTCTCATTAACTAAGATCTCAATGCATAACCCTACAAATATCATATCTGTGATACTTCTAAACATATTAACATGATGTAGACTGTGACTCAGCAAATGTGGTTAAAACTCTTTACTCCTATCATTTTTTTTTTTTATGGATTATGCTATTGACAGAAAGATCTGTTAAAGTTGCTTAACCAATAAATTGTGCTTGAGTTAGAACCAACTGGGTGTTATTCCAAAAGAAATTCAAACTGTGTGCTATACTACTAGAAATAAGAACTATATATATGTTCCTGGTTTTTACAAGCTAAAATGTATTATTTCTAGAGTAATAATTTTAAATTGAAACCCTCTACACCATAAACCCTCTTGAAACAGAATAAGTAATATAATTTGTTACACATCTATAAAGTGGGAACATATAAACAAACCTTACTGCTGGGGATGGGGGGATATATTTTGTCAGGTTTACACACAACTGTACACACATATATATACCTAAAGAGATAAAGCACATGGGACACAATATTAACTGGTAAATCTAGGTGATAAAATATCATGGCTTTAACCATCCTTTAATATAAAGTAGAGGAAAATTAAAATAATTTCAAACAATGTTTCGTATTATGTATATAAACCATGAGCTCACTATGTATCGACCACTATCTTAGGTGATTGTAGACATTATCTGAACTATATCTTCACAACAAATCTGTAAAGTAGATATTATTTACCCCCTTGTCTGACAGATAAAAAAAAAAAAAAGAAACTTCTTGAAAAAGCAATCTGACTCTAGGACTCAACATTTAACCAATGGGAGAAGGGAGTAATAACATGACTTCTAAAATTTGTTTTAGTTTGTTCCATCCACAGACTCTAAAATTTGCAAATTCATTGAAAAATCTTAACAATATATCAGTTTTTCTGTTTCATTGGTTGGGCATGGGTTTTGGCTGACATAGACAGTTCTATTTGTTCAAAATGCTAAAATTTCCTAAGAAACTATAAAGTAACATTTGATTTTACAATGATTACACATTCAACTAGCGAACACTACTAAATTTCCTGTTTTATTGTAAGCCTATATCTTTTCAATTGAATGACTTTCAAAAATTTTTCCAAAGCAGAACTGTATCTTTCAACAAAATCTATTGAAAACTCAGTATGTAGGTAATAGAGAGTCCTGGCTGCTGCTCACTTTTCCTTTCCTATTTTCTGGCAGTGAGAAATAGGTGCTCCAAGTCTCTGTGTGACACAATATGAAACCAACTGCTTTAGATAATATGCATTCTGTACACTGCTAATGATCACAACTGCCAGAAACAGAGCTGGCTGGTAGAAGCTGAAGTTATAAATTCCAATTTAAGTTCACTAGCGATAGGTAATTCAGGTAAAGAAAAAAAAATATGCAGATAAGTCATCATATATACCTTACTTTAGTCATAAAAATAAATGTCTTATTTTAGAAGCCAAGGAGGAATGTGTGACAAGACAAGCTGCTACCCTTAGCCAATTTACCTTTGTCAGAAATATCCTTCAATGCTAATCTAATTTTGCATATTTCACCAGACACCAAATAAAGAAAAGAGCAAAAAAGGTCAATTATTTTTGTGCCTCCATTTTCCTGTCTGTAATTAAAAACATTCTCTAGCAGTATCTTATTTCACAAGGGTAATATTAAGATTTTTAAACATAGGTACATATCTATTAGATGTGACAGAGATATCATCTATTTACTTATTCTTGCAGCTAAGCAGGAAAACAAGCTGTTATTTGTGGACTTGGGATATACATTTTCTGAATTCTGGAGGAATAGAATCATTTGCACTTAATGTTTACACGACTCTTTCCAGGTCTGATTCAGTAAAGACTCAAAACTTAAAAAAAAAAAAATCCTCAAAATATTCCTCATGTTTTTCAGTCAATGAAAAACAACCTGCAAATATGTTTCCACTCCAGTGTATTCTCCTACCTTTTATCCATGATCATCCTTCATCAATCTTCCTTTCTCAAACATTCAAAATCCCTTTCTGTTGAAGCAATATACACAGATAAGACTCCATAGAAATAATCTGCCTATTAAAAAGTAGACAAAGGCCACAAAGAAGCAACTCTTAAAAGAAGAAATGTAAATAAATCTGTAAAGATGTTTACTTTCATCCATGAACACATATACATTATGCAAGATACCATTTTCCCCTATTGGACCAGCGCAGGTGAAGACTCTTCATAATGTTTAAGGTATTTGAAGGGGTAGGGAAACAACCCCCACCCCATATACATGCAAGGTAAATAAAAACTATCTTTCCGGAGGGAAAACTGTCAATGTATAACAAAATTGCAAATATGTATATCCTTTGACTCATAAAGTATAGTTTCAAGATTTATTCTAAGAAAATAAAATAATCAAATTTGGACTACAAGGATGTACTACAAGTATCTATAAGGATGTTTAGCATAGCATTATTTATAATAGTAAAAAACAGATAATTCATACATGCATATATAAAGACTAAAGTACTGAATAACTACAGATATTAAAAAATGAATAATCTATAAGTAGAAATAAAATGTGCATGTGCAATTTGATTGCATTTCTAAAATATCACCTGATATACATTTTTAATTTCTAGAAAATTAAATTAGTGGTTATCTTCGGAGATACTTCTAAAGTAGAATTTTTTAAAAATTCTGGTGATAAGCATGTCACTTTCTTTTAAAAAAATTTCCTATAAAGAATTATTTTTTGCTTTTCATTTATTGCTTTTTTTCTGATTACAAAATACATGTAGTCATTTAAAATAAAAACAAAAGGGAGAAGAAAAAAGAAATATCTCAGAAGTAAATAGATGTTTATTTTTAAAGGCAATAATTAATTAGTTCTCTCCTGCTTAACCTTAGAGCACAAGGCTTCAACTAATACCTCGACCATCTAGAACCTCTTCTTTTTTGACTTTTCAATGTCTGTACTCAGGCTCTTCCTTTTCTAATATCCCTTAAATGCACAATCTCCCAGTAATATAAGCTCCACAAAGCATCATCTCATCATCTGACTGTGTGTTCATTAACACCTACATGGTGATGAATTCTTAATCCCTATCTCAAGCTTAAACTTTTCTAAGTCTCAGATTCGTATTTCTGCATATGTGCTGCACACTCCTCTCAAAGTCCTTATATTCATAAACTCTATCTACCTGTCCTCCCCACTGCTACTCCAGTCCTGTATTTCCTATCTCCATTAAAGGTTTCCTCATTCACTTGGTCTCCCCAAGCTGGCAAACTCAGTCATTTTTGACCCTTTCCTCTCAAATCCTGCCTATAGTTCATGTCTGAAATTTCTCTCTAGTTCATCCCTTCCTCTCGTTCTCACTGCTGTTTTCAGAGCCAAGAGCTAAGGCAGGCCTGGTCATTTCTATAAAGTCAAACATTCTTAATTACTCATTATATGCCATAAATAATAAAAGGAGTTGAGAATATGACGATTAATAAAGCAAAGTACTACCACCAAACATGCCTGGAGGTACAGAGATGAAGGAAAATAATATAGAGTGACAAGTACTACAATTAGAGCAAAATCCACAAAATGTCAACCTCTTTCCTATCTAATCTAATCTTATAACTACCTGAATTATCTTTCTAGATTATAAACCAGATCATGTCACTTTTCTGTTGTAAAACTCTTGATGATTCTACTCCACTGCCTACAGTATAAAGTCCAAATGCTTTAATACCATGCAAACACTTCACAATCTTGTCCCAACCTACCTAATAGCCTCCTCTATTACTTTCTTTCACTTGACACACCCTAACCCAGCCCTGTACAAGTAACTAGTTGCTGCTCGGATAATATGCTAAACAATACCACAATACCTAGTGTTTGTGTATCCAACTGCTGGAGAGCCCTTCTTCCTTGTGCCCACCAGTGGAAGCCCTATCCTACTCTCAATCAAATAATATCTCCTTCTGAAACTTTCATTAATCTTCTCTGCCAATGTAGTTTTTACACAATCTTATCAATTGATAATACTTATCAATTTGCATTATAATTTGTTTTTCTCTTTCTAACACCAGATCATGAGATTCTTAAGGACAGAAACTACATCTTGTTATTCTTTGTATCTTTTCCAAAGTTTGGCAAGATAGTAAATATTTAAAAACTGTTTTAAGTGGATGATGGGGTAGAAACAGATTTGCAGAGAACCAAAATGTACTGAGCATTAAATCACTTTTTTAGTTCTCTGTCTAGAATCCAGGGATCTACCTAAACATTAAAGTCACTACCTACCCATCACCCCCACATACCAGGAGGCCAAAGGAGCCCATGGTTCCCACCCCCTTTTCCTATTCATCTGGCTATCCATCCATCCTATAAATAACAACAGTAAATAATACAGATAGAATCCCTAACCTCTAATGGGCTTATATTCAAGTAAGGAGAGACAATTAACAGGTAAACAAATACATAAAATCATTTCAGATAGTGATAATACAATGAATACAATAAAGTAGTTTCATGGGATAGAATGTGGCTAGGTGAGAAATGAGCTATTTTAAAATGAAGGTAGGGGATGTCACATAAGGATTCTCTGAGATGGTAACATAAAAGGTGACCAAGGCCTAAAGAATGAAAAGCGAACAGCTAAGCAAAATTTGGGAAAAATAATTCTGCAGGCAGAGAAAAAAGGTCTAAAGTAAAAACACACTTGGCTGCTTGAGGGACAGAACAAACAGTGTGGCTAGAGAAATAAATGAGTTTGGAGAAGAACGAACAACCTTGCAGGCCGTAGCCTTGGTGGAGGCCAACTACATCGGCCTTGAGTTTGGAATTTCCTAGTTTACATCTTCCATTGTCTGCACAATCTTCTACTTACAAATAACAGAGCAAAAGGATACAGGGAATGGGGTATACAGCATACCCTCTTGTTAGAAAGATGTCAAATGATTCTGAAAGTACCTTTCCTGGTTTCTGTTAATAGTATTTCTAGATACAGTGCTGTAACAATATTGGTCCAGGGTTAATGAAAACCTGATAAGTACGCAAGAATAAAACCACTTGTAAAGAAAGACAAGTTTTTTCTACTGACTATAAGGCAAGTCAAAATAAGAACAAAATTATTTGATTCATGAGAAGAAATAGAACATAATACTCTGCATCAGCTATAAATTTACCCTTTTAACTGAATGAATTTTTCCATTCCTATGTAAACTTAAAGATCATATAATGCAAATCTACACTTAAATTGAATAGATTTCCAGTTTTCATTGACCAAGGTTCCTCTTCAATTTAAACAATTTTATGATGTTTTGAGAATACATGAATTTATATGCATTATAAACTGCCTCTCAGCAGTAATTCTGTGGATGTTTATGTCTAATCTAATTAATTTCAAGTACTACTGTCATGTTAGAGTAAAGTTAATCCATTAAATACATAAATAGTTACCAAAGTAGCTGCTAAAGCAATTCAGTAGTTGCTACGAACTCAAGCAGTGTGAAGTTACACATCTTACCGCTAGGCTCAGTACTATCTGCTGGCTTTGCTAGCCTGAACATGAACACATCACTAAATATGCAGAGCCTTTTATTATCATGGTCAGGTCTTAAAATTCTAGGCTGCCAGCCTTCTACTAGTAAAAATAAATTCATTCTCAGCATCCCCAAATTCAATTCTGTACCCAGTGATCTCTGGCTAATGTAGTGATGTTTCCCTGATTCTCTTTATGGGGTATCAAAAACAAGACCTTTTCTATCTTCTTTTACAAAATCATCAAAATCATCTTGCTCCCAAGGGTCATAGTTTCCTACATGGGCCTTCATAGTAATTCAGAGCCTCAAAAAATGTCCGAAATAAAGGGAACCTCTTCCCTAAAAGGGAACCTCTTCACATTCTGTAAGCTGATGTCCAGCTTCACACATTTATAAAATCTTTCATTTTCTCTTCCCCTTCACCTAGGGAGGGCCATAAAAAGGTTTAGAAATACCCAATATATAAATACCCAATGCATCTTCTTCCCAATTTCACATCTTCAAACTGGTCAATTTTGTCATCATTTATCATCTTACTCATAAATTTATATTTTAAATTAAAAAATCCTATTTCCTTGGTTAGGAAATAAAATTGCATAATTTCTCAAGTTCTAGCTCAATCCCCATGCTCAGACTTCTAAGAAGAAATGCAAACATACTTATCAGTTGGAAAGCCTCTTGAAAGACGATGTATATCTTTGTAGACTAAATCTGGGTATTACTGAGTAAGGATGTAGTCCTCTCTTAACAGGGCAGAGTTTGAATTAAAACACGGCCTAACTCCTTTCTCAAAGTGTAGTTCAAGGACCAACAGCACCTAGAGTACCCGGGAGTCTGTTTAAAAAAGACCAACTAAATAAAATCTTCATTTTATTGATACCTGTATGTGAATCTCCCTACATCATAAAATATTAGAATTGGTGGAAAATTTAAAGCCTATCACACAGAGATATAAACCTTGGACAACAATTATAACTACAGTCCCATTCACATTTTCTTTAATTCTTTTAACAGATCTTCTTTAAGAGAATTTCCCATAAAACTATAAGCCACTTGTCTTGAAATACACAGCTGATTATAGCTGCTGTTGTCGTTAGAGAAAGCCACTGATATAACCAAGTTCTTACCTAATCTGAGCTCTCCGAAGTTCCCACACCCTATCTTCTTGCCAACCCTGAAGTTGGGTCCCACCATAAGAACCCCAGATGTCGAAGAGCCAGATGGTCGAGAACAGTGTGTACTCCTCTGTGCCATGGGTTTAGTTGTCCGTTGTCTTTCATCCTTCTCCCTACTAGGATGGTCCATGATCCTACACGACAGAGTCTCTCCACAGTGAATAGCCTCAGTCTGTACACCTCACTTCAATACAAAAGTATGTCCAAATAAACCGTAGTCAGAGAAAGATAAGAAGATCTTTTGGCAACATATTTGTTTCTAATGTATCTCCAGGAGATGAAAAACCATTGATTAGTTCTTGTAGGACATGTAGTCTGTAGGTCTCAAGCATAGGAGGATATTTTGTAACCTAGGTAAAAAAAAAAAAAAAAGAAAAAATACAGTTAAAAATTAAATTTTAAAACAAACTGAGAAAGTTACTACTAATTAGAATGTATCATATCCAAAAATCAGTAAAGTAGATAGCTGCCTGAAATAGGTTTTGGTTTTATATTCTCCAACAGTTTAGCCATCTGGACTAGTTATTCAGCTGGTAACATAAGCTCAATAGGCTATAGACCATGGCAGCTAAAGGAACATACAAGCCTTTAATATGAAATGCTCTCTACTAGTACTATACATATCATCCAAAGAAAAGTATTTGTTGGCTTTTTCATCACAAGCTAAGAAAAAGATACGGTGAGGGGTTAAGCTTAGCTAAATAAACTGGGGACAATTAATAGTTCTTCCTTTTAATTTGGACAGAACCTAATAGAAATGAGGCTACTCACCCTCCCTCTCCTCCATCCCCATCCTTTATCAAGCACTGACAGCAATCATGCATTCCGAGGCATTCCGTTGACACAGGCTATGTCTGTGAAGGACTCTTAGTGGTATTAAGCAGTCCTAAACTAAAGCTTTGGAAAGCTCAACTTTTGGTCTAGTTTCCATTACAGACTGAGTATACAGAGTGCCTGAAGCAGATCTTGTGTGCAACCGCAGAGTGAAAATAAAGCTGAGAAACACGGAGTCTTAAAACTCATCCCTACAATTCAGGGATGAGCCCAAGACAAAAATTTACAATAAGATAACTTTAATGCTATTTTTGGTAATCCAGGTGAGTATCCTTAACAAAAAATCTTCTGTCATCACCAGTCACATACTAAACAAACACTTATGTTTCACTTTCATTAAATATTTTCTTTAAAATTTTAAAGATGAAGAGAATTAGAACAACTGCTTGATAACTGTTGCATGTATACTATAAAGCACAAATATCTAGACTGTTAGTGTCTTATGGGCACCTTCAATTCCCTAGTACAGGAATAGGCACAAACATGTGAGCTGACTGTACAAAATGGGGATATGATCCAAGAATATAATCTGTTTACTTCCTTATAGTAGTTAAAATAAACTTCATTTTCATCATTTCTGTCCATTTTCTTTGCATTATTAAAACTGCATAATGACTTTAGGCTTCCACAAAACTAAACATAACAAAATATGTTTCTCTGACTTCAGAAAACAATACATCTACATTCAGAATGTTAAGGAAACAATCAGGGTAATGAGAAGAGATCAGCAATTACTAAATTTCCTGCATGAGCAATATTATAAATTTATATTTCTCTTCATTTTTTCTCATACTTATAATTGTATCTAATATTCTCCAATTATGTTGGTTATTTACCCAAACTTCCTCAAACAATATTAGTAAAAAAAAAAAAGGGAAATATGATTTAAGATGATCTACTTAGATCATACCATCTTAACTAGTAGGAGTATATCTACATGTAACAAACTGTCAGCCTATACTTTCTTCCCTTAAGCTTTTCTGAAGACAGTAAAAGGGACAGAAAAAGTATGTCTTAGCCTATCTAAATAATATTAAATATTTAACTAACTCCTAATTTTCATAAATTACCATTCATATAACAGCCTCATTTATAAGATTTGGAAACCCTGTCTATTGTTCTTCATATTTTTTGTGCTCATTCTGTTTTTCTACAAGATGGAAGTTATTTTTATAATGAGTACTCACAAAACATTAGGTGGAGTAATCACACACAGCTCTCTTTATTCATGTACACTTGCATGTATGTATTAAAAGAATATATAATACTTGCAAGGTTTGAACCCTGCAGAAAGCAGGTTTGGTCTGAGAAAGGGATGATTTAACACTTGCTTGTAGACCAGAAGAATAATTTTTATCTCCCACAAACATGGCAAAACTCACATTTAAGATATCAATTTTCTAATCTGTACATGAGACATTAGCAGTTTTATCCATAATTATAAAAGATAAATAATATTCAATACCACTTTATGTGGTGCTTCTCATTTAAGAAAGCAAACTAACTAAACAATTGAAAAATTTTAAATCTTATTTATTGCTGCCCACTGCTCAAAAGTATTTTCTCCTTCCCAATTACAAACTCTTCAACTTGTCGTTTGAGTGCCTCAATATCAACTCCTTATATAAATTCATGTTTTAAAAAACTACTACATAAACACAAGGAACATCATTCTTAGCCCTTATACCTAGAATGGCCTCTTAACTCTTCTGTCTTATTTAAGGCTTTACATCCTACATCCTTTGCGAAACCTTTAATAACCAAGTCATCATTAACAATTGGAGCATCACTATCTATACCACTCATGTGTCATCTACCATATGCCAGATTATATTAATATTTACTCTAATACTCAACTTGATTATCAACTTTTGAAGTTAGAGATTTTGTCATATCTCCTTAAACTTCCTGCATATAATTGGTACTTAATATATACTGAATAATGATTATGGTAGTCTTGCTTAACAGAAAACAGATCCCCAGTGACATAACCAAATATTTTACAACAAATAATAAAAGTAAAGAGAACCCTAATTTACTGTAAGAAATCCTAGGATTCCCCTAGGAATAAGCTAGTATTATTGCACTTAAACAGTGTTAAGACCTAGACTAGTTAGTATTTCCATTTCACAAGGATATTAGGTATTACAGTTACAAAAAGATATTAAATGGTTTACAGTTACTAGTATGAAAAATTAGCTCAAGAACCAGGTCAAGATTACCAGTCACAATGGCGGATTAGGATAACACTGTGCTTGGCTCCTCTCACAACCACATCAAAATTACAAATAAATCACAGAGCAATCATCATCGAGAATCTCCTGAAGTATAGCTGAACAGAAGTCCTATAACTACAGATATACAGAAGATGCCACATGTCAAGACTGGTAGGAGGGGCAGAGATGCTGAATGGGCTGGCCCCACACTCATGTGTGGCAGTTAAAAATTGGGAAGAATATCTCAGCTGCAGAGGTCCACCATGAGGAGCGAGGGAAACCAGCCCCATATCAGACTCCCTAGTCCAGGGTTCCAATAACAGAAGTCCCAATAACAGAAGTCCCCGTAACTCTTGCTGTGAAAACCAGTGCAGATTGTGGCTAAGTGAGACAAAGGGTTGCTAGAGTCCCAGAAGCTCCTCTTAAATGGTCTGCAGTGGACTTACTTGCTGACACACTCATTCATTATGAGCTCCAGTGCTAGGGCAGCTGCTCAAAAAGTGCCAGAACATATGTTGAAAAAATAAATTGTCTGCCTTCAAGGAAGAGGCTGGAGGGTCAGCTTTCTCTCAGAGAGACTTGCAGGTAGATGCCACTGTTCCTTTGCTGAGCCCTCCCCTGACCCAGTTTGCAGACGCAGGCAGGAACCATATCTGAGTTTCCACTACCCCGACTAACACCATTTGCCCTGCCCTGGTGACTCCCTGAAACCCCACCCCTCCCCCAAACTGCAGGCCCAAATCCCTTGCAGTGGCTTTTCCATACAAATGCTCTGTCTTGGCCCATGCTGTGGACTTTCTGAAAATCTTTCAAAGGTTCACAAACCCCAAAGAAGCAGTATCTGGCCTGGCCTTGGTGAGCCCCACACCTCTTATTAATGAGCAGCCCCAAGCCGGGCACCAGTAGCAGCCGGCCTTGGTTTGAGGTTTGTCCTCTACCAGGAACCTCTAAGCCCAGAGTGGGTGGCGACTACCTGCAGGTTGTTTTGTGGCTCATACAAAGTGGCCCTTGGCAAAGAAGGGTAGTAGTTGATCTTGGCTTCCACCAGGGCCCTTCCCAGGAGGACCCAGGGCCAGCACATCCAGTCACCAGCTTCAGAACACCCAGATTCCTCTGTAGACAACACATCCAAAGGGCAGGCTGGACAGACACCAGAGCCCTGCTGAAGCGAACTGTGTTCTGTAAACTCAGCCTCTGCACAACAACTCACAGCCAGTTCTCACAACCGATCAACCTGGGGGTCAATCCCTCACATTAACATGTAAATGAAAACTAAAGCTCAACTACAGTAGGAGGACACACACAATCCACACAAGGAACATACCTGCAGCATTCAGCTCAAGTTACCAGGCAGAAACTGTTTTTATCCTTCCCAGAAGGCATCATTCTATCAATAAAGCTTCACTTGGTTACTGAATAAAAACAAATTTATACACATGGTTTTTTTTATTGGAAAATTTTAAGAGCTCTGTAGCAAATTAAAGAATTACTACCTATAGTAAAATCAATAAAATCCAATTCATTAAGTTGAGTGAGAAAATGATGCCAAGTCTGCTAGGTTTACATTAGAGTTGAAGAATATGGCTTTTTTCAGCAGTGGTAAGTGAAAAGTTTTCCTTCATAGACCGCTCTAGAAGATATCTTATAGTATTCCATCATATTGAAATGAGAGAAATGCTTCTAGTAACCACCACCCTAAGCAAACATATAAAAGACATGGGTCAAAACCAAGAGTTCATCTGGCCCAAAGTCACTCTCTGTAAGGCACACTCAAAGAAGGTATCAAGTAAACATTCAATAAAAATGACATCTGCATGTGTGCATGTGATGTGTGTGCTAACAAACTATCAAATCATAAGACAATAAAAAAATAGGACAATTTAAGTACAAACAGAAAATTCATAACTCATTTTAGCTTTAAAAAAAAAGGACACCAAAAAACCCTTACTTTAACCTAACAATTGATCAAATTGATTTACTTTAACCAAAATACATGATGGGAGTACAATGTTAAAGAGAAGTAATAATATTTATAGATTCTGGTACTATTACTGTTTCTCTTTTCCACAAATTTCAATTATTATGTCTCCAATTCTTACAGCCCATTGCTCATTGCTCAGTCTATTCTCACCTGACCATTATTTTTTCCCCAGTTTTTTGATATACAAATGACATATAACTTTTTATTGGTTTCAAGTTGAGAACATAATGATTGAACATAGGTATATGTTATGAAATTATTGCCAGAATAAGCTTAATTAATATCACCATACAGTTATAATTTTTCTTGTAATGAGAACTTTTAAGAAAATCCTCTTAGTAACTTTCAAATATACAATAAAGTAATTTAATGCCACCAATAAAATGAAAAGACAAACTACAGAATGAGAGAAAATATTTGCAAATCATATATCTGATATCTAAAATGTCTAAAGAACTCATATAACTCAATAGGAAAAATTAAAACAATTTGAATAAAAATGGGCAGAGGAACTGAATAGATGTTTTTTTCAGGAATGACATACAAATGACCAAGATATACATAAAAAGGTGTTAAACATCCCTAATTATCAAAAAATGCGAGTCAAAACCACACTGAGATATCACCTCACACCTGTTACAATGGCTGTCATAAAAAAGACAAGAGATTAAGTGTTGGCAAGGATGTAGAAAACAGGGAACCTTTGTGCATTGTTGGTGGTATTGCGAACTGGTGTAGCCACTATGCAAAACAGTATGAAGGTTCCTCAAAAAATTAAAAATAGAACTACCATGTGACCCAGAAATTCCACTTCTGGGTATTTATCCAAAGAAATCCAAAACACTAATTTGAAAACATTTATGCATCTCTATGTTCATTGCAGCATTATTTACAATAGCCAAGGAAAGGAAGCAAACCAAGTGTCTACTAACAATTAGCTAAAGAAGAGGTGGTACATATATATAATGGAATATTATTCAGCCATAAGAATGAAATATTACCATTTGCAACAAGATAGATGGACCCAGAGGGCAGTAAGCTAAGTGAAATAAATCATATAGAGAAAGACAAATACCATATGATTTCACTTATATGTGGAACCAAAAAACAAAATAAACAAATAAACAAACATACAAAAAACAGAAACAAACTCATAGACACAAAGAACAAACTATGGTTGCCAGAGGGGAGGAGGATTAGGGGAGAGGCTGGTGAAAAAAAGTGAAGAGATTAAGTAGTACAAACTGGCAGTTACAAAATAGTTGCAAGGATATAAAATACAGCATAGAGAATACAGTCCATAATATTGTAATAACTATGTATGGTGCCAGGTAGGTACTAGACTTGCCAGGGAGATCACTTTATAAATTATATAAGTGTCTAACCACTATGTGGTACATCTAAAATATAATACTGAATGTTAACTGTAATTGAAAAATAAAAAAAATTATTAAGGAATAATAAGTTAAAAAAAATACATAGGTCCATGGAGTACAGAAAAAATGGGGGGCCTAGTGCAATGTCAGACCCATGAAAGGTGTGAGGAGCCCAGCACAGAGGTCATGGGCAAAGCACGGAAGTGCAAGATGGCATGGTGTGCTGGAGTACAGACAGGATGACGATGACATCCATGTAGAGGAGGTAATATGTCAAGGGGTGTCAGAACTCAAGTGAGGAGTAGGTGGAGGTGGTAATGGGAGATCATTTATATATAGACGGACTGATCAAATAAGTTAATATACTGAAGACAACGATGGTCAGGTTTTCACTATAAGAGAAGAATTACAAAAATGGAAAAAGAAAAAATTAGAATGAACTGTGTGGTATTGGACTGACATTGGAAGTATAAGTATAAGCTCATGATCATATATGTGTGTGTATATATACATGATTTTACATATGTATACATATACATACCACATACTTACAAAGATGTGTTTTTCTGCACACACATGCATACACATATATATGATATAAATACAGCACTAAAATAATTACTAGCTATATCCTCAGGACCTGAGAAGAACGACACCCAATAGTATCGAACACATTTTAAAATCTTGATTTTAAAAACCTTTCTCAAGTAAAAAGAACCTGAATTCCTTGGAGAAATGGCTGATTCTAGGGCTGAGGCCGTATAGTACAAGATGAGGCAAGAACATAAAAGTCAAGAGGTAATCAATGAATGATGATGAGTGCATGTCAAAAGGACAAAGGAACTAAGATGTAGTGGTTTTTACTGGCTACATTTAAATATCAAAATAAATGATAGAATAAGATAATAACCCATGGAATAAACTGAAAGTCTGATTAGGAATGGGATATTTAGGAGTCTTAAAGCACCACTTCCTAAAATACTTAGCATGACTCTCAAGTGAATCCTTTTGCTATAAAATACATTATTGGGACAACTGGCCAAACTTAAGTAGAGTCTGAAGATTAGATATACTTTGGTAATAAAGAAAATATACACTAAAACAGTGGGGCTTATGGGAAATCTTATCAGCAATTTACTCTCAAATAGTTAAGGGGAAAAAAAATGTTCTTTGTACTGTGCTTCCCAAAAAGGCACAGAAAACAATATCTACTTAATCTATAATACTTGTTTTTTAAATGTTATTTCTTTATTGTATATCTATAAGGATCACCAGATCCTACAACTAAAGAAGTAAATTAAAACAAAATGAATGTCTTTGGGTTTACAGCTTCTGCATTCTTACTTTTTCCATGAAACGAACTAATCTTATTCTCATAAATTAGTTTGTTACATTGACTTTACATTTTTAGAAGAGCTGCTCATTATTCAAGTAAACACATTTTAACTTGGCCTTCCTGCTCTCTCACACCTTCATACCCATTTTACATACTTGTTCTATGATTTGATCAACCTCTGAGAGCCCTCAACTCCTCCCTTTTCCTCCAGCCTACTTAGATTCCATAATCTATCACTTCAATCACTACTATGCCAAAGCTCCTATCCTCTGTGAATCTATCTACTGGCCTTCTCTAAACTCAAACCTGGGCTTTCTTGAGCACTGGTAGAGAAAAATGCCACAACTAATAGCATTATAAATAGGTAGTTTTCTAATTCACTGGAACCCTGAACCATACTAAGTAGTCCTTCTGCTACCTGCCTCCTTATCCTTAGCAGATGATCTACTTCACACAGGAAATAGAAGTTATGTGCACAATTGGAAGAAGTATGAGTTCGCACACCATTAATGGAAGATAATTACACTATTCAAAATTTTAAATAAAATTTAGTGATGATTCATTTGATTTTTAAGTCTCATTTTGAACAATCCATAAATAAATATATAAATTCATAAAAAGTGTGCTAAAATATATAAGGGAGTCATATCACACACACAAACTTTATATCCTTAGGAAAAAAATTGGTAAAGTCCAATCCAACCTACCATTATATTCAGTAAAGGAATGGCTCAGTGTGAAATAAATTGGATAACTTAATCTTGTCCATCACATGACATTCATATGGGCTCTCATTGTATATGAATCCCAGAACAAGGAACATAATTTTATTCTTTGGGGACATGCATTTTTCATATAATATAGCTCCAGAATCTACTAAAACTTCATCTGGTGCTAACTAAAGAAACAGCAATCTGATCTAATATTAGAGGAAACACTACACTAGATTTATCTGAAGGCAGTATATGTGTTTCTGAAAATTACATCTGACTATATGTGATATTAACCTCATGTGATAACTTCAGATTCAAACCCTGAGTATGATCTCACCCTATCATCCTAATAAAGACATCCACTGAGTGTTAGTTTTAATACCAAGTAAGATGTCCATGACTAGTTGAATTATTAAAGTACAGTAGAACTCCAGTGTATAGCTACAGAAAAGAAAAATAGGTAGAGTTACACATACTAGTTTTAGACAGAGAGCCAAATATAGGTTTAAAAATGTCTGTGGCACAATAATATGTATAGTATGATCCCACTAAAAAATATTAATATCTAAAATATTTTCATAATCTCCTTTGTGTAGATATAGTTTACATGTACTTAGAAAGAAATTCAGTAGGATACATAAGAAACTGAACAGCAGTTAATCTCCGAGGAACTGGATGGATTAAAGGGCAAAGAATGAAACTTTAAATTTCTATTTTATACTTCTGCATTATAAGTAATTTTAAATAAGCAAGTAAACTCTAGTTATTAAAATGTTTATCTTCCTAGTTAACAGAAACAAAAAAAAATTATAGGACGAAAATTTGGTGTTAGTTTCCTCACACCAAACTAGCAAAACACGCCTACAAAACTACCTACCTTTACTTAACTTTCCTGTCTCAGAAAGGAAAGGTAGCCCTCCTGCCCAAGGCAAATCACTTATAAACTTCAGTGCATTCTCTCTTTATAACTTTATCTTCTTCTTCTTGGTTGACTTCCTACAACAGCATTCAGACATGTTCAAAACCTACCCATTAAAACCACAAGACACAATATCCATCCCTTGATTGTTATTTCCTGTCCAGCTACCATCTTCTCTCCCACAAATGAAGTATTGTCATCACTGTTTCTATTTCTTCATTCCCAAACACTCTGCAAAATTGGATTTTTAATAACCCTTCCCAAACCACTGATATCTTTCTCCTCCCTAGGTAAACTATCTCCTTGAGGTGAAATCAGAGGAACACTTTCAGTCCTCATCTTACTGATCTCCTAACACTGATGGCCTTCTGTTTTTTTCTTAAAATATTCTTTCCCCTTTGAGTTCATTCTACCATTCTCTCCTGATTTTCCTTCAATCTCTCTGGTTGTTCCTTCTTACTCAGCCTGTTCTTGAATTGTTTCATTTCCTGGGGAAACTGGCCCAAGCCTGTCTCTCTTCTCACTCAAAACCACTCCCATGGCTTCTAGTCACGCATTCATTCAACAAATATTTATTAAGCATCTATTATGTAAAAGACACTGTTCCCAAGCACTGTGGCATTGTTCTAAGTAACCATATCATATGTTCATTTACATGTTGATGGATCCTAATTTACATTTCCAGCTATCATCTTTCTCCTGAAGTTGAGATCTATATATTCATGGGTATATTAAATTTTTCTACCTACACGTAGGAAATTCAGATAACTTAAATTCAATAGTTCCACCTGAATTCTTCTCTTGGTTTCTATTTCATCCATCTCCTCCCCAAGAAAACCTCAAACCTATTCTCTTGGGTTCTTATCTCAATGAGTAAGTCTCTTCTTATCAGAGTACGATGTGTTCCAAGAACTCCAGTGGATGCCTAAAACCATAATTAGTACTGAATCCTATATATACTATGTTTTTTCCTATACATATATACATACCTATGATGGTTTAATGTATAAATTAGATTCACAATAACAGTAAGATTCACAATAACTAATAATAGAACACTTATAGCAATTATAACAATATATATTTAGCATTATTAAATAAAATACATTACCTGAACACAATCATTGAATACTGTGATGTCAACCGGATTACCCAGATAGCTACTATGACATTGACAGGCAGGTAGGCATACAGCATGGATATGAAGGACAAAGGGATAATTCACATCCTGTATGAGACTGAGTAGGCAATGTGAGATTTCATTACACTACTCAGTGCAATTTAGAACTTATGAGTTGTTTACTTCTGAAATTTTTCATTTAATATTTTTGGAACAAGGCTGACCACCGAAACTATGGAAAATAAAACCGCAAATAAAAAAGGACTACTATACCACTAACCCAGTGACCATAAGAACTATCAATTTCAGCTTTAAATAACACTCAAATCTATAAGCTTCTTTCCATCTTCATTATTAATTACTACCCTGGCAAAGAAACTATTTACTCCCAGGATGGCACAAAATCTCCTAACTGAACTCCTTGCTTTCAGATTTCTCCTCTCAAACTCCCTTACTTTTCCATAACAATTTGTGCACCACTTAGCCAAAGGGAACTAACTAGAATGCAAGTCTGATCACGTCATTTTCAAACTCAAAGGCCTTCAGAGGCTTCCCAATATCCTTAGGAAAAAGGTAAAATCCTTTCCATCAGGTGTCTCCAACCCCTGGTACCAGTCCTTGCCTGTTAGGAACTGGGCTGCATAGCAAGAGGTGAGCAGTGGTGGGCAAGAGAGCAAAGCTTCATCTGTATTTGCTGCCTTCCCCAGCGCTAGCATCACTGCCTCAGCTCCACCTAAGACCAACAGACATTAGATTCTCATAGGAGCACTGGTCCCTGCTGCCGAAAAGGCTGGGGACCACTGTTTAAGTGACTTAAATTCCTTCCAAATCAGGCACTTGCTTAGCTATCTTCATTTTGAGTAAAGCCTCCCCTCACATTATATGTAAATGAACACTACATTTGCTTCATTTCCTCCAAACAGCCAGGATTCTCAGTCAGGATCCCCTTTTATCTCTGCTCCTAAGGTTAGTTTATCTTCCCAAGTTTTTGTCTGAAATTTCTCTTTTGCTGGAAAACCTTTTCTGGCTTGTCAATTCTGTATTAAGTGCCCCTCTTATGTACTCATTTAGCATCCCACCATAGCACTAATCACAGTGCACTGTAATTGCTTGTTCACTTGTGTATTAGTTCTGAAGGTAGGAACTGTCTCATTTGCCACTGGCATAGTAAGTCCTCAAATATTTAATGAAAATAGGGATACATTAATGAGTGAATGAATTCTTAATCTTGGTTTTCAACTGACTCTTTGGTTTTCAATCAATTCTTTCCAACTAAAGATTTAACAAAGTTGAAAAATCCTAATCCAGGAGATCATGATCCCTGCCATCATTCTGAAGGAAAACATAGTAATTCCAAGTACCATGACAATTACATCCTACCTTAATTGTATGTAGCGTGTTACTATTGTAGTAATTAATAGACACCGTTCATTAGAAAAGTATGACCCAAATTTTTACCCATCTTAGATGGCATAAGAGAACATCAGAAGATAAAAACTAATGACTAAACACTAGCTTTGTTTTCAATCCAATTCTAAGTATTCTCATCTGGGGGCTTCTCTGGCATTATCAATATTTGGCTTCTATATGTATTTTTCTAGGCCGTGCAGAAACAGTAGATTTAATACAGGTACCCAGTTAGTGAGGTAGAAGACTAATGCTAGAAATCTGCATTTTCATTCTTAACCTGGACACCAATTTATTTCCTTCCATTTGATTCAACGCCTACAAAAAAAGGAGACATATCTGAAACTTACCTTATGTTTTACTAGAGAGAAAAAAAAAGATTCAAAGATTTGTCTTAAAAAAAAAAAGATATATAGGGGACTTCTGGTTTCAGGTTTTGCATGTAAGGTGCTAACAAGTAAAAAGCTGAAGAGACTGAAAAATCAACGCTCTTTTTGGATCCTTAATAGAAGGAAGAATATAGGGCAAACATAGGACAACGCATATTGAAATATGCCAGAGGACCCTGTCTTAAGAAGACCTGCCCTCTGGAGAAACTAGTTAACCAGAGCCAAACCTGCTGGGGTATTTATCAGAGTCTAACTGATCTGGGAGATGAGAACTACTCAACTCCAGCCCCTTTCCACATGGTAGAAGGGAAATATCCAACTTTAAATCATTCTAGCCATTCTGTCCTACCTAAGGGAGAAGAAAAAGCTGAGTAACACTTGTAAAGCTCATAGTTAAGAGAAATAGGCTCACTAAAAGACTGATCCCTAATCATGGGGCTATAGAATGCTTCTCCACCTTATACCAGGTATAATCATGTCTGGCTACCAAGAACAAAATTATGAGGCATAGTGAAAGGCAAAAAAACATGATTTGAAGAGACAGAGCAAGTATTAGAACCAGACATGGCAAGGATGATGAAATTATCACACCAGAAATTTAAAACTACTGACATGTTGTTTAATGACAGGGATATGTTGTGAGAAATGCATTAGGCTATTTCATTATTTTGAGAATATCATGGAGTACACTTACACAAACCTAGATGGTATGGCCAACTACATACCTAGGATATATGGTATAGCCTATTGCTCATAGGCTACAAACCTGAACAGCTTTTTACTGTATTGAATATTGAATACTGTAAGCAATTGTAACACAATGGTATCTGTATATGTAAACATATCTAAACAAAGAAAAGGCATAGTAAAATTTGGTATAAAATTTTTTTTTAAATGGTACACTTATATAGGGCACTTACCATAAATGGAGCTTGCAGGACTGGAAATTGCTCTAGGTGGGAGTGAGTAGTGAGTGAATGTGAAGGACCAGGACATTACTGTAGACTACTGCAGATTTTATAAACATTGTCCTATAAGCCTTCCCTCTGCTTCCTTCTGACAGGGTCAGAAATAGAACATAGAGGCTGTCACAATGTTGCTCCACAAACAGGGATGTGGGATAGACTGATTGGAAACATTGAGGAGAAACTGCAGGGTAAGGCCTGAAGATCAGTAGGAATAAGAAATCAAAATGGAGAAATAAAGGAACATAGGGGATTGTCATGGTAATGTAATTTTGGTTACTGCATGTTGGAGCAGTGGTCCAATTAAGGAACTCTGTAGCATTCATAAAAAAGGGGGGCATGTGTTTAATACAGAGAGAGTATAGAACTGAGGACTCAATATTTTGACTTTCAGAATTTGTTTTTGGTTCCATTGATCTTATCTGGCACAAAAGGCTCTTTCTAGAATTCAGTTGATAGAAGAAATATAACTTATCTATGCTTTACAACATGACAACATGAAAGTATTTCCAAAGACAGGGACAGGCTGGCTCCACACTATCACAGAAAACTTATACTAAAGTAGCAGTTGCACTTGATATTGGTTAAGGTTGCTCCTGTGGACTTGTATCCTTGCCTTGTACAGGACCTTAGCGCCTCAACAAAGAATTTACAATGATGTACATCAAAGACAATCAAGCTACTTCTGAAAGGGCTGTAGCACTCTGTGCTAAAACAGGTCAGTGGCTGGCTGACTGGGATATAATCTGTGCACTCAAAATTAAGTTGCTGTAAGTGGGAGGGAATCTTCCAAACCCCACAGACATTGCTCCCATCAGAAAAGAAAAAATCTTTCTGAACCACATATCCTTCCATTTCTTACAGGAAATTTCATCTCTGTTATAATCTTATGGGACCATTGTCACATATGCAGGTCATCGCTGACCTGAATGTCATTATCTGATTATTATCAATGTTAATAGCTCTAATGTCTTTTAGTAAGTAAATGAATAAGCTTTAATACATCCAGATACTGGAATATTATTCAATACTAAAAAGAAATGAGCTATCAAGCATGAAAAGACACAGCGAAACCTTAAATGCATATTACCAAGTGAAAGAAGCCAATCTGAAAAGGCTATATACTCTATGACTCCAACTATGTGATATTCTGAAAAAGGCAAAACTATGAAGGTAAAAATGATTAGTAAGTTGCCAGCAGGAGGGGGAGATGAAGAGGCATAGCACAGAGGATTTATAGGGCAGTGAAACTACTCTCTGTATATTATAATGGCAGACACATGTCATTATTCATTTGTCCAAGCCCAAAGAATGCACAACACCAAAAGTGAGACCTAATGATCACTACAGGCTTTGGGTGACTATGATGTGTCATTGTAGGTTCACTGATTATAACAACATACCACTCTGGTAGAAGATGTTCATAATGGGGAAGACTGTGCATGTGTTGGGTTGGTGGGTATATGGAATATCTCTGTACCTTTAACTTAATTTCATTGTGAACCTAAAATTTAAAAAATGAAGTCTTAAAAAAAAGATATACACAAGTGTTTTTAAATAGTATTTCTATATAAAAGAACCTTATGGAATTACTGAAGGAGTCACTGAAGGAGTGTGCTACTGTCAAAAAGTTGAAATTATAAGCACTTATACTTATTCAAAGTGGGGTTCTTAATTCAATCAACATTGAGTGCCACCGATGTGCATAAAAATAGGATAGTTACTGGGGATATAACAGTGAACTCAACATATATGTAGTTCCTCTGCTCAGAACTTATAGTCTACAAGGGGCATCACAAACAATCACAAATAAAAGAACTATCATTTGTGCCATGCTTCGGAGAAAACAAAGATATGCTGAAATACAGAGCATGGAAAAGTCGAAAAGGAGAGTTTTAGGTAGAGGATGATTAAGGTCTTTATTAGAAGCCACATTTAAACAGTGTCCTCAGGATGAAAAGGGGCCAACTTTGTCAAGAGCTAGGTACAGAGCTTCCAGACAGAGGAACAGCCTGTAATGTTCCTTGGTGAAAAAAGATCAGCAAGGCTGTGGATTACAGTGTGCAAAGTAAAGAGGTAGCAGGAGTTCCATTACTCAGCATTTTATAGGTTACTGATACTGCAATGAGTATCAATTTAAGCATTTAAAACAAGGGAGTAATATTTATACTTAAAAAAAATTAGGTTTATAAAAGACATTTCTATTTTTAAAATGATTGACTCTGGGTGCTGTGTGACCTATGCAGTGAAGTTAACGTAGATATACCTGTTTTAGTGAAAGGTAATTTATTCCTTGCCATAGACAAGAAAATTGAAGCTCAGAGAGGTTATATTCACCGACTAGGTCACACAGTCAAACCCAGCCAAGAGTCCAAAGCTTGAGTTCTTCCCCGTTGCCACAGTTACCAAAGGACCCTGTACTCACTTACTCACCCATTCAGCCCCATTGAGTCAAAAGTACACTGGTCTCAAAACTGTCCTCCTGAAACAATAAAAAAAAAATGTGTGCAGTGATTTTTAAATATGCCCACAATGTTTCTTCTAGGAAGCCAGACTAAGGATTCTCCCTCCCTTGAATAACTTAAAATTACTTCTGTTTCTCACACTGATTGATATTCTCTATCACATTTATGCCCCCTTTTTAGTGGCAAAATTTCTCCAAGAGATCTCATTTGTATTTTGTTTTGTCTGTTTTAAAAACAACAACTTCATTGAGATATAATTCACATACCACACAATTCATCTATTTAAAGTATATTTGTTTTAAAAATAATTTTTGAAGTCAGAGATATCAATCTGGGTCTATCTTTAGCTCACAATTAGTGCAACTGGTTTTTCTTGAGTTTGTTTGCCTGGTAAATACTTATCAGTTTCTCTAGTTGATTCATTAATTTCACCATGACAGGGATGGACAAGGAGTACAAGGAGTACTATTTTTTAAAAGCATCTCATTCAAGGGCTGAAAAGAGGCACTTTTAATTCAAACGTAAGGCAATGCTACTAGCCAAATTTAAAGTACTGAATTTTTGAAATACTGTAATAGATTACAGTATTATATCTTCATCAAAAAGCTCACTCCTAGAATTACTTGGTATTTTCTAACTTAGGGTAAGTCTAGAGATCACAATATTATTTTTATCTTTGGTTTCCCTAATGCTACTTCCAGAGAGTTAATACAAAGATTAAGATTACTGGCTTATTTTACAAGAACTGCTTTAAGACAATCTACATAGAAAATGAACATTTCTTACAAATACTTCTACCAACTATTTCAGAACACATCATATGTGAGAAGGGTATACCAACACAGGCTAATAGGAAAATATCTTTCAGTACCTGGTAAAAGGGTTTTCTTTTTCTACTGAAATAATAAACAAAAACATAATAACTTTCACTGGGCAGATGCTTTTCTTCTCTACTCAAGAAAAATAACAATGAAGCCAGTACCAAAGAGCCACAAACACCTTTCACTGGTGCAAAGTCACAAGGGTCTTGAATCTTTATTTTTCTTATAATTTAAAAAAATTTTAAATAAGAGATTTGATAACCACAGTTTGGAAATACAAGAATAGTCACCATAACAGGCTACAGAACAACAGGCAGGCTTAATGACAGTCCTGAATAATTACTGGATTGCATTCTTACCACTGATTGCCTCATCCCTATCTACCTTCCAAAGAACTAATATGTCCCCTCCATAAATATTTACTTTGTGACTGAGGATCTGAATTTGTAAGCTTTAAAGTAACTTTTCACCTTGTTATTACTTTTAAAAATACCCTATCAAAAGCTTAGTAGTAAAGAGTCCCTCCAAAGTTAATGGGACTTTGTAAATCAGAATTTCAACCTTTTCTATTCATCAAAGGAATATATTAGGTTGTCATACACACTGCATTTCAATTTGAGTTCCTCCAGTGTAGAAAGTCAACTTACTCCTGCTGTTTCGTGTCTTGTTTTAGTTACTTCATTTCAATTAATTATAGAAGCAAAAGAAACCTACTTAATACCTGCCTATAAGCAACTTCAATATAGGTGCAAATCTTTCTTGTTTGTTACTGTACTCCTGTGCCAACACTGGGCCTAATACATAGTTTCTCAATAAATTTATAATCAAAACCAATGCAGTCCCAATATTACAATCTACCAATAAAGGAAATCAGGCTGAAATCACTAACTTGTAAATTGCTACTATTTCAATGCAACTCCTCTGTAAAGGAGGAAATTAAGATGGTTTCACAGCTCAAGGGTAGGGAAAACACACAGACTTACAAAAGAGTTCAACAGTAAAGCAATGGACAGAGAATCTAGGGAAATAGTCACCTCTGACTATGCCTGAGTTTCTTTATTGGTAAAACAAGAATGATAACCACAGGAAAAAAAATTGATCAGAGATATATGGCTATCCACCAAGAGTGTTCTTTCCCATCATCCCTGTTCTTCCTGTAAACAGTGTCAAAGCAGGGTGAGGAAGTATGTAGGTAAGGAAAAGAATAGACAAACGACAACCATAACCGATAGAGTCCTTCCTTAATATCCACACAGAGGGCCAAGCAGTTTCTCGTCTTCTTGTACTTCCACAGCAAACAATCCTGAAAAGAATTTGAATTTGTTCTGGCTTGTTTGACAGCTTATATTTATTACTACAGCAAACAAATCCAGAAATTTCTTCTGTCCTTCCTGTGATTCCATATTGAATTCACAAGAATCCATTACATCTTCTTGATCTATCTGCATAGTAATAGTCTCTGACTGGGAAATAGCCTCTCAGTTGAAAACCCAGTGAAAATATTAGGTAATGTTTAAGATAAGTAAAGGAGGAAATAGCTTCAAAGGAGAAAAAGTAACGCTAATTCTGTATTTAATACATTATACTAAAATAGGAGATGTGTATCAGTTTCACTTTGAAACACTACAAGCAATGAGTAAGAAGGGTGTTTCTTCTTTAAAGCCAAAAAAAAAAAAATACATAGTGGGAAAAGAAATAAGTGGTAAACCCACTAAAAGAAGCAAACAAAAACAAAAACAAAAAACCCTCAAAAATTCATATTTTAGCATTACTTTGTGAAGCATTGATTAAAACCAATCCTCCTCTAGTAGCTTTCTCAGAAGTCAAATATACACACACCCCACAGGATTCCCATGAGCCTGGGACAAATTCAATTATTAAGACAGTGTAGTGAAACACATAATTTTGTACATTTGGCTGCAAAAAAGTCCATGTCTAAAACAATACTTTATAATTCTAGAAAAGAAAGATTCTGTTACTCAAAAGAAAACTGCGGTTCACTTGCCCCTTTTCCTTTTATACCACTTGTTAACAATCATAAATCATTTAAATCCATTACATAAAATTTTCAGTCTTAAAGACTAAAGGACAATATCTGATATTTAAAAAATGCCTAAGGAAAATGTGAGGATAAAACAGAAAATTAAAAACTTCCTTCTAATTAATCCAAGAATTAGCGTATTAATCTTCAGAACAATCATTTTCTCTTCCCCAGCTATCACTCATACCTTCCTTACCCATCTACTCTTCTCCGTAATTAGCCTTTGCTTTGTCTCATCTTTTACTCTACTCATGTCTCTACCAACCACAATTCAAACCAAATACTTCTAAAAAATATAAATGTAGATAATTAAGCCAAACTGTACCTGTAAGTATAATTCCTTACTAGTCTAATCATTAGGATATTATACCTTAAATAAATGAATTTGCTAAATTGAAGTTTAAACTTTTAAACTTTAAAACTAAGCTTAAGATGTACATAACTATATACTTAAATAGAAGCCATTTTAAAAATAACTTAACCAATGTACAGCCAATTCAGTAAGAAAAAGAAATGAGATATAAACACTGGAAAGAGAAAAAAAGAAGAGATCATAATTTTAGAGCATATTTGCACACATGGATGCTTAGGCAGCCAAACTCAGGACATTATGTGAATTTAACCTTTTTTATTGACTGAGAACAGCCAGTGTTATTTTTCTCTGAAGAATTATGTCATTTAGCTCTAATGAAATGTGTAATGCCAAATGTTATTATACTAACTGGCCCCAGCTAATAAGTTTTAAGGTTATATTTTTTTCATTTCTTTTGTATCAAAGGTCACTTCTTATAGTTGTTGGTGTATGTTCACATCTAGCAGCACCTTCTCTTGTTTGTAATCCATCTCCTTTAATTTGCTATCAGCTATAACCAAACCTGTTAGCAAAGTTAGGTGACTTAGTAAAGTCAGATGATTATGCTCTGAGAAGTTGCAGAAGTATATTCTTAAGAAATGTGAGTTTTAGAATTCAGACTTTTAGAATACAGACCTCCTACCCTACATTCAAGTTCTCAGCTGTCTATATATGAAATTTCCAGGGATATAAAACTACAAGAGTTCCTATGGGTATAAAATTATGGTTAGATGAAGAAAGGCCAGTTCAGTTCGTAATTAGGTCTAACAGAGCAGAGCAGATCTAGGAGCAGTAGGTAAAGACATGTGATTTTTGTACTGAAAATGATCACTGATCTTTAATTTTTAAGAAGTTGACTTACATTTTAGAAAGAAGACTTGTTTCAAGATCAGCCCAAATAATGTCTTTAACTTATGAATTGTTATAATTTAAAAACATTAAAGAAAAAGGATGTGCTATTTTATGTGTTCAAATACAGACAATAAACACAGTTAATAAAAAATTTCTAATTAGGAATCCATTGAGTACATCCCTAATACAAAAAAATAGAAAGAGTCTATTATTAAAATGTCAATTATAAATGCCTCTAAACTAATTTGCTCTCTGTTGGGTTAGCCATTGACTCTACTATTCTGATCCCACCAATGATCTTCTCAGCAAAACATCTTTTCCATAGATATTTTTCAACCAAGACTGTAGATAATTCTTAGTAGCTACATATAACCTAACAACCTTCAGGACCACATAATTGTATCACATCAAAGTTCAAAGTAAGCTCATCAGCATACTCTACCAAGTCTTATCCACATTACAATACACTAGAAAAAGCAAGTCCTTTCCAATTTTCACTGTCATCTTACATTTCAGAAATTAATACAACTGGATGTGGCTCAAACTGTAATAACTTATTATTATTTGTATGTGATATCCAAAGTCCACACAGCACTGTGTTGTATTATGCACATGAAATACACATTAAATATATTATACAAAAATAATATTTTTCATCTATAAAATAGGTAAAGATTAAAAAAAAAATGATGCTGAATGTTGGCCAAATCCTCCTGAGAAATGCACTCTCATACCTTGCTGAGGTGACTATACCACCTATCTGGAAGACTTCCTGGTAAAATGTTCATTTATTGAGTGCTAAGGAATACACAGTAATGTTCATCTATTATACCCTAAAAAAATACATTTCCTAAGGAAATAGTCAAAATATTTATTTCGGGACTTATAGCAACAAATATCTGAAATAACCTAAAAACTAACAATAGAGGTATTGCTAAATAATGTTATATAGCCATTAAGTAACTATCAGATAACATGGAATTTTTTTTCAGTATAAAGTGAAAAACAGATACTAAACTGTATAATTTAAACATATTTATTTAAAATTTATTTTTAAAATAAATATCTCACAATTATAGAAAAATTGGAAAGAAAATTTAACTGCTAATGATTACTCTCTAGAAAGTATTGCATATGGTTTTATTTTGTTCTTTATAGCTTTCCTATTTGTTCAAATTTTTCTAAAATGCTCACATGTGAAATAATCACATAAATTATTTGAAAAAGAAATTAAACACCTTGTCCATATCCTCAAAACAGAGACAAAATACTGAGATACTGCTTTAAAAAAGTGTTTTTAAATAGGAAAATAATAGTACATAGTATATTTTATACATAACAAGAAAACTGAAAATGTTAGTATTTGCAAAGAAATAGAATTTAAATAAAAACACACCAAACTGTCAAATTTCTAAATAGAGATTTACAAGCACTTTGCAGATTTTGATAAAAATCTGCAAAACATTGAAACTTTTACAATGGCTTTTACCTCTGTAAACAGCTTTCAATAATAGGAAGTCTAATACTGTTTAAATTTAAAATGACATTTACAAGGAAACAATCATAGAGTTTAATGAAACTGGCCATCACAAAAACAAGTACTGGTTAGAAGTACCTATTATGTCAAAGTTAATAATACTTTATCTTTTACACATTATGATATTGCATTAAATTACACTGGATTCAGAACATTATAAAACTAGCAATCATATGTATGCTAAGGTTGTATATACCGTCATCCTTGAAAAATTAAGTTCCACAGTGATCTGCTTTCAGTAGAGGTAGCTGATTATTAAAAATCCCAAACTTTTGTGTGCTGCATACATTACTTCTTATTTGCACACCAGAGGCTATTCTCAAGTCAAACAGAGGTCTGAACTCTTTGGTCATACTACTCAAAGACAAAATGAAATTCTCTCAACCCTCTAATTGGTCATCCTGGACATCTGGACATAGGATTTTATAACAGTGCCGAGAATCAATATAACATAAAAATTAAGTGAACTTAAAGTTTAGCTCCCCCAAGTAAAAAAAATTTGATGATTCTGAATAACAAATTTAACACCTTAACATATTGTACTACCAACAGAAAACCAATGCAAGTCTTATGAACAGGGAAGAATGTCCTATACAGAAGAACACAATGAAAGAATTGAACTACGGGCTAAAAATTCTGAATTCTAATCATTGATATACCAATGGCCCAAGTTAATACTTCTTATCTCAACTTTCTCAACCATAAATTGAGACATTAAAAAATAAATCATAAATGTTTTTAAAAAAGAATTAAAACAAATTTTTTAACCAAAGAAAAAGAATACATTGTCCTAACCTGGTCCACATAAAGACAAATCTCAATGGCCCTGAAATCAGCACTGGTAAGAGTGGCAACTTAGAAAGATTTAAAGTATGTTTAGTAACTGGGAGGTGGTATTTTAATGCCAAATATGTAAACCTTAGTTTAATCATAGCTGAGTGCATAAAGAGGTTTATGCTGTCAGTACTGTCCTAACTAGAAGGATACAGCACAGTCTTGACTACAAAATGTTTAAAGGTGTGCAGTTCAAAAAATAAAGATAATGGTTAACTATGTACATATAATAAAAATGTAAAATGTTAACTTACTATTTATTATCGCATATTAAGTATATTAAACACATTTAACATATTAAATACACAGTAAAAATGTGAATATACTTCATGAAAATACAATTTGTGTTTAATCATTCTCAAATATATTTATATTAAATATTTAGCTCCTACTTCTTTCACTCAACAATCATCTTGGTTATATTTTCGATTTTAGAATTTTTATCTTTTATTATCTGGAAAGCAATATTACTGACATTCTTCATTTAATAAGTTAAAATTAACATCTAGTGCTCACATACTAAACGTCAGTAACACATATACTAAAATTGGAATGCTACAGAAATTAGCATGTCCTGTGCGTAAGGATAACATAAAAATTCATAAAGTGTTCCATATTTTTGAGAAAATTAAGAGCTGCAAACTTATAACAAATAAATCACAGGGATATAATGTGCAGCATAAAGAATACAGTCAATAATATTGCAATAATTTTCTTCAGTGACAGATGGTTACTAGAATTCTCGTGGTAATCACTTTGAAAAGTAGACAAATGTTAAATCATTATGCTGTATACTTGAAACATAATATTGTATGTCAACCCAAATTAAAAAGAACTTTACATTACCCCCCCAAAAAGAGTAACATATACTTAAAAGTAAATATAATTTTTTTTCATTTTTAAAACTTATGACATTTGGTAAAGTTAGTAAGAAAAATGAAAAAAACTGGTTAACAAGATTTTGGAATTACCAATGGAAAGAAGAAGCTTGTGGATTAAAAAATAAAGCTAAACTTCAATTTCTAGAAATACAGCAGATCACTCAAACACCTTGCCTACTAAAAACTGAAACTGCTGAATTAATAGCAATAATTCAGATACTATTCAGCTCAAAAACTTTATTTGTTCTTATATCTATTTTTCTGCTCAGTATTTTTACACTTACCTCTAAATCTATAAGCATTTTTTTTTTTAGGCGAGGCAACCCTTGGTTGACCTCACAGATTACAAGGACCTTGTCAGCTTATAATCCCTTATTTTTTTATTTTTTTATGCCAACAGCACCTGGTCTTCCTAGGTGGTCTCCCATCCAAGTACTAACCAGGCCCGACCCTGCTTAGCTTCCAAAATCAGATGAGATTGGGCTTGTTCAGGGTGGCATGGCCATAGACCGCTTTTTTAATAATTGTTTTTAAAGTCCTTGTGTACTAATTCTATGATCTCATCATTTCTATGTCTGTTTCTATTAATTTTTCTTTTAGATATAAATAACATTTTCTTACTTATTTGCATGTCTAACACAAAATCCAGGACAGTGTTTCCTTCTAGGAAGTCAGAAAAAGAAAGGGGTACTAAGGTACTGATAATGTTCTATTTCTTAATGGGAACACAGTGTATACATTTAATCTTTAAACATACATGAATCTTAATAAGTATACTGTAGTTCTTTAAAAATACTGTAAAAATTAAGCTGGATATTATGAAAATTTTCAGTAGAAAAACTTAAAAAAAAAAAAAGGGGGTAGGAGGGTACAAGGGAAGACATTATCAAAAATGGCAAAGTACTAAACTCCAGGACTCTATCTCCTACACAAAAATAACAAGCTGGCTAAAATCATCTGAATTAACTTCTGCAAAACTCTAGAATCTAATTAACTTACAATCACCAAGGGAAGGCTCAGCAAAGAAAGAAGCATTACTAAAGAAGAGTGCTATGGGGTTTTTAATTAACGGCCAACCAGCTTCCATTCCGTAGCTGAGCAGAAGCAGTGAGGGTGGCAGCTATACTCTTGGTGCCAAGGGAATAATAGAAACCAAGTCTCAAAGGACTGTGGTTGAAAATAATGACCTGATTGACAGCTTCCTCAAGGACTGGCACAAGGATTTTGTTCTGTCTTAGTTGGAGCATTCCTAGACCAAAGCAGCTTGGGGCAAGGAAAAACAATCAGGATAAAACTTAGAACTAACAGCCTGGGATGAGAGAGAGACATGTGGAGAGAAATGGGCTTGGTAAGTTCTCATATATAACAAGGAATCTGGAAGGCCACACACATGCCCAGAAAAGGCCTAAGCTTTCACTTTTAGGTGACCTTCAGGCTCCATAAAAACAGAAAGTAAAAACTAAGGTCACACTGTAAATGGCCTGCTAAGAATTAAAAGAATATCCAAACACAGAAATATTCAGCCAAGAGTAGGGCAGTATTTGGGGAGTTTTCTTCATTTTTTTCTTTTCTGGGCTCCAGGTATTCAAGGAAACTTGGTCAAAGCACTAGTTGATAACTAAGCTAATGGAACAGACAGACTTCAATGACCACACATGACAAAGAATACATACTTTAAAAAATAGGTTAGAAAAGACACCAAACAAACAACAACAACAAAACAATAACAACCTACCACAAACAGTAACAAAAAACCCTGGGGAGGGGAGAAATATGTTTAAAGTTAACACAAAGTAATATTCAAAATATCCAGTTTTGAACAAAAAATTATGAGCATGCAAAAAAACAAGAAAGTATGGCTCATTCACAGGGAAAAAATAAAATTAATATTCTTTAACAATGCCTGAAGCTCAGGCAAAGCAAATCACAAAGAACTAAAGGAAACCAGGAAAACAGTATCTCATCAAGTAGAGACTTTCAAAGATAGGTCATCTAAGATAATCAAGTCTTAAAAATAGAAAAAGAAGAAAAATAAAGAGCTTAAGAAGCCCATGGGACATCATCCAGTGTACCACCATAATGAATCAACAAAGTCACAGAGGAGAGAAAGGGGTGGGAAGAATATTTGAAAAAATAATGTCCGTGAACCTCCCAAATCTGATGAAAAACATGAATCTACACATCTAAGAACCTACACATACAAGCATTTCAACTAACTATAAGCACCATGAACTCAAATGAATAGATGCCAAAATGTATTACAGTCAAATTATTGAAATACAGAGGATTTTGAAAGCAGCAAGAAAGAATCAACTCATCACCTACAAGGAGATCCTGCATTGTTTTATGGCGAATTTCTTATCAGAAATCATGAAAGCCAGAAGCAGTGGGATGACATATTTCAAGTGCTGAAATAATAAACTGTCATCAAGAATGCTCATGCAGCAAAATAGTCAAAAATGAAAGAAAAATAAAGACATCCTCAGATAAAGAAAAGCTGAGGGTGTTCATCACTAATAGACCTGCTCTATAAAAAAACTTTAAAAGATACTTCTTGGGCTGAAATGAAAGGACACCAGATAATAACTCAAAGTCATACAAAGAAGTAAAAACTAAAGTAGAGAGAGCTATATGGTAGACATACAAGCCAGTATTATTGCATTAATGGTTTGGAACTCTTTCCTTAGTTTATATGATTTGAAAGAAAAATGCACAAAATAATAATAATATGTTTATAGCTAAACATCTACGTTAATGAGAACACAATGTATAAATATGTAATTTCTTACAATAACAACATAAAGTGGGGAAAGAACTGTAGACGAGCAAAGTTTTTATGTACTACTAAAACTAAGCTGGTATCAATTCAGAATTAATTTTTATAAGATTGAATGTTAATTGTAATCCCCAGAGGAACACTAAGAAAAAACAAAATAAAAATATACTGAAAAAGAAACAAGAAACTAGACAAAATCAACTAATTTGATTAGTTGGAGAAATTGGAGAAAATTGGAGAAATTGGAGAAATTTCTCCAACAAATTGGAGAAATCAAGAAAAAATAAAAAGATAAGATATACAGAAAGCAAATATCTAAACAGCAAAAGTCCTTCCTTAAAAATTACATTAAATGTAAATGGATTAAATTCTCCAATTAAAAAGTAGAGAGTGATATGAGATTAAAAACAACCCAACTAAATTCTGTCTACAAGATTTTCAATTTTTATCTAAAGACACAATAGCTTAAAAGTAAAAGGATACAAATATAGTTCATGCAAATAGTAAGCAAAGGAATAGGGTGCCTATACTAACATCAGACAAAATAAAGTTTAAGATAAAAATTGTTACAAAAGACAGATTGTTACAATGATAAAAGGGCCAATCCATCAAGAACACATAGCAATTATAAGCATAAACACACTTATTAACAGAGGTGAAAAATATATAAAGTAAAACTGACAAAATTAAAGAAACTGACAGTTCTACAATAATAGTTGGAGACATCAATATTCCACTTTCAAAAATGTATAGAACAACCAGACAGAATACCAATACAGAGAGTATTTGTACCATAATCCAACTAGCCCTAATTAACATAATAGAATACCCCATTAAAAAAAGAGCAGAATATATAATCATCTCAAGTATACATGGAACATTGCCCAGGAGAGATAATATGTTAGGCTACAAGACAAGTCTCAATAAATTTGAAAAGACTAATATCATACAAAGTCTCTTATATGATAACGGAATGAAAGTAAATATCAATTAATAAAAGAAAAACTTGAAAATTCACAAATATATAAAAAATAAACAATATACTTTTAAATAACTAAGATTTCTTCAAAGAAGAAATCATAAGGGAAATTAGAATATACCTTGAGACAAACAAAAACACAACATAACAAACTTATGGGATGTAGCAAAAGCAGTGCTAAAAGGTCAATTTTTAGGTATAAATACCTATATTAAACAAAAAGATCCCAAATCAATACGTTAAGTTTATACCTTAAAGAACTAGAAAAAGAAGAAAGAGCAAGCTAAATCCAAAGCTAACAGAAGGAAAAAAGTAATAAAAATTAGAGTGGAGATAAAACATAGAATAAAGAAAACTGATTAGTTTTGAAAAGATCAACAAATTGACAAACTTTTAGCTAGACTAACCAAAACAATAATAAAAAATTTTTTTAAAAAGAAGACAAATTACTAAATTCAGAGATGAAAGTGGGGAAAATCCTATGGCCTTAAAAATAAAAAAGGATTATAAGAGAATACTATGAATAATAATATACTAAATCAGATAACCCAGATGAAATGAACATGGTCCTATCAACACACAAAGTACCAAAACCAATTGCTGAAGAAATAAAAAAATTGAACAGACCCGCATAGGGTAAATCTAGAGATTGAATCATTTTCAAAAACTTCCCCCAGAACCACATAGTTTCACTGGTAATTCTACCAAATAATTAAAGAATAACAAGCCTACTCAAACTTTCTTAAAATCCAGGAAAGGACAGAACATTTCTTAACTCATTCTATGAAGCCAGAACTACCTGACTCCAAAACCAGGAGAAAACATCACAGGAAAAGAAATTTTGGACCAACATCCCTTACAAATATGAAAATTGTCACAAAATATAGGACTAGCAAACCTTATCCAACAGCATAGTAAGAAGATTACATATTATGATAAATTTATCCCAGGTTGGTCAGCTACAAAAAGCAATCAATATAATATGTCACATTAACAGCATGAAAAGACACATGATCATCTCTATTGATGAAAAAAAAAAGCACTTGACAAAATCCAACACTATCATGATAAAAACACTCAAAAAAAAGAATAGAAAAAACTTTGACATTTAAAGAAATTTTATGAAAAACCCACAGTCAAAAAACTGAATGGTAAAAAAATGGAAAGCTCTCCCCCGAGATCAAACAAGACAGGGATACTTTCATTCGCCACTTCTATTCAACACTGTACTAGCCAAAGCAATTAGGCTAAATAAGTAAATAAAAGCTATCCAAACTGAAGAGAATAAAATTCTCTATTCACAGATAACATGATCCTATATATGAAAAACCCAAAGAATACAGACACAAAAATGACTTGAGCTAATAAATTCAGAATATCAGTTGTATTTATATACACTAGCAATGAACAATCTGAAAATAAAATTAAGAAAACAATTCTATTTATAACAGCATCAAAAATAAACACTTAGCTAAATATACATTTAGCTAAGGAAGTATAAGAATTATACACTAAAAACTGGGAAAAAATGGCTAAGACCTTGTCCCACCCAACTGGTAGGCCCACCCAAGCCACTTCCAGTGGCTTTTCCACGTAACAGCCCATCATGGTTCATGCTGCAGACATTCCTAGTATCATTTAAAGATTCACAAACCCCAAACAAGCAGCATCTGGCCTCTTGCTGAGAAGCCTGAAATCCGACACTAGCTAGCCTCAGTTTGCAACTTAGCTTCACCCAGGCACCTCCAAGACAGCGTGGGTAAAAGGAATCTACAGATTGCTTTGTGGCTTCTGCCAGGTGGCCCTGGCAGGGCACAGTGAGCAGCATGAACTTGGCCTGTGGTAGAGCCCCTCCCTGGAGGCCCTGGAGCCAGTACAAACAGTGTCCGGCTTCAGACCTAGCCAGAGTACCACCTGGCTGCCTCCATAGACGACATACCCAAAGGGCAGGCTGGGCAGGCATCAGAGCCCTGATAAAGTTAATTCTGCTAGTAAGATCAGCCCTTGCAGAACAGCTCCTCCACTGTAGTCACAGTCAGTTCTCACAACCAATCAATTTGAGAGTCAACCCCACCCACTGACATGCAAACAGCAATCAAGGGTCAAGTACAACGGAAGGGCACATACACACTCACACAAGGGACAAACCTGGACCACTAGTCTCAGGTGACCAGGGAGACTGTGCCTCCGGGCCCCAAAAGATACCTACTACATAAGGCCACTCTACTAAGACGAGGAGACATAGCAGCTCTACCTAATACAAAGAAACATACACAGGGAGGAAGATAAATAGGGAGAAAAAGAAACATGTCCCAAATAAAAGAAGAGAACATAACTCCAAAAAAAGAACTAAATAAAATGGAGACAAGCAATCGACCAGATGCAGAGCTCAAAACACTGGTTATAAAGATGCTCAATGATCATAGTGGGAACTTCAAAAAAAAAAAAGGAAACATAAAAATGGAGATAGAAAACATTAAATAGAACCAGCCAGAAATGAAGAATACAATAACTGAAATAAAGACTACATTAGAGGAAATCAACGGTAGATTAGATGAAGCCAAGGTCTGAATCAGCAATTTAGAAAATAAGGTAGCAGAAAACACGATTTAGAAAATAAGGTAGCAGAAAACTAGAACAGCAAAAAGAAAAAAAAAAATCCAAAAAAAATGAAGATAGATTAATGGGCCTCTGGGACAACATCAAGCATACTAATATTTGCATTACTGGGGTACCAGAAGGAGAAGAGAGAGAGCAAGGGAATGAAAAACTGTATGAGGAAATAATGACGGAAAACTTCCCTAACCTGGAGAAAGAAATAGAGAAACAAGCCCGGGAAGCACAGAGTCTCAAACGAGAGAAAAACAGTTGGCTACCTACAAGGGATCTCCCATAAGACTGTCAGTTGTTTTCTCAGCAGAAAGGTCAGAAGGTCAGAAGCAACTGGTCAGAAGCGACTGGCACAAAATATTCAAAGTGATGAAAAGACATATAATCAAGTTTACCTAGGAAAGCTATCATTTAGAATCAAATGACAGATAAAGAGCTTCCCAGACAAGAAAAAGCTAAAGTTATTCACCACTACGAAACGGGTACAAGAAATATGAGAGGGACTTCTTTAAGAAGACAAAGAAGAAAAAAATTAAAAATATATAAAATGGCAATAACTACATATCTATCAACAATTACTTTCAATATAAATGCTCCAATCAAAAGATATAGGGTGGCTGAATACAAGATCCTTACATATGTTGCCTACAAAAGACTGACTTCATTTCGAAAGATACATAAAGATTGAAAGTAAAGGGAAGGAAAAAGATATTCATCAAAATGGAAAAGAGAAAAAAATTTGAGGTAGCAATACTTATACCAGACAAAATAGACTTTAAAACGAAGGCTATAACAAGAAACAAAGGAGGACCCAGTAATTCTATTTCTGGGTATGTATCCAAAGAAACCCAAAACACTAATTTGAAAAGACATGCATTTATATGTTTATTACAGCATTATTTACAATAGCCAAGATATGGAAGCAACATAAGTGTCAATCAAAAAATGGATGGAAAAAGAAGTGGTACATATATACAATGGAACATTACTCAGCCATAAAAAAAGAATGAAATCTTGCCATCAGCAATGACTTGGGTGGACCTAGAGAGTATTATGCTGAATGAAATCAGTCACAGAAAGACAAACACCATATGATTTCACTTATACGTGAAATCTAAAAAAGAAACAAGAGAAACAAAACAGAAACAAACTCATAGAGAACATTTTGATGCCAGATGGGAGTGGGGTTGAGGAGATGGGTGAAGGGATTAAGAGGTACAAATTGGTAGTTATGTAACAGTCATGGGGATATAAAGTATAACAGGGAATAGAGTCAATAATATTCTAAGAACTATATACTGTGTCTGATGGCTATCTGAATGGGGGTAATCGCTTCATAAGTTATATATATGTCTAATTACTCTGTTGTACATTTGAAACTAATATAATATTGTATGTCAACTGTAATTGGAAAATTTAAAAATATATTTTAAAAAACTGGGAAAAAGTAGTGAAAAAAATAAAAGACTAAAATAAATGGAAAAATATCCTGTTGTCCATGGAAGACTTAATATTAAGAAAGCAATACACCTAGAAGTGCTCTTGCAGTCTCTGTTGAAATCCCAATGTCCTTTTTGCAGAAATAAAAAAGCTATTCCTAAAATTCATATAGAGATTACCAGTTTCTGCTCCAACATGGTAAACAGCATGAAGTCATGGTTCCTATCCTTCCAACAAGAAAAAGGAAAAAAACAAGAACTCTTCACAGATCCACCAGAGAATTCAGGTCACAGAGTAAATCACTGCCCAGACAACTGGAGAGAGAGGAGGATAAGGAGAATCACAGCTTCCTGGAAGCAAAAACCCACGGATAAAATCCCATTACTGGAGACATTATTTCTTTTCACAAACCTAACAGGGAAGAAGAGAGTAGGATGAAATATTTAAAGCGATGAAAGCAAAACAACCACCAACCAAGAAATCTGTATCCAGTGAAATTGTCCTTCAATAATGAAGGAGAAATAATGACTTTTTCATAAAAACAAGAAGAGAGGGAATTTGTTACTAGTAGACCTACCTTGCAAGAAATGTCAAAAGAAGTTCTTCAGAGACAAGAAAGATGACATAGGTCAAAAACTTGGATCTACATAAACAAGCATTAGATAAGGAATAACTGAAGGTAAAATCTTTTTCTTTTTATTAATTGATCTAATAAACAACTATTGGTTCAAAATAATAAAAACAACAATTTATTTGGTGATTATAGCTTATGGATTAGTGAAATGAATCAGAGAAATGTTATAAAGAACAGGAGGAAGGAATTGGGAATCCTGTTATAAGGTACCTGCATAAACCATGAAGCAGTATAGTGTTATCTGGAAGTGGACTTACAGCAATTGTAAATGTATAATGCTATAAATGTATAATGCAAACCATAAGGCAATCACTAAAACTTCTTTTAATTCATATGTAATTGCAAGAGACAACAAACAAAACACAATCAGAAAATCTAAGAAGAAAAAATTGGAAAGGTCACACTTCAAAATTACCACAAAACTACAGTCATCAAAACAGTATGGTATTGGCACAGACATATAGATCAATGAAATAGAACTGAGAATCCAGAAATAAACCCATACATCTATGACCAACTGAATTTCAACAAAAATTCCAAGGCATTCAGTGGGGGAAAGAATAGCCTCTTCAACAAATGGTAGTAAGACAACTGGATATTTGCTTGCAAAATAATGAAATCGGACCTTAACCTCATTCAGTATAACTCAAAGACCTAAATAAAACAGCTAAAACTATATAACTCTAAGAAGAATTTATACAAAGGGCCAATAAACACACAAGTAGATTTTCAACACCACTAATGTCTATAAAAAATGGAAATCAAAACCACAAGATACCACTTCACACTGACCAATATAGCTATAATCATTTTAAGAAAAATAAGCACTGGCAAAATTGTGGAGAAATCTGGAATCTGTGTGCACTGCTCATGGAAATGTTACATGACATAGTTACTATAGAAAGGAGTATGGTTGATTCCTCAGAAGAGTTAAACATAAAATTACCATATGACCCAGCAATTCTACTTTTGGACATATATATACACATGCCCAAAACTACTAAAAGCAGGGACTCAAACAGATGTTGGCACACCCATGTTCAATAGCATTTCAGCTGAGGAAGATAAAGTTTGGAGATAGTGACAATGGTTGCGTAACAATGTGAATATACTTAATTCCACAGATAAATATACTCAGAAATTGTTAAAAGGGTAAATTTTACATTATTTGTATTTTACTGCATTTTTTAAAAAGGAAACATAGAGCAGAAACCATTGTGTGAATCTGTGAAGTAATCACTTAGGTCATATGATAGCTTGAGATAGCTACATTTCATGAATATCTACTTAAAATGTAAAATCAAACCAATTATAAACAAACAATATAAAAATGCTATAAAAAATGGGCAAAGCAGACAGAAAAAGTTGAAAATCACATTGTATCACTTATATGTGGAATATAAACCTAAAAGCAATAAATGAGCAGGACAAACAGACAGAGACTCATGGACATGGACTATAGGCGAGTGGTTACCAGAGGGACTATAAACTAGTGGTTACTAGCTAGGTAGGAGAAGAGGGGGGAGACAAATGGGGTAAAAAGGGTCAAATAGAGGGTTTAGGGGGAGGGTGAAGTGGGTAAAGGGGATCAAATATATGGTAGCTGAAGGAAACTGGACTTTGGATGGTAAACACACAATAAAATATACAGATATCAAATGATAATGTACATCTGAAAATTATAGTAATCAGTTACCCCAATAAACTTAATTTAAAAACATGGGCAAAGAACTTGAATAGACATTTCATCAAAAAAAGATATACAAATGGTCAAGAAGCACAAAAAAATATGCTCAACAACATTTACTCATTAGGGAAATGCAAAGCAAAATCAGGAGATATCACTCACACTACTAGAATGGCTCTAATTTAAAAAAAGGCAAAAAATAAATGCTAGTGAGGACACAGAGAAATTAGAAACCTTGAACACAGCTGGCGAGAATGTAAAATGGTGCCCTTTGTAGAAAACAGTTGGCAGTTCCTCAAAAAAGTAAAACGCAGAATTAACATAAGACTCAGCAATTCCATTCCTAGGTACATACCTACCACAAAGGAACTGAAAACAGGTATTCAAACAAAAATTTGCACAACATTCAAAGGAGCATGATTCACAATAACCAAAAGGTGGAAATAACCAAAAATGTCCAACAATCAACTGATGAATGGATAAACAATTGTGGTATATCTATACAATGGAATGCCATTCAGCCATAAAAATAAAGTACTGATACATGCTACAACATGGATTGACCTAGAAAAAATTATGCTAAGTGAAAGAAACAGAAACACACACAAAAGCAGACATAAAAGGTCACATATTACATAATTCCATTTATATAAAATATCCAAAATAGGTAAATTCGTAAAAATGTTTTAGAACTAGATAAAGATTATAGTTGCATAACATATGTACCAAATACCAAACTGTGCACTTTAAAACGGTTAATTTTATGCTATATGAATTTTACCCAATAGAGGATACTACAACAGAACTGATAATACTTTACGAAAAGAATTATCCAAGCATGTTATTTTACTATTGTTTCCCAGCTAAAACAAAATAACACTGAAATATTTCTTAAACTGTCTTAAGATTAAAAGCTTCTGTTTCTAAATCACAAATATTTCTCTAGAGAGGGAAGAGTGGTATTACAGAATGTTTCTGAGGCATAATTTACTAGTGGACTCATTTATTCTAAAATCTAGAAGGTATTTTTTAAAAGCTGAATGAGGTGGTTCTTCTAATTTAGTCACCATAAGCGAAATGGACAAAATCCAGAAACAGCTATCATAAGTCACTTCATAGCTATGGTATCACAAGAACTAAATACCTAAAAAAAAACCACAATATAAAATTTCCATTGGTTATTTCTCACAATCACCTTTACAAGACAGTTTCAAATGGGCTAAATGACTTGCCCTGTTACCTACTGTAAACACTATTTCCCTTCTAACAGTGACTTCCCCCTGCTATCTGTCACCTAAAACTTCTCTTGGTTCTCTCTTTTATCTGTTGGTCTCTAGATATCATTGGCTGTTTCTTCAAAAGAGGCTTTAGTGGTAGAGATATTTGCCTTGACATCCGGTGTCTACCACTTACCAGAAGTGTGAACTTTGAAGGTAACCTTCCCTTCTTGGCCTTATTACTTAATCTGTAAATTGGTTAACAGCCATACCTCAGTGGCTTGCTGTGACAATGAAATAACATAATGTGTCCAAATCACTTAGCATACTGCCCATTACATAAACACTCAATAAACTGCCATCTCTATTTTTATTGTTCTGTTTTCACTAATATTTCCCTAGAATGGGCCCTCACTGCTGCTAGATTGTCTGTACCTCCAACTGGCTTCCTTCATTCCTCTTTTGGTAGTCCAAAGGATTATGCACATCACAGACTTACCTTGTATACATTCAAATACATCCTGTACTTCCAAGCTTAAAAAACCTTAATTGGATCCCTACTTACAATGCTTTGTGACTGACTTAAATTATCCTCTTCTATGAACAGCTATTCTCAAACTTTAGTGTACATCAGAATCATCTGGAGTGCCTGCTAAGACAGATTGTTGGACTCTGCCCCTAGTTTCCAAATCAGTAAGTCTGAAAAAGGGCCTCAAAAGTTGCATTTGTAATAAATTTCCAGGTGATGTTGGTTGAGGAAGCACACTGAGAAGTACTGCTCCAAAATGACCCCCTTCTGCCTCCTTAAACTTATTTCTCTCTACCCCTTATACAGCACATATTACTTTGATTGAATTAGTCTTTTCAAAGGCTATGCCCAATTCTCCCTCTCTGCTTAATTTTGCTGCTCCAAAACACTTTTTTGCCTACCCAAATCCTCTAAGAGTGTGGTTCTCAACACTGTTTGCCCACTAAAATCTTTTTAAAACTATGGAGGCATCATCCCTCAGACCTGATTCAACTGATCCTGGTAAAAGCTTCCCCAAGTGATTCTAATGAACAGCCAGAATTGAGATCTACCACTTTACCTTCAATCTCTTTCTCATCAGGATTATGAACACTCATGGAATTTTCTCCCCTCTAAATTCCTAGTGTCCCTAGACCATAGCACCAAGTTTGCACTTAGTTATATAACACACTGAGTTACCCTGTACCTTTCATTTTAAGTTCTGTTTCTCCAATTTGGTCGATGATCATAGCTTCAATCTCTACATTCCTATAGCACTAGTATGGTGATGAATACATAGCTCTGTGGTTCTTTCTTCATTGCTTGTGGATTCAAAATAGAATTCAGAGCTTTAAAATATTTCTGATCTACCCAATTCAGGAAACTATACTACCTCTTTTTAAATACAGTTCTGCCACAAACTAATTTTGTTATGGTGAGTAACTTAACCCCTTCCTACCCAATAAATTGCAAAAATATATATATATATGTATCAAAATGCTGTAAAGAATAAAATAATTAATAGTATCATAAGTGGCTTCACAGTTGTTTCCTTAGAACAAATGCCTTTTCTAAACCCATTAAGACTATTTCAAAACAGTTAAAGAGAATCAAAGCATACATATTTAAAGATGCTGAAGCTCTGAATAGTTCCATGATTTGTTTTCTCAACAGATATGCATTCTTCAAGTCCTGAATTCACCAGATGCATATTAAATTAATCCATACTTTCAGTTTTTACATAACACTCCACTCATTTTATAAATACATCATCACATAAAGCAGAATTCCATAGTTGTTTTATGACATTAAATATTAACAGATTATCTCCATTACGCAAAAAAAAATTAAGATTCATTTAAACGCAGCCAAATGTGCTTGCTAAATATAGGTTATAATATCTTCACTATTTTTGAATTGGCCGATTTTTATCCAGAATGTGAAAAATAAATTTGCCCTTAACTAAAAACCCCCTGACACATGGTAAAGAAAAAACTCACGCAACACTTCAGAAATTAGCTAGGAAATTCAACCAAATATTTGAATCCTAATACTGCAGTAGTTTAACAGACCAATTAGGTTTCTTGAAAAATTTACTTCTTATAAAAATCATAATTTCTTCATTAACTAAAATGAACCAATTAGTGTATTAAATCAGAAATAGGATTGAACTAGGAGTCAGGAGACCTAGGTTCCAGTCTGACTCATTAGCTATACAATCTTAAGCAAATCACTTAGCACTTAAACAGTCTCAGCTGTAAAATGAGACTCTAACTAGACCAGCTCCATGTTCTCTTTTAGCTTTATGACTTCCATAATCTATGAAACTCAAGAAACACAAGCATTAACCAGATGGATCCCACTAAAAACAAAGTGAGCTTACATATTGATTGATTTGGAGAGCATCTAATTCTGGAAAACCTAAGTACTTTCACACAAATAGATTGTTCCTTGTGCCTGTTCTAATTTAACTAGGTGGGAAAAAAAATCCATGAAACATGGAATTGTTAAACAATTTTTACATTGTACCCAAGATGACCAGAATATTCGGATGTCACAATACCAATTAAGGTTAAGACATTGTGTGTTGTTTATTGCAAACAAGAGTTTGATTTCCTGGGCAGGCTACAAGGTGTGAGTCAAAGGTCTAGTTTTATATGTGATCTGGCCATTGTATGTTTGTATGTTCAGAAAAAAAAAAATTGGGGGAATTTTATAAGGGTCTCTTATAAGTCCAAGACAGGACAGAACAGTTATAAAGCCAACTGAAAGAGGATTCTAGCTAACAATTACTACTTAGGCTATGTAAGAAATAGTGTCCCAGTATAAAATTTTATTACTTTTAGATATTCCCACTCAGAGTCAGAACTGGAGATAATCAGGCAACTACAGTAGTTACCCATGTACTCTTCCTACTCAATATTTGCCAGCTCAAGCTTCTGGGTAGTCGTCAAATGGTATAATACGAAGGAAACACTGGAGAGGGTGGCTAAGAAATCTGTATAGCTCAATCCCTGAGCTACAATAAAATGCAAGTGGCAAAAGACCTCAACTTTAGTGATCACTCAAAAGTTCTGAATTTAGGTCTTCTTTACTACCTGCATATGGCCGCTACATTCACCTTGCACTTTCTAATGCGCAATAACGTTATCTTTCCAAAGCAAGCACGCAATTACATATCTTAAACAAAGAATTAGGCACTTGTCAATTAACACTTAATGACCTAATATCAATCTTTTTGAAATGGTAACTCAAGACTCTCTGAACAATGCTTCTAATTATATCTAAGAATGATAGAAAAATCTCTTTTCAAAACTACTCTCCACAAATTATTTTATTCAGTTTAGTTTCTTCAAAACAAAACAACAACGACAAAAAAAAACAAAACAAAACAAAAAACGGGTTGGGGTGGGAAGGAGAGATGAATTGGCAGTTCCCACAGGAATTTTAGGGTAGTGAAAATACTCTGTATGATAATGATGGAGAAATGTTATTACACATTTTTCCAAACTCATAGAATATACAACACAAAGAATGAACCATAAGTTACACTATGAACTTTGGGTGATAATGATGTATTAATGTAGGTTCAACTGTAACAAATGTACCACTCTGGTGGGCATAATGATAATGGGAGAGGCTACACATATGTGGGTGGAGGGCATATGGGAAATCTTTGTACTTTCCACTCAATTCTGCTGTGAATCCAAAACTGCTCTAAAATATATTTTTTTAAAATACCACATTAACATTTTTATAATAGAAAATATTTATATAAAACAGTTGGATATCCTTGTGCAAAAATACTAATATAGACACAACTCTTAAACCTTTCACAAAAATTAACTCAAAATAGGCCTTAGAATTCAATGTAGAACACAAAACTATAAAAATTCTCAAAGATAACATAGGAGAATATCTATGGGCTTAGGTTTGGCAATGAGTTTTTAGATGTTAACACCAAAAGTATGCTCAAAGAAAGATAAGTTAATAACTTGGACTTTATTAAAATTAAAAAGTTTTGTGCTATGAAAGATACTGTTAAGAGAACAAAGACATAAGCCACAGCTTGAAAGAAAATATTTGCAAAACACATATTTATCTGATAAAGGATTTGTATTCAAAACATACAAGGAACACTTAAAACTCAACAATAGGAAAACAAATAACTCAATTTAATGATGAGCAAAAGATCTGGAAACCTTACCAAAGAAGATGCACAGATGGCAAATAATCATACGAACACGTGCTCAACACTGTATGTCATTAGCAAACTGTAAATTAAAATCTATATTAGAATAACTAGAGTACAAAAAAATATAATACCAAATGCTGACAAAGATGTAGAGCAATAGGAATGCTCATTCTTTGCTGATGGCAATGCAAAATGGTATAACCTCTTTGGAAAACAGGTTAGCAGTCTCTTACAAAATTAAACACAGTCTTACCGTAAGATCCAGCAATCGTGCTCTCAGGTATTTACAAAAAGGAGTTGAATGCATATGTCTACATAAAACCCTGATATGCGTGTTTACAACAGCTTTATTAATAATCACCAAAAAATATAGAAGCAGCCAAGATGTTCTTCGTTAGGTGAAGGGATAAACAACTGTGGTACATTCATATTACAGAAAATTGTTCAGCAATAAAAGGAAATGAGTTATCTAGTCATAAAAAGACATGGAAGAACTTTAAATGCATATTGCTAAGTGAAAGGACTCAGCCTAAAAAGGCTACATATTATATGATTCTAACTACATGAGACTTTGGAAAAGGCAAAACCATACAGACAATGAAAAGGTAAGTGGTTGCCAGGGATTATGGGGAAAGAAGAGGAGGGATGAACAGGTAAAACACAGGACACTTTTAGGGTGGTAAAACTATTCTGAAACTGTAATGCTGGATACATGTTATGCAGTTGTTAAAATCCACAGAACTATGCAATACAAAGAGTACACCTTAATGAAAACTATGGTTGATAGTTAATAATAATGTATCAATATTGGCAATATTGATTCATTAATTGTAACTAATGTACCACAATAATGCAAGATTTTAATAATAGAGAAAAGGGGGGAGTTATGTGGATATGAGAGAGATGTAACTCTCTATGTGCTCAATCATTCTGTAAACCTAAAACTGCTCAAAAAATAGTCTTAATTTTCAAAAAGATTGGGTCCCCACAATCTCAAAAAGTATTATTGCTACTTTAGACTACAGAAATTCTAGTAAGCGAAAAAAAGTCATTTAAAATAAAATCAAATTTAAATAAATTTAAATTAAAAAATCATTTAACTTTAATCCCCTTGTCTTTTTCCTGGTATTGGTTATGTTGATATCCCTGCTCACTAGCACCTACATCAGAGAATGATAGGTAAGAAATGGAGAAGATGTCCAGCTGGGAAGCTGCTTGACCACTTATGGTTAGCAGTTTAGCCTGAGGAACTAAAATGAGATCTGGTGATTATCATGGACACTCAAGCACACACATACACACACAAAACTTAAAACATTTTTGCATCACTCATTAATGCCAACAAATCAAAATGTACTTAAAAATTTATCAAGAGGGATGTAAATATATGGCACTTTCATTCAGAAGCCCGGAAGTCCTCAATGCCCCTTTTTGTAGGTTAAAAGAGTTAGAAAGTATAAGCTACAGAAATCATTGTGGGTCCAGTGCTATGGTTCCTTAGAAATTTATGTGACATTTTGATGGAGACATCAAGCTGTAGCATTTTGACAGCCTTACCCAGCACGCAGAGGTGTTGCACAAGTCCTTTTTGATGGCAAAGGCAATAGCTACGGCTCACTCTGCTTTTCTGGCCAAGGCAAAATCCAAGAGAATATTCCTTTCCCCGGTATGTCAATGCTTCCATTGTGATGGGTGAGCAATTATTGAAGAACAATTCCCATCTCTGACACCCCAGCCCCTGCAATAACTACACTGCCCACTTGACACTTCTGAGTAACTAACAGAGTACAGTGGTGTAGGGGCAGTCCATCTGTCTTCCTACATCACTAGAACACTCTTGCTGCAAACAAAGTATGGCTCTCTTCTCTCCAGATGGCCCTCTCTTCAGGCCATATCTGGGATACTGCACTAGTTCTTAGTTTCTCAAAGATGCCTGGGTCTTTCTGGTCCATGCTATGTGCCAACTACTGTACAAGTTATGGTCTTTTACAGCTCAGTAAACGCAAAAGTCTGACCTCAAGATTTATTAAGATCCAAACTGAAAAGTGACAAGTATGTGCCCTATCAACTGTACAGTACCATTTAGATGAAAACTATAACAACTAGCATAAGGTAAGGCAAAACTCACTACTAAAAGAGTTTAAGTAGACTTATCACTTAATTAAAAATCCTCAGCAGAAGCTTTTCTTCTGGTTGTGACATCAAAGGGGAAAAAATTTATTCTGTTATCACCACAATGCATTTTTTTTTAGCAACATCCATCAAGAGTGGATTATGGTAAGTACTACTGACAATGATCTATTAAGTGAAGGATGACAAAGATACAGGAGGCTACCTAATGTTTACATAGCCTGAAATAACAATTACTTTTAACCAATGTCTGTGATTTGTGTAACTCAGTATATGTTCAGTGATATAGCTGAACATATTATACATATGTTCAGATTATATAACCTAAATCTGAAGATTTTTATTTTTGAAAAATAATCTGATGAATTCAAAGCCACAAAACACGAAGGGTTGAGGGAATGAGGAATCTGAAACAGATGGCATCTAATTTTTGTCCTGAGTCCATCTCGAACACAATCCCAATAATGTCAAAATTGAATTTAGCTCTCCAGATAAGTAATCTACAAAACTGAAAATGTTAATTCTGAAGTAAATTCATTCTTTTTTTTTTCTCCCTAGTTCTCAAAGTTTTTACATTGGGCAAAAATGAGTAGAGAAAAGTTAGGAGTTTAAAAACTATCATTCTACAAACTCTAAAATTCTTTCATGAAACTGTACATCCACTTAACTGAAAACACTGAAGCAGTTTCTATCAAGATTAATAATATTAAAATCTGTCTATGGTATCAGCCTTTTTTTCTAGATACAATGATTCTTTATCCTTATTAGAGAACACATATCTCCAAAAAGAAATATACTTTAAAATAGAAAGAAGCTCTGGAAGAATATTCATTTGAGTAAAGCACTGCCTGGCATTTTTTAAACATTTCCATAGTAACTCTTTCACTGTGATTTGGCAGCACCAATAAAATTAACTGTACTTTGTTCATTATTTGATTACAGAATATAGTATATAAACCTTCCCAATATTTCCTAAAGCTTTCTGAGATCGCCTAAGAGATGAATATTAAAGAAAGGTTTAGCCATTTTTAGATTTCCTGACAAGCAAATTCCATAACTGACAACTGCAAAGATCCTTGGAATGGCCACATACTTTGAGTGGAAAGAGTCAATGAGAGAAGTATCATCTATAACAGTCTCTACTGCTGCCTACAATTTAGATAATTTTTTTCATCTGACAGCTAGTATCCTCTTATACCATAATGGTTTATTAATGTTTTATGAGAAGGTAGAAGAAAAAATGGGAACTTCTGATAGCTTTACTAAAGCAAGATAATATGGTCTTAAACTTAAAATTTGAAAAGTGATTAAAAAAAAAAAAAGATCCAGGAAAGCAAAGCTAAAAGCTTACAGATACATTGAAGAGAAGACTTTACACTCTCAAAGCCACTTATAAAGCTGAATAACCTTACAAAACCTATAACTGTAGCAAAACATAATTTCAACTAAAGATATAGTACAAATACTTTATGAAAAATTTAAAATTTATCCATCCATTTACCAATTTGAGCGATATTTATTTATTGCCTATTATGTAGCTGCAGTGGACAAAATTTAAAATAGTATTTCTACCTCAACGAGCATGCAATATAGTTGAAGAGTTTTATCGGTTTTACTTAAAAGTTCAACCCGGTTTAAAAGATAGACTTGGGAAAAAAAATCTTTGAAATTTTCTCTCAAAATTATGTGAAACCTATAAACCTCTCTAAACACTAATACTGAATTACAAACTTTTTTCCCATTTTTCACATAAAAAACTATTAAAGTTATTTGATTTTTATCCTTTGAGTATATATTTAAAAATTATTATCAGTTACATGAAAATGCAGACTATATTAGCTGAAAATCTGATATACAATAGGTTACATATATCATTTAAAAACTATTAAACAAATAAGTTAAAATTTCATGCTTCTGATTTATTTCTATATTCTCATCATTAATGATTTACAGGCAAAAACACATTCCACTTATTTATTTTACAGATTATACCTATAAGAATTCTGTTAAGTTTTGGTAATAGTTTAAATCTAATCAAGATGAGTCATGCTACTGATGTTGACTTTAATCATAAAATTACAACTACTTTCTATTTTATGCCCCAATTTTAACTCTTTAGGGATGTGATGTTAATTACGTGAACGTAAAATTTACATACATTACTTTTTAAAGTTTTTATCAGTCCATACTATACACATCACAAATCTGAGAAAAGTCTTTGAAACATTAGTCATTTTAATAAACGTACATAATCTGCTTTATTTTTAAGAAACTACTGGTAACTGAATTCCATGCTTACTTATGGTCAATTTCCATAAACCACTAAAAGTCCTGTTATGTACATAAGTTCTGGAATATTTTTCAATTCCCTTCCTGTCTCAAACCTCATTCCACAAAACTGGGCCACCTTGACTATGTAAGATTAATAACAATCCATCTTTTAAGAAGAAGGTGCTTCCGTTTAAAGTGGGATGTTATTTAAATATAGTACGCGCCCCCCCCCCCCTTACAATACTGGTAAGAATTTTAACTCATTTCACTTCTGAAGAAAATTAATCTGACAGGTCCATGACTTGCCCAAGGTCAACAACAAGCCAGTGGCAGTCTTGGTTCAATCCCAGATTTACCTACCTCAAAGCCAATACTTCCATTTGACCACAATTATCTCCTTAAAAGATTAAGGGACAAGCTCAAAAGCAATCTTGTCTCTCTGAACATATATATTCTGAGACATCTATCACCACACAGTACCTATGATTCAGTCACTGATGGAAATACAAACGAAGAGGATCTTTCCGCTTCATTTAAACTAGGACAAGCTTACTGGCAAGTAAAACAAGAGGTTGGAAAAGACTGGCCTCAACATGTCTCCCCTAGACCTCTATATCAATACGGTTCCCCAAGTCTAATTTTTATAAACACCTATATCTACCAAACAAGGTTATGCCAGACTAGTCTATACAGTTTGGTGCTTGTCAGAACTGCACTTTCCTAAAATAATTTATACCAGGTTTAATATCGAACTGGGAGACTTTGCTGAATATGCCACTCTGGCACTTCCCAAACATTTGAAGTATCATTTAAAAGCAACAAACCCAGTACCACCCCCTTTCTCTTACGCTGCGATGCTTGCCTACTTGGCGGGGTACAGCTCCTGTAGAACGCTGGGGTGAGAGCAGTAAAGGAAGAAGTGGGGGAAGCGTACGGAAGTTGGGTGGAGGGAGGTCTCCTTACCCACTCTTATGCCCTAGCTATGCCAAGGGCGGCTCCCCACGGTGCCCAGCCGACTCACAACCCCCACAACCCTCGAATCTGAGTTCTGTCCTAGCGGGGTGGACTGGGGAAGCAGGCAATGGAAGCACTGGATTGCCCCAACCACCTCGCCGAGGTCTACGCTCTCCTTTGGGCCCCGGAGGATGCTCCCCCTTTCAGAGCGAGCCCTCCAGGTGGCAAACTCCCCGTCCACACCGGCCGAAATCTTCTGCATCCGAGGGGGCGCCTTCTCCGCAACCTACACCCGGCCACCAGAAACTCTGCGCCTGCGGTGTCCTCCCAACCCCTACACTCCCCCGCAACCCTCCACAGACACACATGCGGGCCTGCGCCCCACCCAGGATCTCGGCGTCCCCCTCCCTGACCCGGCGAAGGGCCCCCTACCAGCCCCAGAAATACACACACACCCTCCGGCTCCAGCCTCCCAAACCCCGCCGAAGCCGGAACGAGTACCTGGTCTGGCCGTGCTCGGGTCTCAGAAGGGTCGAGCGCGATCCCCTCCCGCGCCGAGCGCTTCTCTAACCACCCGCAGCGGTGGTTTCTCTCTTTCCCAGGAACGGGAGGGAGGAGAGGGGTGGGAGGGGAGGGGGAAGGCGAGGAGCCGAAGGGGCGGCCAGGAGGCGTACCGGAACCACTAGCGCTGGCCCCACCCTCGGTCTGGCGCTGAGCACCCGGGTGCTCTGGATAGGACAAACTTACAACAAGCAGAGAGAAATGGACACCACCACTTCCGGGTCATCCCCGCTACTGCCACTCCTTAGCAACCGCGTGGGGTTGCTAAGCGGAAGCGCCTTCAAAGACAACCACCCCCATTGCTTCTGGGAATGTCAGTGGGTAGTGGCGTGTGCTCTTTGGCAACATCCTATTACCTTCTGCACCTGGTCTTAGACCGAGCAAACGCTTCGCAGCCAAAGAAACAAACCCATCCTGCTTTTTCCTTCAGCTGAACTCCCTCACGAGCCCCCAGCGAACATATACATCTGCTCTCTCCTGCCCCGAGTCCCAGGCCAACCCATTGGCTCCTCCTAAGGCTCTCTCTGGTCCCTCGTGGAGTTATTTTCTGGCGGTTTAGCAAGCATCTCCCTCTTGTGGATTTTCAGTTGCGTTTCAACTGGGTTTTAAAAATCTTCAATGTTATGAAAGCTTTTTACACTTAGCTCTCCTTTAACAGCCCCTGAAATGCAATGGTGAGATAAGTTTTTTTTTACACTTATCTTTTGTAAGGATTGTACGTTTGTATATGATCTGGAAATAACCTAGTTAAAAGTAAGAGAAAAACAAATATTTGCTGTAAATCGAGTAGAGTGATTTTAATGCTTAAAAGGAAAAAGCAATAAGAAAAGGCCAAAGAAAGCCTGTGATCAAGTTTTGCAGGAGGAAAAAAATTTAATTCTCTACTCAGAAAAAATTTTCATGCTGTGGACAAGAGACGTGTTGATAAGAAACCTTATTTATTCTTGTGTCACAGTGATCTGAGCTTTGAAAATATTAGGGAAACTACTGGTTGGGGTAAAAGCCAGCAATATAACCAATCCTCTTTAGGAAAATGACTCATATCATTATGGTAGTTAAATATTCAGAGAAATTTAGTTGGGTATTCAGAGAGAGAAAAATGAGTAAAAATCTTGGCTAGACTTTCCTATCTTGAATAGGTCTGCTTAAGAGTAACTCCTGAATCTGTTCTTTCTTCCATGGCAGTGAATGTACTTGTAACTGCTGGCCCTAATTTTACTGGTCATGATAACCTCTTAGTCATCAATGTTAGGAACTGTTGTCCACCTCAGTTGGTGCCAAGAAAATGAGATTTGGTAACTTAAAAGAAACAGCAGACCTGTTGGTTTCCTTTACACATGGGACAGCATTAAATTGATTTACTCTAGACAATCAGTTCAGCAAAACCTTTAGAAAATCACTTCGGATTCAAATGTTAGTAGTAGGTTGTTTAATGAGTCTAAAACATTTCAAGCCTTCTCATGGACATGTACACATGAGGAAGTATGTACACACGCAATTCAAATGGAATCTGAACAAATTTGGTAATAGTTCTTTAAAAAAACGTGGCTGTAAATGACAAGTGATAAACTGTTACCATGACAAAATAGAGCTTGGCATTTCAATTGCCAACAGGTTTAAATATCAAAAAAATTTAATTAGAAAATAAAACTATGAGCCCAATTATTTAAAACTCAGGTGGACTCAGATGTCTCTAAAAATTTTAAAACATGATTATAGCAAATGTGTCTTATGGAAAGACCAGTGTGACCTCCAGCCTTTTTCCCCAGTTTTTAAAAGCTTTTTTTCCATTTTTTTATTGCCTCTTTTAGTTATTTAAAAAAGAATTAGAGTATCTAATGTTTATTTTTTGGACACACAACTCCGTTACTCAATAATTAATACTTATATGTTCCTAGAGTGATTAATATTCAAATAATCTGAGTTCCACTGGCATCTCCAAATATAAAAGATATCAAAACTAGTCTAATAATTAATGAATACTTGAGATCAGTTACAAAAAATGTAGCCAAATTTATCATTTATATTAATTAAGCAATATACAACACCAAATACACAGCCCCTTATACAAGGGACTTTGAGAAACTCATTTAGGATATGTGACATAATAGATTGTTTAGCCTGAGGAAGAGAATGCTAAAGATGTTAACACCTATCTTTACTTGAAGGTTGTCATGTGGAAGGAATAATGTGTTTTGTGTCATGTCAAGGACAGAACCAAGACTAGGGAGAGAGGAGTTAGAAAAATTCTTAACTCATAACATTTTTCAAAATTAGTTGCCAATCAATAAAACAGTCCCCCTTCTAACAACTGCATGCCTTCTAACATTCCTCCCAGTTCTGAGTCAGTGAAAATTGTTCCAACTTCCATATGCTATCCTCAGAGGTAAAAAGAACCATTATAATAACAATGTTGATTGGACAAAGGCACAGCTGAACCTTCAATTTTTCCAAAAATAAGTTAGCCTAAAACAAGGGTCCCTAATCCCTGGGCTGTGGACCCAACCAGGCCACACAGCAGGAAGTGAGCAACAGGTGAGTAAGAAAAGCTTCCTCTGTATTTGCAGCCACTCCCCATGCTGGCATCACCGCCTCAGCTCCACTTCAGATCATCAGACATTGATTCTCATATGAGCACTGGTCCTTAGTGCCAAAAAGGTTGGGGACCACTGGTCCAAGGGATTCTAAATACAGTGAGATTTGTAAGCTGTGTATATATACATATGTGAAAGGTTTAGTCAGGTTAGGCTTTACTTTTTGAAAAATGATTAAGTATTTGTCATCTTATAAATGAGTATACTATAATTTTGGCTCTAGTATTGCTCTTTTTTTATGAAACTATATAAACACAAAATACATATGATCCTCACAATGTTCTAGCATTCACAAAGTCCAGAAAAGTAGTTTTAATCATTGTTTAGCCAGGAATTTAACACTAGTATTAATAATTTGAATAATCTATTCAAAGAACACCAGATTAACTTTGTGAAGGGTATAAAATTACAAACTAAATTATGTACAAATTTTATTTTTTTATTCAGTTTCAACAGAAACAAGAAGTTTGTACTTCCCTTATGTTTAGAAGATGCCAATCTATGTTTCAAAAAGCTTTGACAAGGAAAATGATACCTGGGACCTCTGTATAATAAACATGAGACATCATCAAATGTTGTATATTTGAAAAGATTGTAGTTTCTTTAGGTCAAATTTTCTTAGAAACAATTATATATCAAAATTAGACTTTATTGAACACACCACCAAAAAAGTTTCCATCAGTCAAAAACAACAAATCAGTTTTCAGACCCATCAAAACTTGGCTTTAATAGTCAAGTGTTTGAGCTACTCTTTAATAAGCCTAATTATCAAAGAAGTACTTAGGATAAAAATTCTGCTCGCAATTTAGTAACATTCCATTTAATAGCCACCTCTAAAAGACAAAACAAAAATATAATCTACAGTCATCAGGATGCAGTTTGGAAGTTGATATAATCAGGTCAATGCACTGATCTGTATTTGGAAGTAATAAAATAGAGGTGTCTAGTAGAATATAATCTTAGGAAGCACACAAATGAAATAGTCTATTGTAGAAACAAGTATTTATTTATTAAAAACAAATTTCAGGAAAACCTGCCTGTTAAAACATGACTATTTTTGACAACAGATGTCAGTGAGCAAAAAAGAATTACTGTTACTCAGTATTACTGTACCCACCTCTTCAGTTATACTCCTGCCCTGGTTATCTTGAAAAATATAATGGTAGCTCTAAGGACTTTAGACAGCTCTGGGAATGGCATGATTTGCCTTTCATGTTTTATTGATTTCTAACTTTAAAAATATAGGCCCAGAGGTAATATTTTATGATACCAAGTCAAATGCATAGTCTAGGAAATTTCCTCTTTTAATGGAGTCTATGAATTCCTCCTGCTTGACTCTTTGCAAGTATTTTATCTTTGTTGTTCTTAGAAGCTTTATTAACCATTTAAACCCTCAGGAGCAAATTGTCTTACATTTTTCCAAGACAGCCATCCAAATTTTTCAATGTTGCATTTTACCCTCCTTCTTAAAAAAAGATGTAGGTTCAGTTTAATTAATACTGATTTTTTTTTAATATGCAGAAGTCTAACTCTGCTTTTTAAAGCAAATACAAGAACAAAAAAATGACATCATTCCAAAACTCTAGTGCCAATAAAAATGGCAGCAGTACAAAGATCCAAGCAAATCTCAAATACAGCAGATTTGTAATTAGAACATCACACAATGATTTGTTTTTAGCAAGAACAGTAAGTTTAATAACAAGTAGAAAAGACCAAATACCACATTATATTGAATACTAAGGTAAGTAACCATGATTAATCTTACAAAATCTCTAATATCATAACTACTTGCTTTTGAATAACTACAGGTAACCCTCATTTTTTAAATTAAATGCCTATTCAACAGTTAATTGGAACAAATACATTTTTGCAAATTTACATCCTAGGATATCAGAATAAACAGGAGACATTAGTCAAAGATGAATAAAAAAGTTCTATTCTTTTTCATCATCTGTGTGATCGGGTGGCAAAGGACATACTCTGTGGAAAGACCATAGAATAATAGTCAATACAAACTGTTTATAAAAACAAAACAAAAAGTTACAAACATAGGAACATTAATTAACAGTGCAGTGGGTCTGGTCAAGTGACTAGAAATGAAAGAAAATTAAACTCCCATTAATTGACAAACACCTAAAAATTTCAAATACTAGATCAATAAATTTTTTAACAATTTATTATGCCTGTTAATTTGCTGAATTAGTGTTTCTCCATTAGAATATGTTGCCATTTTTATTAAAAAGGGACTATTTTTATAGCATCATCTTTCAACACATTAAGTGGATGATAAAAGAGGAATATGATCTTTTGGCAATAACGTTGTGATAAATAAAAGCAAAAAAAATTAATAATCCACTTGTGCAGAGAAAACAGCATGTTGTCATATTTGACTGTATACCCTTTTGAACCATATGAATGTATTATGCAATAAAAAATAAATTGTTTAAGCTGGCATATGGTTGTAACTTTTGAAAAATGTATTATCCCAAAGCCATTTGTACTCATTATACTTTTTATAGAGAAAAAGTCAATTAAAAACTTAATCATAAATCAGAATTTTTTTTTAGAACTGCTAAAAATTTGTGAGATCTTTTCTAAAAGAATCAGTTTTTAAATTAGATCCAGTAAGCCTGAATGGTCATACAGCTAGGTAGTAAAAGAAGGAAGCTAAAACCAAGGTATTATTACTTGGTATGAGATTATCATAGACTCACAAACTAGATTACTGAGAGGTCTTCATTGTATTTTCCTGGAAATTAAATTAAGTTAACAAATGAACACTATCATGAACCAAACTTCCTTTTTTACAAGGACCTGATTTACTTTAGGTATCATGGTTCTGTCCAAGGTTTTAAGTAGGTAGTCTTTCTTGATTCTGATTCTCCCCCATGCAACTGATGGAGTTTACCCTGCCTTTGTGAGAAAAATAAAGCCTAAGGAGTAGTCTTAACTCCCTAAGAATTAGGGAGTTAATAGCAGAAGTCCTTCTGATAAACTGATAGGTTACTTCTTACTACCAATAGTTAAGCTATTGATTTGCTGTCAATAAAGGGGTCATTACTAACTCTCCTAAACAAAGAACAATCTAAGAAAGGGGCTAAAGGAATAATATAAACTTTGTATAATACTATGGTTCAAGTTCTTTAAGAGAATATATGTGTCGTCTTTCTCCATATAATGGAAAGCCTGTAATACAGGTTTTATTGTTACCATGATGAATGGTATGGCCATATTTGGCTACATTGCCAAATACTTTATTTCCTTAATGGAAGTCACAAGTAATTTTAAAAGATTGGAATATATTCTAGTGCTGATACTGACTATTAGCTTGTTCATATTACAATGAGAATGAACAAGGAAAAATGGTGCCAGACAATGAGAAGGAAGTGTAGGAGACTTACAGGATCATGAAAGCAAGTCTATTAAAAGGCTATCCAAAAATGTATCACTTTGGTTGATTTTTTTTGACACCAGAAATAATAATACTGATATGGCAACAGAGTCTAAAATTTAGTTACTGCTTCAGTTTGATGTTCCTTTTAAATATCTCATAAGACAGTAAGCCCTTAATAACCATTTACTGAATGACATTATGAACAGTATAGAATTCTTAAAATTTTACATGCATAAACATCATTTTATACATCAAACACTTTGTTTTAATTGCTTTTTCAGCAATTTATTTTATTTAGCTTGTGTTCAATGCAAATCAATTTCAAACACAATATACAATCCAAAACAGATGGTGTTCAGATATGAAGCAAAAGGGAGTGTTCATTCATACACATAACTCTCACATAACTTAAGATCTGTAGGATATACCTTTCCTTATAGGTTTCTAAGATGGCAAATACTGTTTTAAGACTTATTAAGAATACTATAGCCATGCTAGATACTATAACATCTAAGCATCAGTGTGTGAACATGTGAACCAAAGATTTCATCTAAAAAGGTTTCTGTATGTCAAAGCAGCTGTAAATGTTTTAATTTCTAGAATCAAGTTCACTTAGGTTTAGGACTAGATTCTATCTAAAAACACTGACTGATATACAAAGTGTTCCAAATGTAGCCATCCTGATTCATAAAGCTTTTAAAAAAAATATTTACAGAAAGAGCTCAAAAGAGTTCTGAATTTAATGCAGGTAAGTTTACAGACTTCACTTCCAAAATACCTACTATACATTATTTTTGCCTCTTTCATATATTTGCCTCTTAAGATTTGACAAATATTCCTTCAAAACAGATAAATTTTAAAGTTGTAAAAATTATTTAACATATACATAAATAAAAAGCAGTATTTTAAGACTGATTGAAGTCAATGCACTTCTAATCTTGGAATTAATTTAAACTATCCAAATGAATGAATCTGATACTCTTTTTGGATGGGAATGTGCGACAGAAAATACCTGTCATTTACTCTTAATTGTATATGTAAAAGGTATTCATGGTTAGATTTGTAATGAACCCAATCCATCATGGCAATGTCAATTACTACATAAAATCAAATGCAATGTCAAATACAGAGCCCCAAAGGAAAAAGTTCCCCAGAGGATAGTGAAAATTTAATGTAAAACTTTATGTAGAGTACAGCAGCATTAAATGAAGACTGCTGAAACACATAGAGGATTTACAGTAGTACCTGGTGGTTCCTTCTGATGTACATAGAAATGAAATCAATATATTACTTAATCATTTTGCTGCCTTCTAGATTTAATGAACCAAATTGAAAACAGAATCTCCATTCCACAGCTCATCCTGTTTCTCTAGATCAAGGTGAAACTATTCTTACTTTTAAGGCAAAGTTTTAAGGGTCCATACTTCTTAAGTTACTTTAAATCACATCATTAATTTTCAATTGTGTCTCTCTTCATTCTTGTACATGAAAGTCCAAATTTAATATTGGCATTCATTACCTACTCAAATCTTCAGATGTTCCTTAAAGCAGTCCAATATGAGTCTCTCAACACTTTCTGTGTTAGTAGATTAATAATTAGTAGATTTGATGAAGACTTCTTTCCCTGCAACACTGGACTTTAAGATGCCATATGGATTGAACTGTGGAATATGGGTTGGCGAACTGTGGAATATGGGTTGGCGAACTGTGGATGTTACCTGGCCCGTTTCTCAAAGGTAGAGATGTATAAGAGCAAATAAGATCACAGGGAGACTGGCTGTTAATGGCAGAACACTACTGGTTGAGGCTTGTGGTGGTGGTAGTGGTGGTGATGGCGTTCGCGGAGTAATTTGTGAATAAATCTGTGTAGGTAGAAACAGGGCCAGAAGCAGCAGCCCCAAACTGAGCCTGACCACCATCTCCTTGCTCATGTTGGTCACTGTACCTTGGGTCCAGCCTGCGGCTTGGTATGCTGGAGGATCATGGACTCCTGAATGGTGCAGCAAGGTAGCTGGCAGGATCTTAAATCAGGCGGCATCATAATAGCAGTGATGTGGCACTCACCCACCCATGCTCCCCATTGCCCACCCTTCGTCAAATAATGTTTTCAATACAAAATATTTCAAAGTTGTTTAGACAGCCTGGACTTTATCAATTATAAATCTATACTTTAAAAAGCAGGTTTCCATTGTCTTTTTTTCTGAGAGGTATTATTTTTTTCCCTGATTCTTAAAAGTATGTTTGTTGTTGAAAATTGATAGCAAAGAAAGTATAAAAGAGGTTTTTACCCAGAGATGATCTCTACTGATATTTGATATATTTATGTACATGTTTTTCACACAATAAAGATTGTACTTTTGCATCCACAATTTTTGCTTATCACTCATCCCAAGCATTGTCCTCACATTAAAAGCTTAAAAAGCATGAATTATCTTCTTAAAAAGTTGTACACTAAGTTCTGTATGTAGTTTTATTCCCATCTTGTTTTAAAGTATTCTTATGTATTTATAGGGAAGTTATAGAGAAAATACACCATGGTATTAGTTTTGGTTGTTTCTAAGTGATAGAGTTTTTCTATATTTTCTAACTTTTCTACATTCGTTATATATTTCTTATGGAGGCTGAACTAGTAGTTTTTTTGAGGGTAGGGATTAATGGAATCCAAGCTAGATAAACTAACATGAAAATTGCTTTTTGCAAAAAAGACTATAGAAAATAGTAAAATTTAAAGAATAAAGACAGGAAGTTCATGGTTAATAAAGTAGCACTTAACGGGAACTGATCTTTAAGTGACTAGAATGAGTAAAAATACTTTTCACTGATGTCTGAAAATTTTAATAAGAGAATAACACAAGTTTTAAACCCCCTGGTTTGTATTTTCTTATTTGCTCAAGGAGAAACTTTAAAGTTACTCAATATCCTCTTGTCTTTTATTTTCAAGAATATATTTTCTTTATATTCTAGAATATAAAAACTTACTTTCTTTTTGCTTTTCCTAAGCCACTGCTTCCTGCCTCTTCAGGAATCCGATTTTCTTTTTCAGAATCTTTAGGGGACAGCCTGAAGAATTCTCCAATTCCTTTTTGCCACTTGGGAGTTGGGCGCACGCAAACTGGATTCCCTCCTGCATACTTATTTTCAGCTATAAAATATAAACAAATGGAACTAAATAACTAAGAATACAATAGCTATTCCTTAAAGGGAAACTTAATTTTAACATCAAATCTAAAGGATATTAAATAGTATTATATCTATCTTAAAATAATTAGAAAACATGACAAAATAGAGCTGTATTCAGTCCTTTAGAATAGCATTAATGGAATTTTTACAACTGGAAAATATTTTTCATATTTTGTCTACAAGAAGAGCTATTCAGTCTTTTGTACTGTCATACTAAAGTTTGACACACTTTTTCCTAATATAAGGTAGCACTACATAGTATAAACTGCCCGATTTTCACTTAGTAAGGTCATTTAGTTAGAGCACATATAGAAAGTTAAGCAAGTAGTGTTCAGCAAAGGGAAAGTTTCCACATAAATAGGTTCCATTTTTCAAAGAACTTGGTTCCTTTTTAGTTCATAAGGTAAATCCAATTCCTGATTATTTTAAAACAGGAAAAATTGAGGGAATATTCCTGCCCTTTTTTTTTATAAAGTAATGATTAGAGTAACAAGAGGAACAAATTATTATGTTGCACATATATCTCTTGCTTTAGACACATCACAAACTCTAGCTGTTGTAAAGAAAACCTACAAAAGTATTTCCCTATATACTGTCTGAAGTTATATAGCTTGCACTTTTAAAAAAATATTCATGGCCTTTAAGAAACAGTTATTCTTTGGTTCATAATTTTCCTGAAGGAACCTTATGAGAATGCTTTCATTACTAGAAAGTATACAGCAGCAACAGATATTCAGAAAGTGTATTCAGCACAGAATTCAAACCTAGCTCTGCAGACTTAGTTGTGTATGACCTATACCAAGAGGTATTGTAACCTGAGCTAAAATTTCCTCATCTTTAAAATGAGGATATTACCAATTTCATACAGTTGAATATTGATTGAAAATAGAAATATGTAAAATTCCTTAATAGGTGCATTTCTCCAACACAAGTTCATTAAGGGCCTATTCTGTTGTTTCAACACTGGGCCAGACACTGAGATGTGCTCTAATTGAAATTTAGTAATAAAGGGTGCACATCAACTTTCAAAATTTTGACCTAAATTATTTATTATTTTTTATCTAAAGAGACTGAAATAGTAAATATTTTGTAATGAAATGTTTTGAATAAGGGGACATTTGAGTTAACTTCCCCCATGACATCCTGAACAGTACTCCCTTGTACCTTCTTAACTAGACCTTGTGAATTGGATCTTCCTTACTGCTTAGTTTCCTACTGAAAGGAATGACACACCAGATGGCTCAGTATTTTCTCAACCTCTCCTTGCCCAGGAGCAGTGTGAAGCTATATCCCTGGTCAGGTTTTCACTACTAGGTCCCAAAGGCAGTATCAGGAGCTGAAAACAGACATACCACATTAAAAAAAAAAAAAAAACACGTAGAATTAAAAACAAAAACATTTACACCAAGAAGACAACATGATTAGTACTGTCAACTATCTTCCTAATTCTTAATCTAGTAAAGGGACGCTTACATAGCCTCTTACAAGAAAAAGCCATTTGTCAATGTTAAAAGTAAAAATGCTAGACCAGAAAAAAATAGATTCAAAGATAAACTGTGTCCGTCCCTAACCCCAAAGGTTGAGATTCTTTTCAATGTGATCTACCCTAGCTCTCCAAGAGGTAAAGTCTCCCTCATTATAATAGAGGGCAAGGAAGGAATTCGGGCTTGAGGATCTCAGAAAAATAAATTCCACAATGGGTCATGGGGCTCTCAGGTCCGGAGAAGTGTGTGGTGCCAGGCCTGATCCCCTTTTGAGAAGGTTCCTCCAGGACGCTTTTTACCTTTCCTTGACGAAGGCGATGTGGAATTAGTTGCAGATGTGGAAGAACCAAGCACCTTCCTGGGGGCTCGAGAAGCCACCACTGCGGAGAGACGCAAAGGAGAGAGTTCAGAAGGAGGCAGTAAGTTTCGACACCAAGTCTCATAAGCACGTTCTCACCAGAGTCCAGACCCAACTGTTTAGACAGGTGAGCCGCAAGATCCAGAACAGCAGGATAACCCTCCCTTGTCCCCGCTGCTTCTTCCTCCTGGTTAAGGGGCCGAGCCACTGCTTCCGGCCTGGCTGGACCAGTTTGGCTCATAGAACCGTGCGGCGAACTCAGCCTCTCTCGCCTACGGCCATGCTACCCAGAGCACCCCCTGCAGTCCACTACTGTGCTCTACCGCCTCACCTTTTCTGTAGGTGCCTGGGACATTGTCTGCTTTAGTCCGCACCATGTTCGAATGCGAGGAGATGAAAGCAAGCAACTGACTTTCCAGCCGAGGGTGTTTCACGAGACAAGAACCCGAAAACGAAATCTCCCGCCACAGTTTATATTGGTCTCTTTTCCGCGCGCTACGTGAACTCTCCTGGGTCGCCGATCCCATTGGTTCCGCGCCGTCGCCCCGCAACCAATCGCCAGTGTCTAGTAATGACAGCGGCAAGGCTTGGCGCAGTGCTGAACCCGTCCATCAACTTGCAGAAGCTTGTGATTCGTATCCATTACAGGTGGGCGGTGCCGGGGAACTTTTCTGGGGTGCTTGTGAGTGCTAAGATTTTGAACTAGGGAAATGGGCCTGCTTAGAAAATAAAACTGAGCAAGAACAGAGAAGTCTACCATTTTTTTAAAAGTTACCACAGGGATAAGTTCATAACGATTGACTCTGGAAGAGAAACCTGAAATGAAGCGGATTTTTTCATGCAAATCAAAATAAAGAAAACTTTCCTTTAATACTTCAGGCACTCCTTCTACAGCGTCCCTAACTAAAATACTTGTATAGATTGAGAGAAAAGGAAGCAAATATAATTTATTTACAGGGCTTTCTACTTTTTTAGGATTGTGTAAAACTAAAGAAAACACGGAGTAAATTTTATATATATACACACACACACATTTTGAAAACGTCTTCCTGAGAACTGTACAGTCTCAGAGTGGTTGAAAATACGCCAATTGTGCTAAGGGTGCAGCCTTGACACATAGTGAGCATAACTCTTAAACAGGCGCTCATAACGATTTTCTATCTCTATGCCCATCTTCAATTACTCACAATATCTCCGGGGTGTGATTTTCACTCTCTGAATACCATGCATACATCAGCCTGCCTCGGGATTTTGTTAAAAGCTCATTTGAAAGGCAACCCTGAAGGTAAGCAAGGTATTGATTCTCTCCAATAAATTATTTTTGAACTTTCGGAACTTTTTAGTACTTTAACAGAATGAACAACTATTTTGTGTTTTAGAATTAAAGGAATCTAGACAACAGGTGAAATTAACATTATATTAGCAAGCAATGTATTGGAAATTGTAGCTTTCTCTAAACCTTGGAGTCTAAGATTACAGCCAAATTCCTTTCAGAAAAAACAACAATCCCCGGGGGATATTCCTTTGTCTTTTGTCATCAAGTCCTCTCAATACACAATGGTTCTTCAATGAGTATTATTTCCTTTTCAGTTAAAGTGGCTTCTACAAAGTCCTGAATTACTTAATTTGAACTCATTTCCGATCTCTGCAGAAATTAGAACTGAATAATCTGCTGATTTTTTCTCTTAGTCCGCAAGCCAAGTAAATTGCTAGAAAGAACTGCAAATACGCTTTTGCACACAAGGGTAGTCTACATATTACTACAGGTGTTTGTCTTTCTAATAGTAATCATGATAGGGAAAGATGCATGTTAGAGTAGAAAATTATGGGAAAAGCAGTGATGCCTAGTAAAAATTCTTCATTTAAATGTATGCTTTTGAGGAGGTGCTTCTCCTTTACAGTTAAATAAAACACAGAGAGTTAAGTGGTGTGAATCTGAAATTTTCAAAGGCCTAGAACATTAAGAAAAGTTATATGTTTGAGTAAAATTTCTGTCTAAGTTTATACAAAAGAATATCTTTAAGTCATGTTAAATAACTGTGCTTGCTTTGCTCAGGCAGAAATGCATTTTAATAAATAATAATTATTGCAAATGGCATTACATTACATTACATTCATTAAAAACCAGAGATTACAGTCTTAACATGCCTTATGAAAACAATTTTTATTCTTGAGGACCTAGTAATCTCATTATAATATGTATGATGCACTAAGTTTTATTATACAAAAAAACTTAAGTCATAATCTCTGTCTTCAAGAAGTTAACATTTTAGTTGTGGGGACTGAACAGATATAGAAACAGGTAAAAGTTATAAATTGGTATTAAATGTAGAGGATTTTTATTAAGAAACAAAACTTGTATCTACTATTAATGAACAGAGTATTTTTTAAGATGGAAAATCATATTTTCCAAATTAATAATAATGTAAATAGTCTAAACTCAATGTAAGTCAATGCACATATAATTTCGATTATTTATGTCAATGAAAACATTAGCATAAAAGCCGAAACAACTAATTCATGTAATTAGTGTAAACAGCTTAACAGGAATGAAGAACCTATAAATGTAACACAAAGCCAGCCAATTAAATTTATCGATAAAATATATCAGAAGACATTATGCTCTTCATAAAAATTTGGCTAAATTTTCTCCAGTCCGCTGTCCAGTCCTGTCCCAGGAGTAGCAAAAGACCCTTAAATCTGGTCGTCTTGGACCAAAATACATTTAACTTCTTGAAAATCATTACAGAGAATTCACGTAGAAGGTCTTTGAAGTCAAATCTCCACACCTGCTTTATTAAACTCCCCCCCCCCCCCGCCCCACTTGAGCTTGCTGAGTTGTCTTGGCCCTCCTGGAAAAGACCTGGCTCAGAAAAATAAAATAGAGGGTTTTTGTAGCGTGAATCTAGTATTAGACTACGAGGAAAGGAGGGCGAGATAAAAATAAAACAACTATCACCAGAGTAAATTCTTACAGCGCTTTACTCTAGCTTCCAAGTACTATTTTAAACATTTTACATAAAACAGACAAGTTAAAAACTGGCTTCTCATGTTACGAATTATTGTTCTGTTTTTTTCCCTAAACTATAGTTTTTATGGGCATTTGTATTGTCTTCTAAGCATAATCTCCAATTTTCAAGTCCTACAACTGACGATATGGAAGAATCAGGTGCAGGTTCTGATAACAAGTGTAAACAAATCAAAAAGCTGGAAGTAGGAGGAGCTGGTACAGATGGAAGGGATCTCTGCTGGGGGTGGTGCGACCGAGAGGGGCGGTACAGGAGGACGGAACCAGCGTGAGCAAGGTAGGTGTTGCGAAGGGGACTAGTCCGGCGCAGGACAAAAGGCTTTTTCAGCCCAGCTGTTTCCGGCTGGGCAAAATGGCGATGGCTGGGGCGGCGTACCGCGAGCAGCTGGTGGGCTGGTGCACCCAGCAGTTGAGGAAAACTTTCGGCCTGGATGTCAGCGAGGAGATCCTGCAGTGAGAACGGTTCGGGTCCGAGGGAGGAAGTAGCTCTGGGATGTGCACTAGCTGAGCGAAACGGAAAGCGAGGAGGAATAAAAATTCATGGGAACTAAGAAATGTGATAAAAGATCTGCTGTAGGTCTCTAGGAGCCGATTTTGACCTACGGCTTTATAGTTTAGTTTCTGGAATAGAGCGTTAGGCTTCACAGTCGGCCAGTGGGGCCTTTTCCCCTAGGAAAACGCCATCCCTGATATTTAGAACGTGTAAGACTGTCTCGGGAGCCAATTTCCTTGTAGATTGTGGAGAGAAGGGGCAAGCCAAATTATCTCTCCAGAAATTCCTTATTCTGAACATTTTAGTTTGCCCAATTTGGGTTGTGTCAAATAGTACCTGTTAACTGGGGACAACGTAGTACAGTGCAAATAGTGCCCGACTCAGGAGTCCTAGGTTCTATTTTTTGTTGTCTTTGACCAGTTTTGTGATTTTGGACAACTTAATTTCTCTCTCTATACCTTAAGTTTTCTTATGTATAATCTGGATAATTAGTAAAGGCTATCTTTACGATTCTTATGAAGTGGAGATAGTGACATGATTTAAATCTGCTTTCAGTTGATTTCTTTAACAAATAATGCGTTACTAATTGCCAGGTGCTGGGCAACAAAGACAATTGCAATTGGGTTCTGTTTGATCAAGTCCTGACAGGTGGGGAAGCGCAGGGTGTTGTGGGAGTACGGAGTAAAAGACTTTCATTAGGATTTGAGAAACTCGAAGGTTTACTACAAGGGATGACTTTCACCTTAGAACTAAAGGATGGGTAGGTGGAGGTGCAGTTTTCAGGAAGAGGGAGAAACTTCCACAAAAATTAGTCAAGGAACCTGAATGTGTTTCCTGATTAGATTGCTTGTTCGTTGATGCTGAAATCTGAATTGCAGTTCTAGGGCTTTTGTAGGAAATAAGGTGAGTTTGGGAGAAAATAGACTTCTTGGCAAGGAGATTGTTAATAGAACCTGTATTAAATGATTTTTTTTTTGAACACTGGAATCGATTATCAAAAATACCCCAGCTAAATAGTATGGTTTATTTTAGCTTTACCCTTGTTGGAAGGCAAGGTCAGAGTAAGTAGTTTTTCAAGCAGTTTTTAAAGCAGTGGAATGCTCAAATGAAAAAGGAAACTTTGCAGTCTACCAAACAGAAAAAAAGTCATTCAATTTTTAAAAATTCAGGATATTTTGATAAATTAGCAATGGAGTATGGACGGGTGCAGTCTTCTCAGTCTCAGAATCCAACTGTGTTTTGTCTGCTTGCACAGCATAAGGAAAATTCTAATTCTTATAGATTGTGATTTAACAGCTAATTTTGCAGCCTTAGATTTTCCCAGCTAAACTTATCCACACTCTTGAAAGAGGGATGATCAGAAATTTCTGTTTTAAAGTTGAAGCTAAACACATGTTTCTATTTTATTAAGTTCATAAACATGTTAGATAAGAATTGCTTAAAACTTAAAATAAGGACCAAAGCTACCTATAATAAAATGCTATTTGAACCACTTACTAAGATTTTACTAGTTATTACACAACAGGCTATGATGCCATGATGAAAGCATTTGCTGTGTAAATTTGCTGTGCCTTGCCTGGTATTTGAGAATTACTCAAGTGTATTATAGTAGTTTGGTAACTTAAACAATTTGACGTGGCCTGAATTTTTTAAAAAGACAGTACAGAGCTCTTCCTAATCAGTGACATGTTTATGATAAATTAAGGTCTGTACACAGAGTTAGCAAAGTAAAGTTTGTTCCACAGTGTGCAATAGTTCATATTTTGTTTGGTTCTACTTCAATAAGATTTGGTATGTAACAAATTTGGATGTATGTTGTTCTTTATTATATATTTTTTAAATAGTTAAATGACATTCAGATGTTTCTGGAGCTCTTTAAATATTTCCCTAGTGGTTTGAATACTCCAGAGTTAAATGATCCTTGAGGTTCCTTGGGCTCTGGAAGTCCTTGATAGCAATTAATATTTTGATTGGGGCTGGTAAGTTTGGGGATCAAGTAGACTAAATATAAAAGTCCTGAGAAACGGCTGCCTTTTTTAAAAAAAAAAAATTTATGATGAGTTAGAAGATGCTCTTAATGAGGTTCAAAGACACAGATTTTTCACCTACAGATAATAACTCTGCAAATCTATACCACAGTAGGAAAAGAACGCAGTACATATACTACCAACAAAAGGACATTTGCATGGTGTTTTAAATTTAAAGGATATAGCATTACTAATTTTTCTTATATACCATATAATTATGTCTGAATTACAATATCTTCAGACCTTATGATTCTTTCATGGTTCAGTATCTTAATTTAAAAGTAATTTTTTCACTTCTTTTTTTCTCTAATCATGTGACATAATCACTGTAGAAAAATTAAAAAATCAGAAAAGGATAAAGGAAGAAACTAAAATAACCATAATACCACAACCCAGAGATAACCGTCTTTTCTCTTTTAGTGTTTTTTCCTATGCATGTTGTAATACATTTTCAAAACGTATTCATTGTAGGGGAAAAAAGAAGATTAAAATAAACCAAAACTCTCTTTAATCATGCCACTCAGTAATTATCATTTTGGTGTATAACTTTCTAGCCTTTTATTTTTTTAACACATAAGTATATGGATATACACATTCCTTTTATAGCAATTGGAATCATATGCTACACAGTCAATTCTATTTCACTTACCATTATATGAGAGCATTTTCTCACGTCAATAGTTATTCAAAAATTTTACTTTCAGTGGTGACATTTTACAGTTAGTAAGGTCCAAAAGCTTGAGTTCATTTGCCTCTTTTCCATTAATTGATGTTTTAAATAGCTTCCAGTTTTTCACTAATTCCAATAATGATGCAGTTAACTTTTTTTGCATAAATTTTCCTGTGACTTATTTCATGTAAAGTCCTATAAATAGAATTATTGGATTATTTTTATGGCACTTCAAATATACCGGCCGATTGATTACTAGGAAAGTTGTACTTTTAGGAATGTTTTATAGTATTTTCTTAAATACAGGCATACCACAGAGATATTGTGGGTTCAGTTGCAGACCAGTGTAATAAAGCAAGCATCACAGTAATGCAAGTCATAATATTTTTGCTGGTGGAAAGTCTTGCTTTCAGTTTGTAAAAAAATAATAAATAAATGTAACACCTGTGAGGTGCAAATAAAGTGAAGCCCAACAAAATGAGGTCTACCTGTAGATCTGCTTATTCTGATGTGATGTTAATTTTGATTTATAATTTTTAAGAATATGAAATCATTTTTAGTAAAAATGAAGAGAAATTTCAGGTTTTGCAGTGCAGAGATTAAGTAATTTGGATTCTTCCTAGGAAAGGATAGCAACTGCAAATGTATTGTTAACAGGAAGCATTCTGCCAACTATACTTTAATAAAAATAAAAATAAAAAATGAAAGTATTCCTGTGTTAAGGGTAGCCCCAAAAGCCTATATTCAAAATATTGATTTGATTCTGTAAATACAAGAAGGTTATTGAAAGTTAGGTTATGATCTCAGGTCAGCGTCTTTGTCCTAACCAAATTTATATGCCTAATATCTAACATAAACTTGGCTCAAAGTAAACACTCTAATAGATTATAATTAGTAGTTTTATTACCTTGATCTCTGTTACGATTATTGAAAAACATAGTATAAGCTAGCCTTGTTTCAACAACTTTTGTCTTTGCTTCTTGAGGTATGTTTTGTCAATTGAGAGTGCTGAAGAGATACGAGAATATGTTACTGATCTCCTTCAGGGAAATGAGGGCAAAAAAGGTCAATTCATAGAAGAGCTTATAAATAAATGGCAAAAGAATGATCAAGATTTGATTTCTGATGCTCTGCAGCAGCCCTTCAGAAAAGATGGTAAGTTAATGTAACTAAGTAAAAGTTGAAATATTGGTAAATAGGCTAGCTTATAGGACCTGGTATTTTCTGTCACTTTATTTCCTCACAACTAACTTAAGCAAAATCATATGTATACATGTTTTTAGTTCATTTCTTATCAGTCTGTAAAGAATATTCAAGTTCAGACTTTTCAACTTAGAAAAGATCACAAAAATACCTGTTTGAAGATACAAATGTGCTTCAAAATAATTTGAAAAAATTTATACATGGATTAAAGAAACACTTTTCAGTTATGTACATACATCGATGAAGATAAATAATGACCAATTTTAGTATAAATAGCATTTAGAAGGAACTAGTTAAACAATGCAAAAGATGAAGACCAAACTAAATAATCTAAGTCATTATCATACAATCCAAAATATCAGATTTTAATTTAACTTCTTAATCCTAGCTAATAGTCTTTATTGTTAACTACAATTTTGTAAATGATAGTTTAAATTTAATTCTGGTTTAAGAAGAAAAGATAATTTAAAAACCTGCCTGACTTCTTGTCTTGACTCTAAATATTAAGCTTTGCTTTCTCTTTATTAGCTATTAGTTCACCAATAATCTTACTGTTATCTACCTCTGTACATATTTTTTTCTTCTTCTTTAAAGAAATTTTAGATGGGCAGAAATCAGGAGACCAGTTGAAGAGAAATAGGCGGAAAGGGAGAAATAGACAGGAAGTTCCAACATTTGCTGAACCTGATACAACCGTGGAGGTCAAAACACCTTTTGATTTGGCCAAGGTAAATGCTTATAGAATGAAGTTTGTTCTGGCTATATGGAGAAGAGGAAATGACTGATACATTTCAGAGTGAAAGGAGTACAGATTGGTCTAGAATGGCAATTTTTCAACCAATACATGAATTTTATGAAGAGAAAGTGATACTGTCTTTATGGTTGTTGTTTTCAGCAGCCTGATTAAATAAGTTGTATTTGCTTAGAGATTGAAATACTTTATATATAAATATACGTTTTATTCATATATATTGAGATATTATGTATATTTTCCCATTATTTGTGTGTGTGTGTGTGTGTGTGTGTGTGTGTGTGTATGTATGTGTATGTGTATGTGTTTGTCTATGTTATGGAAAATATTTAATGAAGTGCATCAGGGCTTCAATTTCAACATGGCTTTTGTAGGTTTCTACTAAAAGAAGGCACATTCTAACTGTTTATTCAGAGTGTTCTTATTTTGGGCCATATATCACCCCCAGCACAACTATCCTTATCATCATTTAGCCTTTAGAGGTTTTTTTATTCTTTCTTGGTAATCAAAACAACCCTGTGAGGTAAACAGAAATATTTGTAATCAGGACAATCTGACCAGCTAAATTTCCCAACAGAAGGGAGTAATTAATTATGCTAAGATGGAAGAGTAGTGATTAGAAATTCTGAGTGTGATGATCATGAAGAGCAATATGAGAAAATGTTTATAAAATGTTAAGTTAAAAAAGCCTTTTATAAGTCAAAATAAAATGAGCAAAGACCATCACAAGCAAAAGAAAAAACACAGACCAATAAACATAAGAAGATGTTTAACCTTACCAGTAATTAAGGTGACCAATTTGTCTGCCTTATTAACTGGAACTTCCCCAGTGTTGCACTGAAAATCCCATATTCTGGAATTCTCCTATGTCCTGGCAAACCAGGATCATTGATTACTAGTAATCAAATAAATGCACATGAAATCCTTGAACTAGTGTCTATCAAATTGTCAAAGATTTTAAAAGTAGAATACTCAGCAATGATACTGATGGCAATGTACATCAAGAATGGTAGAAATGTTAATATATTTTTGACTTATTAATGTGACTTGAAAATCTAACTTAAGAAAGCAATCAAATACAAAAAAAAAGTGTTCTGTGCAATGTTATTTGTAATACTTAAAAATTTGAACTGACCTGATTAGTCATAGGAGAAAGACTAAATAAATACGATTCCCTCATTTGATGGAATACCATGAAGCTAATAAAGTTATTCTCCAAAATATATAATTTGGGAAAATGTTCATCACATTTAGGTGTGTAATCCATCTAAACATTATTTTGAGTAATTTAAAACATATTCTCATCAGTAAAAATACTTGTTTTTTTAAGTAGATGTATTTTATATATGTGTGCAAATATATATTTTATAAGTGGCGATTGTTAATAAGATAATAGAATTTTATTAGGGTAAAAGTAAAGTGGAAGCATAAATAAAATATTTTTTGATCAGTGTGATGAATAATGGATGAAATTTTTAAAGCCTTATTTCATAATTTTAAAAGTAATTATGAAATAACAAAGTGTGATAGTAAACTTTGAATAAATTAATTTTTAACATCTAGGAAAGAAAATTATATGAGAACTATTATTTATGTTTTCTCCTTTGAGTTGATTTCCTATGCAAGCTTTTTAAGAAAATTCTAGTTCTGTTTTTAAATGGTATTGATAAATATTTTTTAACTTATATATGCCAATCGTTTTAAGTATTTCTTTAAAAAAATTCTTTAATCTTTTAATTTAGTCAATTATGAGTTGCTCCAATCTGTTTGGTCAGCTCACTCATTTATAAATCTTAAAGAAGTGTGCATTGGTTGTGATATTTCTGCTGCTACAACTTGGTTTTTAGTGTGGTAAAGCCAATTTTAGTTTGATAGAGTATTTCACTATTTATATTAATGGCCCTTAATGGATAAGGTGCCTTGATGCTTGCTATTAAGTAGGTTTCATAAGGTGAAATAAAAGCTGGGGTTCACTCTTAAGTTCCCAGACTTGGGCAGGGAAAGATCTTCAAATTAATAATGATTTAACATTTAATTTTATATCTCCTGATGTTTTCAGAGCATATTAGCCCTCAACAAACTGTTTCTGAGTCTGTATTTTGTCCTTAAGTGTTTTATACTCATTAAGCAAACTTGGAAAATAAATTTGAAAAAACTGTCTATCCTTTATATACTAATTTCTCATTAAAGCTGCAGTGTATACTGAAGTGGTGAATACTGAACCTCCTAGGGGAAATAGGAGGTTAGGATCCAGGGAGCCTCTGGTCACAATTCCATCAACCAATTAATACCTAACCTTATTTTATGTGTGTTTCTGTTTAAAGACACTTTATTAAATATATACTGTTAACTCATTAACATTGAACTCATGGCCAGCAGCACCATAACTCATGCCTGAAGAAAGCTTATTTAAAACACCTTTTTTTTGTATATAAGATACAGTCTTCTTGTGCTTAGGTCCACTAGACAGCACTTCAGCATTATGCATGGGAGTCATTTTAAATGGTAAGGTCACCAACAAAAAGCACAAAAATTCAAAAAAGTGGCACCAAAAAGACTAAAAAGAAGATACTTGTTTACAGTATGAGTACTAAAACAAGAAGGCGGATCATTCCTTTGCTGTCCTTAGCTGGAAATATGTGCATTTGGTAACTCAAATTTTTTCCCACTGTGCATGTCCATGATTAATCATGGAAGCACCCAAAGTATTAATTTGTAAGTTACAAATTTTAGCAAGTAGGCAGATGTATGTCAAGATCTGATTTAGGTTATTAGAAATATAGCAATAAACAAGACATACTAGGTTTTTCTTGTTCTCCTAGTATTTACAATTTAGTGGTGCAGGGGAAAAGTAGTAAAGATAATCAAAAAAATTTTAAAGCAATTATAGATTGTGACAATTGCTATGAAAGAAATTGAAAGAACATTGACATAGGCAATAACTGGTGGGATGGGCATTAGTTTAGATAGGATATTCAGGTAAAGCCTCTTTGAAGGACTAAAATTATAGTTAAGACCCACACATGAAAAGGAAGCAGTATCTAAGGAGATGGGCTAGGAACCATGTGGGTAGAAGGAATAACAACTGCAAAGGGGAGATGGAGAAAAGTGTTCTAAGAAGTATCAGGAGCCCTGTGTGCCTGGAGCATTGTGAGCAGGGGAAGAATGATATGCAAATGAGGTTGGAGAGCACCTAGAGGCCATATATAAGGCTTTAAATATAAGTCATAAAGTAGCTTGGATTTTATTCTAAGCATAATGGCAATCCAGTGATGATTTTTAAGCAGTGGGCTGATGTGCTATGAATTTTCTTGCCCTGTTCTCCCTTTATGTCTCTTCCTCCTCGATAAATAGTTATTGCCATTATGTGTAAGAAACTAATCAAAGCCAAACTCTCCACCCCTCAAATACCTAATTTTAATGTGACTGGATACTTTAATGAGAGTCAAATACAAATTTCTGCTTAGAGGTTTTAATCTTCTATTCACCACCATCCCTATGAGCCAAAGATATAATTAACTGGTTTGAAAAATTGCAACCTGCTAGATTAGATAAAATCTTTAGCCCTTGTCTTATCGATATTGTCTCTATATCTCAACTTTTGGCTTGGGGCATTAGAGTACTTCACATCTATACTTACCAAGGAATTACTCTCTTTCTTGTTAGTATTATCCCATCTACTAGAACTCTTGAAATTTTTCTACAGTGATATTTTAGTCTTTGGAAAATACTGAGAAACTCAATATTTAAAGGAAATAATACCACAGCACAGAAGAGGTATCTATACACTTTAAATATAAGAAGCTGATATAGTGTGAATGTTTGTGGCTACCCCACCACACATACACATTCACATGTTGAAATGCTAATGCATAATGTGATTGTATCAGGAAGAGGGACCCTTGAGAAGTTCTTCTGTCATGAGGGTGGAACTTTCATAAATGGAATTAATGTTCTTATAAATAAGAGACCCCACAGAGCTCCCTAGCCTCTTTTGTAATGTGAGGATACAGTGACTTAAGAGTCATTTCTGTGATGTGGAAGAGGGCCCTCACCTAACCATGCTGACACCTTGATCTTGGACTTTCAGCCTCTAAAACTTTGAGAAATAAATTTCTGTTGTTTATAAGCTACCTAGCCTGTGGTATTTTGTTGAAACAGCCTGAATGGACTAAATCAGAGGCTGATAAATAATAGTTCCCTTTTTGAACTTTTTATTTTGTGACATACATACAGAACTTGACAGATGAAATTTTCACAAACAGACCCATACCTGTATAGCCAGAAAGGAAATATTACCATTACTCTAGAAGACCCCCCAGGGTACCCCAAGGGAAACACTTTCTTGACTTCCAACATCATAGATTAGTTTTGCCTGCTTATGAACTTTGTATAAATGGAGCTAAATAGTATGCACTCTTTTGTGTCTTGTTTCTTTGACTTAACATGATTTTTAAGAATTATCCATATTGTTTTATATGCTATAGTTTTTCATTCTTATTGCTATGTAAGATCCTACTAAGTGAATATATCAATATACTGTTGAACATGTGGGTAGTTTCCAGTTCCAATGCTGTTGCGTATATATCAAAGAGTTAAATTTCTGGGTCACAGGATATGCATATGTTCAGCTTTAGTAGATACTAATTTATACTCCCACCAACAGTGTATGAGAGCTTTAATTGCTCTGTATCCTTGCCAGCATTCTGCATTTTATGTCTTTTTCAATTTAATCATTCTGGTTGGTGTATTGTATTTTGGTTTTATTTTGCATTATCTTGATGGCTAATGAACTTAAGCACCTACTCTTGTGACTATTGGCCATTTGGATATCTTTTATGAAGTTCCTGTTTAGGTCTTTTGTCCATTTTCTGTTGTGTTATCTGACTTTTATTGAGTCCATTTTTATTGAATTTTCTTAATTTATTCATAATTTATTCAAATTTGTGAATATCAAACACTTTTAGAGGCATTTTTGTTTTTTATGATCTTCAATTTAGCTGTGCTTAAATATGTCATATAAACAGCTTTTACTGCTACATTTACCTCCCACCAGCTGTAATATAGGGCTAAAAGCTACTAGGAGAAAAAGCAAGGTATATTAGCTAGTTTTTCTAGAGCAAAACCTTTCCTCAAACCCTGATTAAAGAACCCTTTCTTCTTTCCTCATTCCTGGGTAGTGTATAAGTTATTGAACAGAATTGAGGTTTTTCTCTCAACTCTTCATTGTCGTTATTTGATGTTACTTGTGATGTTTTTATACAATTAGGCACAAGAAAACAGTAACTCCTTAAAGAAGAAGACGAAATTTGTCAGTTTATACACAAAAGAGGGACAAGACAAGCTTGCAGTCCTGATCCCTGGTCGCCACTCTTGTGATTGCCTGGGCCAGAAGCACAAGCTGATCAATAACTGTCTGATCTGTGGGCGTATTGTCTGTGAACAAGAGGGTTCCGGCCCTTGTTTATTCTGTGGTACTCTGGTAATTGTTTCTTTTCTATTTGTTTTACTATGCTTTGATTTAATAAATAGGGACATTTACATCCCTAGTAGTTTCTCTTTTTTCATAGTAAATGAAAACTGTAGTAGCAGAAACTTTTTTAGTCAAAAACCCAAGGTTATATCCTAGTACTGAGCCTCTTATAAGGGTTTTGAGAATGCAAATTGTTGAGTGATGCAAGTTTTGTATCAGATTAACTTCAATTCAAGGAAACTTTAAAGCCTAGAATGTCAAATTTTTTGTCAGTCTTCAGATATAGAGCATATCCTCAGGAAAACAACAACTATGACATAATCCTTGGGTTGTTAAAGCTTCTGTTTCCAGGACACCTCCTCTTTATAGTTCTGCATTGTCTGAGAGAATGACCTCAAGAGTTTAACAGTAACGACTCTCTTACAAACACTATAGTGAGTTATCTAGAAAGCTTATTCTGCCAGTTGAGCTGGCTGGCAGAAGCAATGACATTTGGTGTTGGTGAAGGCATCTATTTTATATTGTTTTCTCTTCTCTTTGATTGCTTTGTTTGGGGCCTTTCATTTTTTAATATACTCAGAGAACAAGCTGATAGACAGTGGATGACCTGAAAAATGTAATGTCTACCATCAAAAATGTTCATAAAATGGTGGTAAATGTTCTCTCATATGGGTCTTTCTCTAGAGAAACACCCTATAGTTGCTGGCAGGAACTGTGTGTGCCTCTGAGGCAGGTATTAGGAAGTACAATGTTTTCTGTTAGATTCCTTGGAGACCTAACAGTTTAAGGAACAGTAATGTAAAGCAGATTAGCCTTGAAGACTTACAGTTTTATAAGCCTAGTAAGAAACAGTTTTTAACCCCTTCTTTGCCTACTTTCTTACAGTTGCAGTGATTTTACAATAAACAGAATTTTTTCCTCGCTTAATATAGTCATTACAAGATTTGAAGGCAAAGAAACAAAATATACTTAGTATAAAGGCTAGACTAATTTTCACTGGTGGCACTATAATTTGCTGCTTTTTCTGCTTCCTAAGAAGATATGTTTATCATTTGTAAGACTTGAATTTCATGATTAGAACTGACAGCTTTTTAAGAAAAAGTCTTGTATATTTTTTCCGTTATTCTCAATGATGGCAAATTTTTGTCCTTTGAAAATAGGTTAGATTTTGTTTTTTAGCTATCAAGTCATTCAGGGACACTTACAGTGAGATGAGTTTTATTAAATTTATTGGGGTGACATTGGTTTTTGTATGGTTCATGAAGGTAGAAACAGAAAGATACTAGGGCAAAACTCATCTAGAGATACATAGGTAGGTAGGTAGATTATACATACTCACACACATTTTTGGGGGGTGAGTATGTTTGGATAAAAAAATCAACAGTCTCATTTGATTGCCATATCTAATGTATAATTTAAGGTCAGTATAACTTAGCTATTGGATCATGTGTCTTGCTTTTATTACTTTATAGGTATGTACTCGTGAAGAACAGGATATTTTACAGCGTGACTCAAATAAGAGCCAGAAACTGCTAAAGAAGCTAATGTCAGGTTGGCAGCAATCTTCTGATTAGATTCCTGTGGTGATATATACATTTTGTTGTATCTTTGATTATTCTCTTTCTTGTATCCTTGTATGCAAGATGCAATTTATTTACTCATTTTATGCGCTTATTTATTCTATAAGTTTATTTACTCATTTTTTAAAGAAAATTATTAAAACCATATAACGTTGAGCAAAAAACCCCTAATAATAGCAATGGATTATAACTGAAAGAATAAAATTAATATTATGAATTATCTAAGTTAATAAATGGGAAAGAACAGATAACCCTTTCTTAGAAAATGAAGGAATGAGAGTAATTGAAAGTCACCATTAGAACACCATAGTAGTAGTAATTGCTACAGTTAAGATACACCAATGGATGCTAAAATTGTTGGGTGAGAGCTTAAGAATAAGAGATTTGCAAGGTCACGAAAGACAAGGAAAGACAAGAATTGTCACAGATTGGAAGAGACTAAGGAGGCATGACAACTAATGTAGGATCCTAAATTGGATCCCAGAACAGAAAAATAACATTAATGGAAAAGATGTTGAAATCTAAATCTGCAATTAAGTTATACTAATGTTAATTTCTTTTGATAATTGTACTGTAGTTATGTAAGATAAGATAGTAACATCAAGGAAGACAGGAAGACAGAGCTTGGGAGTTAGTACAGTTGTAATTGGTTTTCTAATCAAGGCTAGAATGAGAAAAAGAAAAGGAAGCTGAATGAAAGTTACACAGAAATTCTACTCTTTGCAACTTTTTTCTAAGTCTTTTATAGTTGAAAAACATGATAAAAATAATTAAAGACATTTTAAAAAGGAAAAACAATGTATTCGTCACTTTCCACTTATGCAAATTTTTTTAGTGTATGAATACTTTCGTTAGTATTTATAAAGTAGCAATCATAGAGTGTATAGAATTTTGTTTTTCCTTTTTTTCAATTAATATTTTATGATTAGCTTCTGTGTTGCTATGTAGTCTTCATATTTATTGCTTTTGGGACTAAAAATCTAATAACTTGATTTATTGTAATTTGATTACTTATTTCCCAGTTACTGGAAATTTTGACCCTTTCCAAATTATAAATAATGCCACAAGTGGTCACCTTTGTTAATATATCTATATTCCCTTAGGATAAATTCCTAAGAGTGGGATTACTGAGTTAAAGAATATCATTTTTGACACTTAAGATGTATTTGCCATATCACTTTTCTGAAATACTATATAATCTACAGCAATATTATTGAGTTTTGACACATTTCAAATTTAAAAATTTTTATAGTTGTAATTTAAAAAATTTATTAATGAAGTTGAACATGTCTCCATATTTTTTGTTAGGAGTTCTTTAGGGTCATTATGAGAAAAGGTAGTTCTAAGTGCTTTTCTTATATTCAGAATACAAGAAACTTTTTTTTTTTTTTTAAAGGAAAGATTTGACAGGAGTTTGAACAGGCCTGGAATTTTAGGTAAAGAGAAAAGTCAGCCCTTATTACAGAATGGTTTTCCTAACAAATTTTAGATCTTGGTTTAGATCATAATTTATGACTCTCTTTTCTGGGATATATAGATTTATAATATGCCATCACAAAGGAGATAACACATGGGCCAAGGAATGAATGTGGGCTTTAGACTTAGACCTAAGTTTAAATTTTGTATCTACCTTCTAATTTCTGAGGGAACTCAGTAAATTTATCATCTCTGGACTTCAGTGTCTCTCTTTTTTTTTAACTTCAGTTTCTCATCTGTAAAACAAAGATAATACAAACTGTATAACAGGGTTATTCTGAGGATTAAATAATATAAGATATATTCAGTGCCTAAGCATCTAATAAATTCTCATTCTGTCTTCCATTATTTAGTTTTTAGTTTTGATATATAAAAGTGTATTTAAAGGTAATATTCAGCCCTACTTAATAAAGTTTTTTGCTTATAAGGCATTTTTATATTGTGTTGTGAAACAGTATGGTACCCTTAGCGATTGAAATTTCTATAAGGGAAGAAATGGACCTTAACACTAATTGAGAACCGATTATGTGTCAAGCAAGCACTGACTGCTTGGTTTGACAAGTAAAGCCTGGCCTGTGTACTTGTTTGTGTTCCATTGAAATGAAGGCTGTCAGCCATAAGGGCAGACAGGTTTCTGATATTTGTTCTTTGCTGCACAGGGAGACAACTGATTTGTTTTATAGGCTGACACCATTTGATTTCCTTATTGAATTTCAGGGATGGAGAATTCTGGAAAGGTGGACATCTCTACCAAGGACCTTCTTCCTCATCAAGAATTGCAATTTAAGTCTGGTCTGGAGAAGGCTATCAAGCATAAAGACAAACTGTTAGAATTTGACAGAACTAGGTATCATGTGGTTACAATAAATACTAAGAAGTCTATCCACAGGTTCTGCCCATTAAAGCATTATTTTGACACTTGATGCATTCTTAGCAGTGGAATGTGAAAGAGTTTACAGGAAAAGAAGAGTTAGATGCTTTCATTGGAGGCCTACATGTTGGTTTGGAATCCATGTTTGAATAAGAAAGGGTCCCAAGAGGATCCCACCCTGCAACATTTTTTTATTTTTAGCAAATGCTAGTATAACACCTAGAAAGTGGCCTTGGGTTGACGGAATTCCTCACTTGTTTCAGTGGCAGCTGTTCAGTTAGCCAGCCAGCATATATATTAGAGTGCCTAATATGGGCAAACTGTTGTGCTGGGCTGTGGAGAATCTATAAGAAAGTTGCCCGTGGGAGAGTATATATAGAACGCATGACTTACCCTTCCCCTTCGACACTAAATGTGTTTTCTGAATCAGTGATCAGTATATTAAAATGTTCCTAAGTTGGCTTAACACTCCTACACTTTTGTCATTTAGTTCACTGACTTCTTTTTTAGGAGACAGATTTATAGATTTGCTAGTTCTATTTTTTATTTATTTCTCTTTTTTTCTTCTTTTGAACCAAATATGTATTGAAAACCAGTTAATGATTTAAAATTGTTTAGACAGGACTTATATGCTCATTTCTCAAATGGCCATGCAAGAATATAAGAGTCCTTAGAGAGACCCTGAACCTCTTACTTATTGTAACTAACCTGGTAGTCTCTTCTTGGCATTATAATCCTTTTGTTAGACACACCTACTACTTCCAAATCGTTTGCTATGAATACGTGAGATAAAACTTTGAAAGCTAGTCCTTAAATAATCTATCACAACGGTTTGTAACTCCATATTCACTCCTAATCTTTTAACTATCACTTTTAGTCCTACTCAGTAAAACTTATTAGAAATAGAAATAGAGTACATTTCTTGATAAATAAGAACTGGAACAGGATCTCTCCCTATTGCCCCTTTGCTAATATATTCAAGGGCATTATTTAGGTTCACATACAGGAACAATTTTTCCTGAGTCCTCTTAAATTTCCTACTCTCAGTCTACTTTTAAAACTTGTATAATTCCAGCTGAGTCCTGAACAATTGATGTCAATATATTAATATGATTTTAGTATTTCTTTATGCCTATGTATATTGCTAATTTGTCATTATATACAAATCCAGTCTCAACTGGATTTATGACTTTGGAGTAGTCACTTCTGTGAGTCCCAGGTTTATTATATGTAGAATAAAAGTGGATCATCAAGATTCCTTCTAGTTCTCCATTTCTTTGTTGGTATAATCTTAGAAATAGGCCTGATTATTGCATCTTGGCACATGATCCAGTGTGTTAGGGACTGGAGATGGGGATGGTGGGGTTGGAAATTGACATATAGTGGTAGAGTAATAGAATGTCCTAAGAGTAAGCCACAGGACTGAGAGTCCAGATTAGAACTCTAGTTTCTAAGGGAAAGCAAGAAGAGACTGAGTGTCCCCATTATAGAAAGACTAAGATATTAAACCAAGACATGAACTCAGATGCAGCAAAATGAGGCAAAATCTCAGTTACCAAGTGGTGTGGGCCAGCTTAGGAAGAAGAGTAGAAGGACCATGAATTATGGTGCTATGTCTTTTCCTGCCTGAGGGTGAGATTAGTTCTAGGAGCTGAACTGAGCCTGCAGCGGGTATAAGGTATATGCAGAAGCTGGGAACCAGGTTGAGCTTGACTTGATTTTGGAGCATTCTTGGGTATTCATATTTGAGATAATAACTTTTAGGATAGCAGAAGAGGAAGCTATCTTGAAATAGTTTCCCAGTAATTGAGTCCTAATTTGTCAACAGGTGACCTAATTGCTATGTGTGATTTTTTTTTCTTAGCATTCGAAGGACCCAAGTCATTGATGATGAATCAGATTACTTTGCCAGTGATTCTAATCAGTGGTTGTCTAAAATTGAGCGGGAAACTCTACAGAAGCGAGAAGAGGAGCTGAGAGAATTTCGACATGCCTCTCGACTCTCTAAGAAGATCACCATTGACTTTGCAGGCAGAAAGATTGTAGAAGATGAAAATCCGCTAGCCGAATATCATAGCAGGTTAGTGGGCAGTACCAGAAAGGGTATGAAAGAACAGAGCAGTTTGGCTATATAGGATTTGCCTCTTCTAATGGATGTTATTTTTGTTGATTTTTAAAATAATATATTCATTTGGAATGGAAACGTTTAAGAGTAGCTTAAGAAGTTTTTGAAAATGAACAGAGAGGGGAACTTGTCCTGCTAGGTAATTACTGTAGTTTTATAAAAACCTTTTTAAAACAAGGCACAGAAATAGATTAATGAAACAATTGAAACCAGAGATTTATGTGTCTGCATTATGCTTGGTTGTGTATCTATATATGTGTAAATGTGGTCATCGATAAAGGTAAAATTTCTAAACAGTAAAGAAAAGATTAAATATATGATGGGGTGATTGGCCACCATCTTAGAAGAAATTTACGGTAGATTTCTACCTCGAATCTTTACCTGTAAAAAGTTTGAAGAGTTCAATGTAAAGGATCAGAAAGAAATATAGAGATATAGGCGAGTATATTTATAGTTTGGTGTGATCTCTCTCTAAGCAAGTTACAAAATTCAGAAGTCAAAAAGTCATAAGATATTTTAAATATACTGAAAAAGTACCAGACTTAGAGAAAACATTTTAAACATGTTTAACAAAGAGTAATAGCCATACTATATAAAGTCCTCCTGCAAATTAAAAGACAAAAAAAATCCAGTAGAAAAATGGGTAAAGGCTAAGAACAGGTAATTTACAGCTGAAGAAATACAAATAGTCATTAAATGTTTGAAAAGATGCTCAACTAGTTGGGGAAATGCAGATTTTTAAACATACTGTATCATTAAATTGGCTGAAATAAAATATATATAATAGTGCATGATCTGTGAGTGTAGGAAACTGGATATGCTCTCTCGTTGTAGACAGAAGTGTTAAAATGGTACAGCCTCAAAACCATGAGCAAACTCTTAATGTACACTGTGGATTCTGGGTAATAATGATATGTCAACATAGGTTCATTACCACTCCAATGAGAGATGGTTGATAATGGGGGAGGCTCTGTGAGTGTAGGGGCAGGGAGTATATGGGAAATCTCTGGACCTTATGTTCAATTTTCTTATGAACCTAAAAATACTTTAAAAAATAAAGTCTATTGAAAAATTTCTATTATTGGCAAATTCCAAGTTACCAACATGAAATCACTAAACTTAGAGTTGATGAAGGATATGTATATTGGCTCCAGCAAAGTGCTGAAAGGAAAACACATAGAGATCTTACCCTGTTTTCTGTTTTGAAAATGACACACTTTCGTTCTCATTCTCTTTCTCTGTCTCTCTCTCCCTCCCACTTCCTTCTTCCACCTTCCTCCTTCCCTCCCTTTCTCTCCCCATCTTCCTATCTCTCTATCTCTCTATCTCTCTCTTCCTTTTTCTCTCCCTCTCCCTCTCCTCAAACACACACAGCTGGGTATTGGTGAACATAGTAATGTTTCTCACAAGCCCAGTTCTTGGTCTTTCTTTTTTATATCTGGCAAATTTATCATAGAATTTTCCTAAACAAAGGTTATTCTCTCTCTAAAAGGAATTCTACCACTAGCTTCAAAATAATTATTTGTTCTCAGCTATTTACAGCTATGATACACAGATATAAAGAAAAAAATAAAATTATTTCTGGGTTATGGGTTTAGGAATTTTTGATTTTCTATTAATTTGTATTTTCCAGGTTTTCCATAATAAATATGGATTGCTTTTATATTAATTTTTATGTTCAATAAAAAATGGCATAGGTTTTTAGAAATGAAATTGGACAGTATCCCAAAATTTAAATTGTGCATTCTTTTGGTTTATCACCTACACACCAGATATCAAATGCTAGTTTCTTCATCCTCTTCTCAACAATTAAAAAAAAATATTCGCCATTCTGATACATGAAAAATAGTATTTCATCATAATTTTTATTCACATTCCTATGTTTTGGTTGTATGCTAGTAAAAGAACATTCTAAAAAATGTACTGATTAGCTGTTTGTATTATTTCTTTTAGAGATTCTGGAGTTCTTGCTATACTTAACACTATTCTATATCTTAAATCTATTTTCCTTCTTCAGATCCCACTGTCCTCACCCTGTTTTAGAGTCACCTCTTCAAATTCTTTTAATTTTTTTTAGCTTCATGCCTTTGTTTCTGCTTTTCCCTTGGTTCAGAAATCTCTCCCCCAATCTTTCCCTTTCAGATAATCTGCATCTCTCTTGAACTCATTGGCACAACACATGGAATGACAGAATAATAACCACCAGCTAGACTGTGCCTGTCTCATGTTTTGTTCATTATTTTTATAGCTATCTTAAACCTGCCACTTAGATTCAAAGCTTCTTGAAGGCAGGAACCATGTCCTCTATACCTTTTAAGTTACCTTGAATATAAGAGGTTCCTAACAAGTATCTCATTGTGTTCAAGGTCAGGTTCAGCCTTTCTTACTAGTAGAAGCTTTTTGTTACGTTCTGCCTCAGAATTATCATGAACCACATTTGTCAAATATCCAGCAGGGGTATGGAGTAAAGCAGCAAATAATGTAGAGCTATAGAGTAGAATAAGGTAACTGTTTCTGCAGGACCTATGATCTCTTATTAACCATTAGGTTTAGTTTCACAATATTTAAATGAAAATTGTCACATTCTTTTATAGATTTTGAGCCAAATATTCATAGAATACATGAATATAGGCACAGGATAATATAGGATATGCCTGATGACTAAATTGTAGGTGCTTCTGGACTTCTGAGAAGGGAGTAAGCACTTTTGCGCTGGCCCAGTAGAGGGCCTCATTAGAACTTCTGGGCCTTGAAACAAGAATAGAATTCAGATCAACATGGAGGAGTGGAGAGAGGGACTCTTAATGGGCAGAGGAGTAATTGAATGTGTTGAGTAAATAGGCTGCCATTGAATACTCTTCTATGGGTCAGACTGTTTCTAGGCTTTTCTAAACTTGGCATTTTTAATCTTGTCAAACAGATGAATTATTATAGTATGCCCTACCTATTTTCTTAGCATTCTAGAACTTTTACTGACTCATATGACTTAAGATTCTTGGAATGAAGAGGAGGAGGTGGTGGTGAGGAGCAGGGAAGGAGATCATTCATGGACCCCTCTTTGAATTTCAAGTTTGATTACTGTTGAAGGATTTTATGTTGGTAAGTAAGAATATTCTGAGCATAGAACATTAACAATTATTGCATCTTTTGGTTTATTATCGCAGACTAGATGAGACAATACAGGCCATTACCAATGGAAATTTGAACCAACCACTGACCAAATTGGATAGATCTTCCGAAGAACCTTCGGGAGTTCTGGTGAATCCCAACCTCTACCAGTCCCCTCCCCAGGTTAGTGGACCTTTGTTCTAACATAATGAGATAAGTTTGGGCCAAGGTATTTCTTCTTTAAAGTATGCCTGTTAATAGGTTTTAAATACCAATCTGCTCTCTCAATAGTCCCACCAACCTTATTCTCTGGCCCATTTTTTTCCAATTTTTTTGCAACACTTTTGACAAATTGACCTTCATTATCTTTTGAGTATTTCTCAAGAGAGGACTTTCTCTAAGTACTATAGAGATTTAGACAATAATTGTAGAGAATGTTCTTTCTCTACATTTTTAGAATATCGATGGTCTCATAGAGTGGTATTTTAAATTAATACATTAATTCACGTATTCAGTGTTATTCATTTTTCTATCAAGTACAGTAAACATCTGCTATGTACAAGCACAGTAGTAAGTGATCAACCAGACATTGCTTCTATCTTCGAAGAACTGATAGACTAGTAGGGGAAAAGATTACATAAGCAGCTCTAATACTAGTGGAGAAATAACTTTCACCTCCAGTGGAAATCCACAGGAGGGAAGGACTACTTCCAGTTGAGGGGATTAAAAAATGCTTTTATGGGGGAGCTGGCATTCATTAAAAGTAAATATCCAGGAAAATGGATGTTTGGGGATAGTGGGAAAAAACATTCCAGGCAGAATGAACTGTAGGACTAAGGCATGGGTGAAATATATCTATATGGAATAGTAAATTTAGGAAACCTAGATGGTACTCATAAAAAGGATTATCATGAGAAATAGAGTAGGGTAGGCAGGTAGAACCAGATCACTACAGAGCTTAAATGGTTAGCTAGGAAGTTTTCACATTTTTTTGGTAAATAAATGTAAGCCACAAAAGGCTCTTTAATAGGGGGTTGCAATCAGAGCAGTGCTTTGGGCAGCTTAATTGGAGATATTCATTCATTCAGCACTGTATATGTGCCAGGTTCCTTGCTAAGTGCTGGAAAATTAAAAGGTAAAGGCCCAGCTCCTGTTCTTAATGACTTCTAAAGGACTTCAGATTTAGTGGGAAGATGTGTTCGAATACAAATAATATCAGTTCATTAGATAATTGGTGTAATTGACACATGTCATGAGTATAATAGGATTTTAGGAGTGAGAGTATAAACCCACTAAAGGAATCACAGAAGAAATAATGTTTGAGAGGAGACTGAAGCAATGGATAGGAATTTCCAAGCAGAAAGATCTAGGGAGGGAATTCCAGATAGAAGGTACAACGCGTACAAAGTCTCAGCATCTTGAGAGCATTGTAAGTTGGAGAACCACAAATAATTATTGTTAGAAGTTAAAATGAGCTAGTAGGTTTATTAGTTTCTTAGGGTATCTATAACAAAGTACCACAACTGGTTGGCTTAAGACAACAGAAATTTATTCTCTCACAGTCTCAACACCAAAACCAAAGTGTTGGCAGGGCCACACTCTCCCTGAAGGCTCTCTTGCCTCTTTAGTCTTCTGGTGCCGCTAGGCATCCCTTGGTTTGTAGTTAAGTCACACTAATCTCTGTCTTCACATGGCCTTCTTTCCTGTGTTCTTTGTCTCTCTGTGTATTCTCTCCTTTTATAAGGACACCAGTCATTGGTATGACCTTCGAAGACTCTATTTCCGAATAATGTTGCTTTCACAGGTTCTGTGTGGATATAAACTTTGGGGGGATACTACTTAACCCAGTACAGTAGGCAACATCTTGTCATGAAAGCCCTTATGTCTCATGCTAAGGAGTTTGGTTTTATCCTAAAGTAGGCAGAGTCCTTGAAGAATTTCATCAGAAGATTGGCTTGACTTTCATGCCTATGTAGAGAATGGATTGGAGGGAGGAGTAAGACTAGAATCAGGGAAATTGCTAAAAAGGTTATTACAGAAACACAGTGGAGAGATGATGAGGGCCCAAATTAGTGTTGTAGCACTAGTAGGGCAGTAGAGAGCTTTTTAAAGGCTGAAAATCTAGATGAGACCAGTTAGTAGGCTCTGTAATAATATTATTGAAAAGCAATAAGAGATTAATTTAGCAGAGTGGCTGTAGGAAGAGAGAAAAAGGTAATATTAACAAGAATAGTAATAGAGATAGAACAGAGAATTTGGGCAGCAAAATTATTCAAATACCAACATTTTTATGAAATCACTTATTATTCCTGTAATGGATCATTTCTTCCTCTGTGTTCCCTTACATCCCTGTGTAGTATTTACTCATTTCTGCCTTATATTTTGGATAGTTATTTATCTATCTTTAAGTTCCTTGAAAGCAAGGACCATATCTTTTTTATATTTTATATGTCTCACTACTCTGTGTGTTTTTCATATAGTTAAGTACTCAAATGTTTGTTTTTTTAATATAGGACATAGTTGACTGAAGTCATAAAGTTTTATTGCAGAAAGAGTCTTAGAGAGTTATTTAGTCCAACCCTATCATTTTATAGTTGAGAAGACTGAAACCTTAGGAGTTAAATGAGTGCTTAGAATTTCTAGACTACCACTCTAGCATTTCCCCTTTATAAATTACTAAATAAAAAGTCAAGAAATTAAGACAAATAACCCCAACCTCACCATCCTAATAAAACCTTTTTTTTTTTCTCCTTCAATTTCAAAGCACTCAGTCTTCTTGCTCTGGAAGGAAGAAACATTAACCTTTGTCATTCTCTAGCTGAACTATTGCCAAGACTCTTCAGTCTCCTATAATTACCTGTACCCTGTGATTTTCTATTCTCTTTACTTGATGGGAACCTTGTTTCAGTAGTATTTCATCCTCTTTTTTTAGAGGACAAGTTGTTCATTTCAGGGTAAAAGAAAATTTCATGCATCCACTAGTCAGAAATGCTACCGCAGCAGCATCTGTTTGTCTTTACCACGGTACCAGCATGTGATCTTGCCCCTAAACACATGAAGAATGTACAGACCAAAATGTTGAACATTCATTTGGCTCATAGATTTATGTTGAGAAACTGTCCAGAAACTTAATATGGATCATTAATAAGCATAAACTAGAAATAATTACATACCATTTATTTGGTCTCATAGTTGTACTGTTGCTAGAATTCAGAAGCTATGTATGGTGATTTCAACATTCTAATTACCTTTAAATCGGGACCTTATTATCATAGCTAGGGCTCCTATTGATTTATACCTTCACTTTTTTTGGCTCTATTTCAGAGATAGATAGGATAAAATTTTCTAAGGATATGTTCCCAGTATGATTTCTTCATTATTAGCATTCATTTCATTTTGTACACCTACTCCAGCTTCTTCCTTTGTCAGAATTGTATATTTGTTTCTTTTTTCCTATATAGTGGGTAGACCAGACAGGTGCAACCTCACAGAAGAAAGCTTTCCATTCAGCAGGATCAGAACTAGAGTTTAACTCATATCGGCACCAGTTGCGAATCCAGGATGAAGAATTTCAGGAAGGCTTTGATGGTGGCTGGTGCCTTTCTATGCATCAGCCTTGGGCTTCTCTGCTTGTCAGAGGGATTAAAAGGTAAGGATGGAATTGAGTCTTGGCAGTGAAAGATTTTACAGTGACATAAATTTGATTTAGGATTATAGGTTGGAAATATTTTTTCCAATCTACTGATAATTTATAATACTCTTCAGTACATAGAACTTTAAGCAATATATTCGTGTTACTGACTTGGTAACAGTTTTTAAAATTTTTTTTTTATTATTATTTTTTAAACTGACTAGCTTAACAACTGAGGATAGAAAGAGTAAGGATACTTGTAATAACAATAGAATCTATGGAAGAGAAGTCTGTTGCCAAAACTTCTCTTGGCATTGCATTTCTAATATAGCTCTCAGCCACCTTAATGGTTTGATCCTACTTGAAATTCACAGTTTAATGCCTATTTTTAAATTTTTTTAGTACAGTAGCTTAACTGTTTTGTCTGTCTGTCTATCTTATCTCTCTATCTGAGTAACTATATCAAGAAACTATTTTATCGCAAGTTCCTTTTCTACAAAAAGCAGAAGTAGGGAGTGTAGAGTTATAACAGAATCTAGTCATTTTACCTGTTATTGATAGTAATAGCTTACATTTATTTCATATGTTTTTTCTCAATTCAATATAATTTTTTTTTTTTTTTGCTTCTGGAAATGTAAATAGAAAGTTGAAAAGTAGCTAGAAAAAGAAGGCTCACCTATAATCCCATCACCTACAAACAGCTACTCTTAGCATTTTCAAGTGTTTAAATTTTTTTTCCTCTGTAAATTGTTATATAGTGAGGTCATAATACATATTTATGTTTGTTTTTCTTCTTGCACTTACTATAGAATTTTTCCTTTTTTATCCAGTTTTAATGAGATAAAATTGACATATAACATTATATTAGTTTAAGGTGTGTAACATGATGATATATGTGTATATATTGCAAAATGATTGTTATGATGAGTTTAGTTAACATCCATCATCACTCATAGTTACCCTTTTTTTTTGGATTTTGTGGTTAGAGCTTTTATGATCTACTCTCTTAGCAGCTTTCAAATATATAGTACAGTATAGTTAACTATAGTCATCTTGCTGTATATTACATCCCCAGGACTTATTTATAACTGGAAGTTTGTACCTTTTGACTACCTTTCCCATTTCCTTCTGGTAATCACCAGTCTGTTCTCTGAGTTTAGTTTTTTCAGATTCTACATATAAGTGAGATCATACAGTATTTGTCTTTCTCTGACTTATTTCACTTAGCATAATGGCCTCAAGGTCTATCCATGTTGTTGCAAATGACAGGATTTCCTTTGTTTTAATGGCTGTGATAATATTCCATTGTATGTGTGTGCATATGTGTGTGTGTACGTTTGGTGTATTACATTTTCTAGTCACCTGTCAATGGATATTTAGGTTGTTTTATGTCTTGGCTATTGTGAATAATGCTGCAGTGAATGTGGAAGTACAGATATCTCTTCCCTCTTATTTTATCTGTTAGAATTTTATATGTCTGGCAATTTTCTTACCCATTACAGTAATAGCACCTTATATTTTAATAGAATTTTACAGTTTTCAAAGCTGTAGCTCTGTGAAATAGATTAAGCCAGTATTATTACAATCTTAGACAAATGAGGACCCTTAGGCAGGCAAAGGTAAAGGAGCTTGCTCTGAATGATAAAGCTAGTTAGTGACAGAGATGAAATTAAAGTTCAAGTTTTCAAAGTGCTTTTTTAATTTTTACTGGAAGTTTCAGTTGTTTCTCTACTGTCCTAAAAGAAAATTTATTATCAGCATTTAGGAACAATGATTTATTTTTTGGTATTTTCATGATTGTGATTTTTCCTCTTTCATTAAGGTTCTTTACCATTTTTCTCCCCTCTCAATGTCAGGCTTCCTTGCATTGGCTTCTAAATGTTTCATAGTCCACATGTATGATGCCATTAGAACAAATGCATGTGAATATGCTTCTGTTCCAGGGCACTAGGCCCTCAAATATCTGTTCTTCTCATTCAGTTCTCTGCATTTTAGGTGTCTTACTTTTCTAAAGCCAAAAACTAAACAGCTTGCTTTCTGCTGAGGGAATCAGAATGTTTACATTTCTCTCATCCTATTTTGGATCTGTATTATCTAGATTTTTTTCACTGAAAAGAACAAGATGAGCAGCATCCAACCCACAATCTAACCACATAGAAATAAAGTGGGTGGTTCTGCCACATTTGTGAGACTATTTTCTCAGTAACTCCTCAAGTTATTTGGTGTAGAGGGAAGGAATATATTGATTCATTCCTTGTTTACTGAGTACTTACTATGTGCTTGGCACTCTTCCAGTTCATCTGTATTTGAAAACTAAGGATATGAGAAATTCCCTATTTCCCATTATTAGAATAATATTTTATAGGTGGAAACTAAGAGAGAAATATCTTTTTATAATCCTTGGAAAGTAATGCGTAATTAAATTCTTTTGAATGCATTCTTACAGATTCTTTCAAACTAGACAACAGGTTGTTTATCTACAAAGAACTGCCTTTATAAAATACTTAGAAAATATAAATGAATGTAGTTGCAATTTAAAGAGTAAAAATAAGCATTTTTATTTACTTAAATTCTATTAAGTAATAATTGTAAAGATAGTATTCTTGGGGAGCTATGTGTGGATGAGAATTTTTTCTGTCATGTTGGAGAATATTTAGTTAACAGATCTTCCAAGAAAAGGTTAGTCTTTGACTCAGAGAAAGGCAAGGATTTCTATTTTTGTGAGATAACCTAGTTGCCTTTAAATATAAGATTTGGATTGTAGAAGTCCTAGGAGTAGTGAAAGATCCAAGTCTAAGTTATAGAGATCAGATTTAAAAAAAATAGGAGCTGAGAGGAATTATCTTTGTTCTGATGATAGGAAAAACTAAAGAACAGGTTTCATACTCAAGTGAAGGGTATTGTGGCAGAATTGGTTTTTGCAATGCTGAGATATCCTCTAAAGATTTCTTTGTTCAATTGGATAATTTGCTTTATGTTATGAGATCCTTCAGGACACTAAAATGTATATCCTTCCTACTAAATTTATATTTAAGGGTGGAAGGCAGAAGCTGGTATACCCCTCACAGAGGACGACTTTGGATAGCAGCCACAGCTAAAAGACCCTCTCCTCAAGAAGTCTCAGAACTCCAGACTACATATCGTTTTCTTCGTGGGAAAGGTAATACCCATATATTCTCTTTTCAGTCTTACTTTCTGGAGAGAGGTTATTGGCATTAATCTTTTTTCACTTCTTGTGGCTTATTTCCCCCCTTGAAAGTGATTTTAAACTGTCTGTGTTTAGTGGCAAATCATGTTTAAAGCATGAATTTGCCAAATAGTACAAATAAAAATATCAGTTCCCAACACCAGAAATCAACCAGTTAGTCTTAACTTTATCTGAGAAAATTATCTCCATATTTTTTTTAATCTCCATTTTTTTTTAATCTATGAAAGTGACTACTAAAAACTCTAGGATCTTTAGATTGGGAAGAATAGCCACAAATAAGAGTTTTTATTGGGAACAGCCCAAATAGACATCTGCTATTGGATTGGGACAGATCAAAGTCGTTTGACTTAAGTGGTATATTTTGGAAATTGCCCCAAGTACCCTAAATATGGATTTGAAAATATACTTCTGGCCGTTGGGTATCTTTCCTTCCTCTTACCCAGCTCATACAGTTCTTATAAAGGTAGAATTATGTGATAATTATAGAACCACCTGGAAAAGTTTTAAAGAAATCAAGCTTTAGGAATCAAAAGTGCATATTTCCCTAAAAACATACTTCTGTTTTGACTAATATGACTGGCTTGTTTTAAATATGTATGTTATGACATTTTTAATGTTTTTTATTACATTTTCATGGGTTTTCTCTTGACACCTGTAGCATGTTTTCAAAACTCATCACCACTAACTCCAGTCTGATCCAGTTGAGTATAGTGGAGTTGATTGGTTTGGAGTGAAGTTATGGGATCCCTGAGCTTCATTGATTTGAGGGTTCTTTTCCTATAGCTTAGGATGTAGATAGTGGACTAAGCCAGCCAATCAAATTTTTTTTTTTTTTGCTGAAATATGAACAATCGTGCCAAATAAAAACCTAATTGTTTTTCTTATGTCTGTAAATAGATAATAGAATAATTTGTTTAAAGTTGAAAACAGTTCCAGGGTCAAAAAGAATGAAATGTATCCAATTCTTCTGTTATTCTTGATTCAGATGTGGAATTTCCCGATGACTATCCATCAGGTTGTCTTCTAGGCTGTGTGTACTTAATTGACTGCTTGTCTCAGAATCAATTTAAGGATCAGGTAAGTAGAGAATATTTCTCTTGGACAGATGCTTGGTTTGCCACTATAGCTGACCTATAGATCTTTCAATACAAAATCCTGGAGATAGTAAGGTACTAGCAACTGAATTTAGGTATGTGAAGGGAATCTATTAATTAGGAAGTATTGGGTAGAGAAAAGACCAAGAAAGAAACAAAAAACATAGTGAATCTTTCATTTCTTGTATATGGAGGACTGGTATATATATATTTCTTCATAAAAAGCTGTTGCCACAATCCAGCTAACAAGTATAGGGTTCTCATTCCTTATTAAAACTTTGCTGCTTTTGGTGAAGGAACTCTCCATTATCCCTTGAATTATTTCAATTAGGTGGTGAGGATGGTAGAATTTGTTATCACTTACTCTGGAATATTTGGTCCAGGCCAGAGAATTCATGATAAGCAAGTATGTTTGAACGCTGATTACTTGGACCATGCCGGGGGTGGGTGGGTGGGTGCGTGCGTGCGTGCGTGCGTGCGTGCGCACGCGCGCGCGCGCGCATTTACACATTGTGTATGTATTTATGTATATATTTTAATTTATTTTGATCACTAAAGATTGAACTGACATAACTAAAATACATTTTTCAACAGCAGAGGGAGCTGAAGGACTTTAGCTTAACTGGAAATCTTGAAATTTAGAGCCTTACGTTTAAACTCAGATTAGCAGAAATCCAGAATGGGAAGGTCCATCCTTGAAGCATGAAGAGTATTACCCAATAGTATGGTTTTCCTGTTCTTTGAATAGTTACTTTAGGCAAAAGGATTCTGCCACTGTGCTTAAGAAAATATTGTTCAGTTTAATTTTTCTCAGTAAATTCTTTGTTTTCTAGACTTATATGCCTTTCATTTATGTTTTTACTGTTTGTTTTTTTAAAAAACTTTCTATTTCACCTTTTCTTTTCTTCATACATTTTAGCGAATAGTTATTATCCCTTTAGTTTTCTTTCATTTGTGGATTGCCTTGTCAGTCCTTCTCTGATTACTTTATGTTTATGAATATAATACATACAATTTGGTGTGAGTTTTGACTCTCAGATTTTTTCTGCTCTTAGTACCAGATCTAGGCAAAATTATAGATATGTGGAGGTCCTCGGCTTTTCCACACCCTATGTCCTTATGGGCCTTTTGCCCATTTTTTTAGTATCTCCTCACCTCTCCTCTTCTCCCTTTTTTCAGGCTAGAAGTAATATAAAAATTCCTTACATTGGTATAGGTTCTAAAATTTTAGAGATGCTCACAGTCATTAACAGCTTAGTATAACTTAACGTATTATATTTTCTTAGGATATTTGCCTTCTAAAGGAGAACCCAGTGGCTTCTGGAAATGTGGGCAGTGATTTTTGTCTTTACTCTCATTTGTCAATCAAGCAAACCATCACCTGATACAAAGTCAAGTGATTTCTATTGCTAGACAGTTAGCCAATCTTCTTTCTGCCACAAATTTATGTAGAGAAGAGTAGGAAGCTATAGTCTTAGACTATGGAGTACCACAAGACTTACAAGAATTAGAAATTTGATTAACAAATCTTTTAGATTTCTCAAGGATACCTGTTTTTCAGGGTAGCGTGATATTCTTCTTTTGGGCTTATGTTCTGTCTTTTAATCCTGAGGCTGCTGAGAGCAGCACATAGAAGGGTAGGAATCCTCCCATATGTTTTCAGCAGGAGGTCCTGGCAACTCTCCTTGTGAATTCCCATGATGTATGACATTAGAATGTCCCAAAATTCCAGAAGCCTCTGAGCTTCATTCAACACATGACTCCCATGTTTATTTTCCCTATGGTCAGCTTTTCTGTGGCTTTCCCCATTGTTTCTTTTTTGTGTTTGAGGGTAGCACATGAAGGTATTTAGAATTGATATTAGCCCTGTTTGGGGTTTATTTATCTGTTTGAACTAGGATTCTCTTGTGTAAGAAATGTGATTGTCTAGTCTGTTTTACCAACTTTATTCTCATTTCTGCAAGAATGAGTTGAGAGTTTAGGAATGGTAGCTCTAGACTAGCATTTCCAAAACTATTCCAGGGCATAGATGTTCTCTGACAAAAAAGGGAGAGCTTCCATGGACACATACATTTGGAAAATGTATTTGGATTGAATAAAGATGTTTACTGCAGAACTTTTTAGAGGCCTTAATATGCTGGTATGCATTATGACTCTCTGAATTAACTCTGATATATCTGGTGACTATAACTTGCAGTGTTCCCAAAATTTTTTGACCACAATTGTCAGGCCGCTCCCCTCTCCACAACACTTCCTACTTGCATACTGCAGAACCAGTATCTTGTGTTTTATACAGTTTAGGAAGTGCTAGTCTAGGTATGTTTGGGTTTCTTTTATCCTTGTAGGTCAGCTCATTGAGGGGACAGTTTCCTGACCTGTGTCTTCTTTTTGCATCTCAACACTCATTTCTCATCACCCAGCTGAATTGTATTCTTTGAAAACCAGTGTGGATCTAGTAATTTTTATTTCAGCTGATACTAATTTCCACTAACTGTTCCTTTCCCCAAAGAAACTCAGTAATTTACTACCTGACCTTGCATTCTTGGCCTTCCATAAGTTAAAATATACTAAGCCCTCACTATTTTTGGCATAGTGCAATCATTTAGTTCCTTAAAAAATAACAAAAGGTTTTATTAGTGGTTGTTTAAAATCAAGTGCACTACAGTGTAAATGACTTTAAAAACATGTGCTTAAAATGCTTTCCCCTGAGTTAAGAATTCATCTTCCTTTTATCTTCTAAGAATAGTATGGCTGGCATGGCTAATTTGTGCCAGAAAAAAAAAATCCCACTAGACCTTTAACCCTCCAGAGTAATAGCAGGGGATCAACCTAGATAAGGTAGGGAGTGCAAATGAAAGGGCTGTGGGCTCAACTTAGTAGAGAGAGGTAGAAGAGAGCCATCTAGTTAAAACTTCTGTATTCCCCTGGAAGGAACCCATGCCGTTTGCCAGCGTTTTATCTGCCAGCAGCAGATGTAAGCTCTCAAAAACAGCAGGGAGGATGTTGACTGCAACAATGCATCAAGGCTGTGGTTTGTAACCTCAATAGTAAGGCAGTTAAAACTTTTTTTTTTAACAAAGACATTTTGATTGCCAAATCTATAACCATTAGCAGCTGTGGTTTGAACAGTTCTCTAGACCTAACAAGTTTTCAAACAGAAAGTTGAATTGGTGGCTTTTGTTTCTACTGTCTGTGTTGTGTTTGTGCTATTTATATCCCTGCCTTCAATAGAAAATCTCATTTGTCTGAAATCTCCAACGTCATTGATTATTCAATTTCTTCTGTACTGAATCCATTCCTCTGCTGCCAGTTTACTGACCCTTTAGTCCATTTAATCTTGGCTTTTATAATAACCAAGACCCTATCTTTAAGGAATTATTTTGAAGCAGTTTTACTGCAGAGTGCCTGTGTAATTGACATTAGCAATAGATAGTAGTCTTCCAGTGGGGAAGACTTCTGTATGAGTATCCAAGTGATACAGATCTTCACAAAGATTGCAGAAATCATTGGCTTCTATCGCTAGTGGATAGTCTATAAGTCTGAGAGGTAAGAAATTAGAGAATGAAGGAAGTAATTAACAGTCAATATTCAAACCAGGCATTGACTTTAAAAATGCAGTCCCCAAATTTTCTTTTTAAAATATGTGAAAAGGTCCTCTACGTTGTACTGAGAAAACCTGCCAATTTATAGACCTAAAATGTACATTCCTAAAGGAATGTAAATTTACTTAATGTAAATTTTTTAGTAATTCAGGAAGCATTATGCTTTCTGTCACATTTATCTTGAAGAGAGGAAGGGAATATTAACACTTTTATGTTCATTTTTTAATGTTTAGCTTTGCATCTGAAATGAACATGTAGTTCTTAGGTTTTTCTTCAGTATTTATTCATCAATAAATATTTGAGTACCATAAACCAGACACTGTTTTAGATACTGAAGGAGATAAAAAGTTGAATCAGCCATGGGTTCTATCCTCAGAATATTTGAAGGACCACTAGGTATGTAAGATATGTATGCAGACAACAAAATACAAAATAAAAAGCAAAAAAGCCTCTGAGGATCCAAAAGACTATGAAAAAGATGACTTTTGAATTAGCCTTGAAGGATTAATGATAAAGTTTATTATTTTTTGATCAGTTATTACGTGCCAGCCCTATTATATATGTTACTTTCTAATCCTCACAACTCCAAGCAAGATATCATTACTCCTCTTTGAGAGATGAGAGAATTTAAGACTCAGTTAAAATGCATATTGTCAGGCAGTTAAAATGCATATTAATGGTAGAAAAGTGTATTCCAAGGAGAGGAAATAATGTGAGGAATTTATGGGCCTGTACGGAGAGTAATAGCAAACCAATTTGTTAAGAGAAGAGTATGGTTGAAGAGGACAAGCAGCAAACAAAAAAAATACAGTCATATTTTGGTCAGGGTTAGATAGCTTTGAATGACAGGCTACAGAGGGAAGACTTTTTTTCTGTAGTCAGTTGTAGGATTGAGAGAGGTGTTCTGAAGGTGATCAGAACTTTGCTTGAGGAAACTGGCAGCAGTGTAAATGATGAATTGTAGTGAGGAGACTGAAGAGACAGAAGACAAGTGAGAAGGCAGTTGTCATCTAGGGTAGAGATATTTTTTTTTAAATCTGCTCTAGGGTAATGCCTGTGGAATTAGATAAAAGGAGGACAGATGCAGGAGGTTTTATGTAGGTAGAATCAGTTACTTAATGTGACACCTTTATTTTACCTATAAGTAAACCCAGGCTTAAAGAGAGAGAAAGTGATCTACTTGATCTAGAAGGAATCTGCTGTAACCTTGCTATCTTCTTGTAATCTGTCCAAAGCTTCTTGATTGGCAAATTATCTCCTAATTTAAGATTTTATTGTTCATAATATTATACAGTCATACATTCAGCAAATTTTTATTGACCACATGTCACATACCAGGCACTGTGCTAAAGACTAAGGGTATAGAGTTTTAACAAGATATTCCATTCACTTTAAATCTTTAAGTCTACTAGAAGAGACTGAGACAAGAAAAACCCAACCGTAATATCATATGAACAAAGGAACGCACAAAGGAGGGGACCTAATTCCTGACTCAGGTTGGCTGGAGGTAGGATGGGGAGAGGGTTAAGGAAGCTTCTATAAAAGGTAAGTCCTACAGAAAGCAGAATTTTTTTCTTCCTCAATATACTATCCTATATCTTGTCTCCATGCTCTTGTCCACTAGGAGAGTTCCTATTCATTCTCTAAAACAGCTCAGTTGTCATTCTTTCTATAGAGAATCCCCTGATCTTACTTACCCATTTCTTCCCTGGCAGGATATACCACTTCCTTCTCTTTGCTACTCTGTTAATATTTCTATTATATTATTTTTACTTTTTTATATTATTTTTTTAATTACTCTCCCAAAATATGTTCACATGGAGTTCCTTTAGGTGGTCGCAATTTATGTTTTATTCATCTTATCTCCAGTGTCCTAGCATATACGTTGGCACATAGTAGGTATTCAGTAAATGTGGTGACAGTTAATTGAGAGGCAGGCAATGGTTGATATCTGAAAAGCTTTAAATGCATTACGAAGGAATTTGAATTGTATTCTGAAAGCACCTGTGTAAGTGATATAATGAGATGGGTGTTTTAGAAAGATTGTTCTGGCAGCAGTAGGAAGGATGGACTGGATGGGGCAAGCCTAAAAACATGATTTAAGAAATTATCATATTGTCCAAGTGAAGCATGATGAAGGTCTGCAGTAATGCAGTTGAGTTGGACAAAGAAGAACAGATGATTTACATGTTTAGGAAGTAAAGTCTGTAGGACTTGGTGATTTGATTGAATATGAAGAGTGAGAGAAAGAAGTCTTGGGTAAAGTTGGGTTTTTGGCTGGGGTGAGTGGTTGAATGGTAGTACCATTATTCCAAATGGGGTATACAAAAGAGAATTTTCTTTTAAGGTAAATGACTTTTTAAAATAAAGGAGCTGTGGCAAAGGAATCCTATTTTGTAATAGTAAAGGAGAAATGTTCTGTAGTATATGATCACCATACAGAAATCAGTTTTCCTATAATTTTTCATTTAGACAGTTTAAAATATTTTAGTTTGTTCTAAGTGACAAATGTTATTTGATTGTTGATGTTAATAATGCCAAATTACTTGATAACGATCTTAACTTGACACGTCAACTGAGGTCAAAGGATTCTCGGAGCTCTGCCTCAGAATAATTCTTCTCAGTTGAGTCAAACCAGACACAGGGAGATCAATCTAAAATAGGCAGAGCCCTTAACTTTAGAGAAGTCTTAGCATTCTGAGGTATTAGTTCCAGGGTAGACTTCATTGGTTAAGAAGCTTACAATGTAGTATCTTTAATTAAGAGCAATTTTCTTTTGGTTCTCACTAGTTTAAGTTGGAATGAATGCTTACTGTATGGAAATTAAGACCAAAAATAAATATCATTAATGGGTGATTTCTATTTAGGTCTTAGGAAGTTAGGGCAGAAAAGCTATGAGGTTAATTTCAGAGAAATATGCTTAATGGGTTCTTTTGAGCATCGAGGTTCCAGCATAGTATTCTAAAGGGCACAGAAAGTCACAGTAGAAATTTTATAGTGAGTAGGATAGAGCCAGGAGACCAGTGTTGTTTGGCTTCAACAAGATCATCTTTCACAAATGTCCATAAAACCCACAAGCTGCATACCACTTAATCTCTTGTTCGTTTTACCTGGTACAAATATGAATTGTCTCTGTAGCTTGAGCTGGAACCCTCAGTTTTTGATACTGGGCCCATGATTTGAATTGGGTGCTAGTACGTGGGAGTTCAGCTATCCCACTTTGGGCCAGCTGGCATGATCTGTATTCAACCTCAGTCAAATATATAATAGTCCAAGTATCATGATCATGTGTTTTTCTAATGTGAGAAAACTTTTATCCTCCATACAGTGGGGCCTGGGGTGCTAGCTATGCTGTGAATTGCTTTGAAGGTAAATGTAAATAAGAACTATTTATCAGAGAACACAGTTGCTTTCAGAATTTGCTTCTTTGGACCTGTTATGCTTGTGACCTTTTTTTTTTTTTTTATTAGACTCGTTTCCTTCACTCTGATTGTTATCACCTCAATCTGCTTAGAGTTGGTTTTCAGCTAACTAGATTTCGGAGCCTGATTTCATGTCCTATCTACTTCCCCAAAGTTCAAACCAGAAAACAGTAAATATATGTTCTGTCAATGAGTTCCTTCTTGACTGTTTGCTTTAGCTGTTCTGTGAAGATGGGTATAAGATTTAGATGTCATCTGGAGATTTGTAAAAAGTAACATAGTTTAGGAGTTACTGATTATTTCAGTACAAGGACTAAATGGAGGCTTGCAGAGTTGGTGAAAATGCCCATTTGGTCCTGAATCAGTAGTGGTTGCCAAAAACTAGATGACTGGTGAACAGTTTCCCTCTGGAGGGGAGATAAGAATGACTATTTTAGTAGTTAATTAGCTATTATGTTAGACGCTTTGAAACTTACCGGGCATGAAAAAAGAGACTCTCCTCCCCCTGCTCCTCAGGCCGGAAACCAGGTGATAAGAGTCATGTTGTCTTAGGCAGGAGCTGCAGCAACTTTCTGAGGAGCCTCTTACTAATTTTGAATAGTTACTTTGAGTTGCTTGCTTGATCTTATAACCCACATTTCCTAACATCCCAATTGTGCTATGTCAGTGACCCTTAATCTTGTATCCTGTCTAAATTGGATATGACATCCAGAGTTTATCCACATTTTTCACAAATACAAACCTCCCCTCTCTTGATTTATTTGTTCCCTGAGTCAGCTGCATTTTAGTCTTTTGACTCTCAGACCAAAAATTTCTTTCTTTTAAGTCTCTGACCTACTTGTTGGTATATAATGTGGTTCATAGTGCACAGGCTGCAGTCTCAGAGATTACGCTTTTTGAGAGGTGCTGTGGTTCTGCCAAGTTTTTTTGGAGGTACTGAGGTTCTGCCAAGCTGACTTTGCCTTAGCATATTTTGCCATGAAAAATAATCCCTTCTACCAGTGCATAGTCCTTGTTGGCTGCTTTGCTCTTCAGCTCTGTTTCTTGTAAGCCTCTTGAAGTTCAATGGTAGAGCTTGGAGAAAGGGGTATTCACATGAAACTTGGATTAAAATTGCATTGGGAAAGTTGATTTTAAAGTTTATTTTTACTGTGAAGAATGGATGGATCCAAGGAACCTTGTTCTATAATTTCATTTATTCATTTATTCATCCTTTTTTCCCCTTTGACATTAGCTTACTCTGTTAATATATGTCAGGGTAGTTTTTATTAAACATAGGGCCTTATTGGCCACTTGCCAATACACAAAAGTTTTAATTTAGCTTGAGGGATAACAGATTTACAGAGTAGCACCTGCTTTAACCCAGAGTTATAGTCCTAAGAGTGTCTAGTTCCCAGCATGTGCATATTCATCATTATTAAGATAACCTTAATGAACTAGTTGGTAAATTCATTGTTCTTTCATTCAACAAGTATTTATTAATTGCCCTACTACGTGCCAGACATGATTCTAGATGCAAAAGGAGTCAATTTTGACAAATCTGTTTACCTTTGTGGAGCTTTCATCTTAGTAAGGGGAGTCCAAATTTTAAAATTTAAATAAGTAAATTATATAGCATCAGATGATAGTAGGTACTATAGAAAAAACATAAGAGTGGAGATGGGGGTGAAGAGTGCCAGATTTGTGAGGAGATTAGTGTTTCAGTGTTAAATAGAATAATCAGAGAAGACTCATTATGAAGTTGACATTTAAAGTCCTGAAGAAAGAGAAAGAGGAAGCCATGTGGGTATTGAGGGGCATAGTGGGAAGTGAGTAGCATTCCAGGAAGAGAGAATAGGCAAGTGCAAAGACCCAGAGGTAGGAACAACAAGAAAGCCACTGTGGCTGGAGTAGAGTGAAAATGGGGAGAGCAGTAGGAAAAGGTATCAGAAAGGAAATGGGAGACCAAGTGTCTAGGGACCTATAGATCATTTTGAGGACTTAGGCTTTTATCCTGACTGAGATAAAAAGCCATTGGAGGGTTTTAAGCAGAGAAGTGACATGATCTGATTTTTTTTTTTTAAATAGCTCTTGCTGCTGTTTTGAAAATAGGTAAGAGGGAGGTTAAGGGCAGAAACAGAGAGACCAATTAGGAGGTTATTGTGGTAATCTAGGGAGACATTATGATGGCTTGGACCAGGGAAGAGGCCAAGGAGGTCTAAAGAAGTGGTGAAGATATTGGATATCTTTTGAGGGTAGAGTTGACAGGATTTCCCACTGGATTGGTTGTGGGGGTGGGGGAGGAATGGCCTAAACAACTAAAAGGATGGAATAGCTATTTATTTATTTTAAAGGGGTATGAATAAGAGAGGAGCAGGTTTGGGAATAAAGTCCAGGACCTTGAATTTAAAAAATTTTATTTTTATTGTGGTAAAATATATATAACATAAAATTTACCATTTTAAACATTTAAAGTTTACAATTCTGTGGTATTAAGTATATTCACTATGTTATGTAACTGTCACCACTATCCATTTCCAGAACTTTTTTTTATCATTCCAAACAGAAACTTTACTCATTAACTGGTAATTTGTTTTTCTGCTTCCCTCCAGCCCCTGATAACCTCGATTCTACTTTCTGTTTCTATGAATCTGCCTATTCCAAGTACCTCATATAATTAGACTCATAGAGTATTTGTCCATTAGTTTCTGGCTTATTTCACTTAGCATAATTTTTCAAGGTTTGTCTATATTGTAGCATGTTTCAGAATTTTATTTTTAAGGCTGAATAACATTCCATTCTATGTATATACTGCATTTTGTTTCTCTATTCATCTACTGGTGGATGTTTGGATTGTGGAAACTGTTGGATATTGTGAATAATGTTTCAGTGAACATTGATGTACAAGTATCTGTTTGAGTCCCTGCTTTTAATATTTTTGAGTATATACCTAGAATTGTTATTGCTAGATCATATGGCAATTATGTGTTTATCTCTTTGAAGAATCACCAAATTCTTTTCCACAGTGGCTTCACCATTTTACATTCACACGAAAAATGCATGAAGGTTCCAATTTCTTCACGTCCTTACTAACACTTGTTATTGTCCATATTTTTTGTTTTTGTTTTGTAATAGCCATCCTAGTAAGTTTGGAGTGATGCTCATTGTGGTTTTTATAAGCATTTTCAGGTCCTTTTTTCTTTTTAAGTTTTATTAAGATATAAGTGACATATAACATTGTATTAGTTTAAGATGTGCAACATAATGATTTGATATGATATATGTATATATTGCAAAATGATTACCACAATAAGTTTAGTTAACATCTATCAGGACCTTATTTTTTAACTCTAAGACTAAAGGAAATCACCAAGGGTATGAATATAGAGAGAAGTCTGAGGCCTGATCCCTGAAACACTCCAACATTTAAAAGATGAGGAGATGATTGGCAGTTAGTAAAGCAGCAAAACCAGGAAGGGAATGGTATCCTGGAAATCAAATGAGGAAAGTGTTCAAGAAGGCAGGAGAGAAGAATTTTATCAGGTTCTACAGATCAATTAAAATGAGAACAGAGAATTGACTATTTGATTTAGCAACATGGAAGTAAACGATAACCTTTACAAGAATAGTTTTGGTGGAGCCTTGAGAGTGAAAGCTTGTTTATAGTGAATTCAAGAAAGAATAGGAGAAGGATTTGAGGCAGTAGTATATTATAATCTTTTAATGAATTTTGCTGTAAAGGGAATGTGAGAAATGGGGCAGTAGCTGGAGCAGATTGTGGGATCTGGAGAGTTTTTGATTTATGGCAGACATACAGAAAGTATATTTGTTAATGGGATTGATCCAGTAGAGAGAGAACACTTATAGATGAAGATGAAAAAGGAGAGAATGGCTAGAAGTTTTGTAAAAGCAGAGCTGTGAAGTCCTAGCATCATTGTCCTCCACGTTGGCACCCTAAGACACAGAGAAGAGAGAGCAGGAAAATTGAAGAGATGTTAATTGTGACTGCTCCTGCTTTGACTCATGTAGACTTAGGTTTAAAGATGATGATAGTCCCCTCTGGTTTTATTTGTGCTGAAGCACCTCAGCAGTAACAGCTGGACCCTGCTTTTCTTTGAGTTCTAAAAATCCAGGGGATAAAGAGAGAAGAGGGTTTACCCTTTCATCTTTAGTCTTTCATTTCTACAATGAACATTTTGATCTTGCTTGTGCATATAATTGTGGCCGATATTTGATATTATCAAGTTTATGAAAAGTACATGCCATACCTGTTCCACACCGAAAGTCATGGTATGTGGGCAGGCCCAAAAGCTGCTTAAAACCTCTCTGATTTCTCCACAGCATTACTTATTGCCTAGCATATGTAGTTGGTAAAGAAGTTCCACTTACAGAGAAACTTGAATTTTCTTATTGAAACCTCCGTTTCTACTTTAGAGCCTTAAATCTTTAGAGGACACATCTTAGTGGGTGAATAAGAGTGGAAAATAATTTTATACTTTTGATGGTAATTACTATGAGAAAGGCTCTTTTGGTAATAGAAACTGACCCATAGTTGCAGTCAGCTTGTGAGTCATATTTGTCAAACATACCAATCACGAGACCTCCCAAGATAGGAAATAATGAAACACCAGATCAATGGGGCATTGCTGAGGAGTACTTTTTGTCAACCCTAGTTGTTCCTTAAATTGTGATTGTGTGGTCAACATAGTCTTACTAGGTCCTGTGGCTGTCATAGTGGAAGGATTTAAAGTCCGAAGTATTCACACAGATTTGTTTTGTGATAAAGAATTCCAAAGGAGGCTTATAAATAATTTTGAGAATTGCCCTACCATTTACCTTTTCACCCTAAGTAAGTCTGGAATGCATCCAGCAAAACAGCTTTGCATGTTCATACCTTTCAGAATGAATCATCTTCCTTCCCGTTAGTGAGAAAAGGGCTCAGTTGACTGTTTCTGGCAGAATTTTCACAAATGTTCTATTTTTATTAAATCCTTCAGTGTTTCATTTGAGTTGAATCTGGAGTGGTGGGGGTGGCAATGTTCCTGAAGGAGACCTCCGAATCTCCCAACTCATAGTCACTATGTTAAAGAAACAGTCAGTTCTAATTCTTCTAGGAAGATCTCAGGCATCCTTTTTTCAAAGTCGTTTCCATTATAGGAAATGGTAGGCAGTACACTGTATAAGAATACTGTACCAAGGCCTGGGGAAAAGCAAAGGTTCATTCTTGCCTGTTGAGCATAATCCTCTTTACTTGACTGTGAAATGAAGAGTACTGTCATCAGAATGTTGAGGTGAAATCTGAGACATTCTTTGATCTTCTTTAAATTCAAAATTTGTCCCAACTAGCCTGAACTTTTTATTTTGTTCATTTTGCAGTATCCAGACATGAGTCAAGAATCGGATTCTCCATTTGTTTTCATCTGCAGAAATCCCCAGGAAATGATTGTGAAGTTTCCAATGAAAGGAAATCCAAAAATCTGTAAGTCACAAGCTTTGATGGTTTGATTTTCTTTTTTTATCTTCCATCTCACTTGTTTACCTTTTTAAATTTTTTCTCTTTTTTACCCTATTCTATGGAATCTCAAATGTTGAAAGATTAGTAAAATTATATTTATTGATAACTTTAATGATAAGTTAACTATAGTATAGCCTTTCCAAAGTGTACCTTGATCCACAGTTACTGGCATGCCAGTGAATCACTCTAAACTTTCATTTAGGACCCCAATACATTTAAAACTATTTGTTAGTCAAAAGAGTATGCTTTGTTCTGCTGTACTGCTTATTAAAAGATGGAGTAAGCCAGCACCAATGGCAACATTGTCATTTATTCATTGTTTCTCAGTATTCAATCTAAGAATAAGACATTTTTTTTCATTGTCTGTTCTTGAGTGTCTGTTTTGGAGGCATCACCTCCCACTATTCCTGTTATTACTGGTCCCTAGATTTTTGCCCTAACCCTCTTGCTACCTTACTTTTCATACTGTTTTTGAAACCTCTTGATTTCCTTTTCTGTAACTTTTGCTTTTATGCATTTATGAGTATAGTACTCTCTACTTCCTACTTCTTAGGAAGTACTTGTTGACTTTACTCTTTCAACTTCCAACTCTTCTTCAGTTTCTAACTTCTCTTCCTCTGTCTGGTACTACAGCAGACTCTTCAATTTCAAAGCAATCTCAAGAAACATGTACTGGTGTTCTCCCTGCCTAACTTCTTTTTAAAAACAACATCATGTAGTTACTATTTTATGCCTCTGTGACATTGCTTTCCCATTGTGTGAACTGGATGATTCTGGGACACGCATCATCTTCAGCTATACACAACCCTACATCACCCTGTACCTTGGAGGCCAACTAGCCATTTTATAAATCTGTTTGGTAGAGAAGTACTTCTCAAACTGTAATGTAAATAAAAATCACCATGAGAGCTATTAAAATAGGTTCCTAGGCCTTCTCCCAAGTGATACTGATGCTGTTGGTTAGCTGACTACACTTTGAGGAATACTGCTTTTAATCACAAAATGAAATGCTTTGGGTATGAACTTAGATTAATGTATATTCACTACAAAATTCAGGCAATTCTCATGATTTATGAGATATGTTCCTGAGATTTTTACAGATCAGAAAATCTGAACGTAAGTTGCTCTTAACTTACACAAATTATTTACTGCAGTCTATACCCCAGCTGGTCACCAAGTGCCCTGGAAATTCTTTTTTTTTTCTTTTCTACTAGATGGGATTTAATTCTCCCTTTTCCTCTCCTTGTTTTTTGGTTGTGGCATTCTACCTCCTCCTACTCTATTTCATTCTAGCCTTACTACAGGCACTGATAGCAACACTGGTAGTAGGAGGAACATGTGATATAGTTCTCCTATCCCATACCCACTGCTACCTTGATCTTTAGTCCTAGTTACCTTTTCTTCATTTCTTCCTGTATCTTGGTTTTTATCTGCTGCTTAAGCTCCTGTGAGAAAATGTTCTGTGTAAACAGAGTTTAGATATTTCTCTGAATGTTTTTAGTACTTTCTCTACCCAGAGACTCACCTTCACAGTACATGTATTGCCTTCCTTTTTTCTCTACAAGGTTTAATAAGGGTGGGGGAAGTGAGGCTGTTTGGGAGCAAATTTTAATAACCTTTTGTCTTTCCCCATTGTTTCTGTTAGTTAAAAGTTTTAAAAAGCCAAAATGGACTGTGTGCTTGTTTCAGGCACTACAGGGCTAGATAAAAAGTGCAAAACTGCAGCTTCTTCCATGGTAGACCAGACAGACAAAACATTTGTCAGAAACAATAGGTAGTGAAAATTTATTTAAGAAAAAAAAAAAGAAAGAAAGAATAGGTTCCAATTCCTATGTGTCTCAGACAAAAATACTATTGAGAGAGTCTGCTTTAGTCTGGTGTGAAGTTTCTCACTCTTTAATCTTCATTCAATCTTACCATCTCTAAAACTCATACTTGGCCAGAACTTCCTTCCCTTAGGCTATAGGGGTTATCTCCAGTAGTTTACAACTGGGAAAGTCTTTAACCCCACTGCCACAAGGGAAAATACATACTTTACTCTTAATTTAGAATTTTTCACAGTTTATTCTAGATATATTGTTACTTAAAGTGGTTAAGTTCCACAGTATAATAATATTACTACTCTACTTCAATTACAGCCCTATGGAATAATTTTTGGGAGTGGGGCTGGGGGGTGGTGATGGCTTAGGAACCAAGCCACCTTTTATAGATTAGTTCTATGAGAAATATATTCTAAACTTCTGACTAGCAAATAAATTTTCAGAATACAACCCATTTACATGTTTTATCATGTGTATATAAATGTATATATGCCTTAAATTAAAAGTATATATTTTGATTTATGTTTTTGGACACTTAAACTTGAGCTTGCCTGACCTGGGGATAATTGTGTTTCTAGAAATTGAAATAATTCAGTAAAGAGCAATGTACAAAATGATACCATTTGGCTATGTGTCTGTTCAAATTAGGAAGTGCAAAAAATTTAAGTGCAACAGAATATACAGCTTGAATGTTCAAAGAGATAAAGGAATCTTTTTACTTTAAATGAACTACATGGCCTATAAACTCGTGCGTATACTGCCTTATATTTATGTAAAGCATATGAGAATCCCAATGAGAGTTATATCCATTGATGGCAAATACTTTTTCCCCTTTTAACTTCTTGCGCATCTGCTGCACAGGCATTTGATTTTCTTTTAGGCACCATGATTGAGGATGTGGTTTTACACTGAAATGCTGTAGATACTAAATGTAAAGCTATTAGAGAAATATAGAAACTAAGCATTATCACTCTGCTTTTAAGTGAGTATACTGTATATTACTGTAGTTAACTGCCTAGATCCCAAGTCTTGAAAGACCAGGCTGAACTAGAACTCAGAATTCATAGTTCCTGGAATCCAAGGGCAGCCATGACAACTACTTCTTCATGTAGGAAGCTCCAATCCCTTGCCTTCATTGCTCACTGCTGGCCCAAGAATTACCACTATTGGCAGTCACTATGGTAGATGTTAGAGATGCAAAGAAATCCTTATTTGTAAAGAGCTCACAGATTGCTGGCACATGTATGGTTTTCTTAGGCAGCATATGAGATGAAAGAATTTCTGAATCCCTGGGAAAGCACTGGAAATCCTTATTGCTCTATATCTCCCTCCTCCTATTAGTTTTCCATTTTACAATGTCATCATTGAAGCCAGACATTAGTTTGCCTACCACCGAGTGTTTTGCTCTGATGAGTTGATCTTGCCTGATGAGGGTTTTTATAGTCATACTGGAGTTATCTGAAAATTATACTTGGAATGTTCTTGTACAGTGAAGCTTTGAGAGTGTGAAGAAGGTAATGTCACTTTTTTTAATATCAGGAATCTGAAATATAGTTAAAAGACTTGCCTAGAGGTGTATGGTAAATTAAAACTAAGACCATAACTGAGAAACACATGAAGTCTCAGAATAAATGACTACCCTTTTTAAAAAAAGTTAGCATATGAAGCACTTTAACAGATATTATTTAAATTAGTTATTTGGTTAAATGAATTAGTGTATGTACAATACTTATCACAGTGCTTGGTATATAGAAAGCACTTAATGTAAGGTGTAATCCAACAACTTTGTAAGTAGGAATTTTTCACTTTTCAGTTGAGTAAACAGGTTTACAGAAATTGTATTTTACTTTATCTTTCTGTCTATAGGTTTCCTGTTCTTTTCTAGGTTTTCTGCTTTTTATCTTACTGCTTCAGAAACAAGTTCCAGTTCACATTACATTTTATTTTTAGGGCACAATATAGAGCTAGAAGGGCCTTCAGTACTTTGTAGCATAATTTCCTCTTAGTATTGAAAAAGTTGATGACAAGAGTGACTAGGTGACTTTCCCCAGGTTATGCAGCTAGATAGTCTCAGATAAAACTCAGACCTGGTCCTTCTAACTTATTCAATAAAGAGAACAGAAGTCTGGAGTCCTAAATAGAATTCTAAATTCTGTACTGGCTTGTTCTAAAAAGCTGAATGAGATGCAATACCTCTTTAGACCTCTTGGTACCACCACCTTTAAAATAGGTACTCTTCTGTTTATCTGATGTCTATTTTTGTTTACTTAAGTAGTCCTTATGATGTAAAGGTTTTGAAATTTTTAGTGTTTACCTTCTTTAATTAAATTGGTGAAAACATTTATTGAGCACCTGCCATTTGGCAGTCACTATTGGTAGTGTTACAAAGGCAAACTTGCCTTGTAATAGGGCTCTTGACCAAAATTGCTGGCACATGTTTAGACTTCCAGCCAGGCAGCCTGGGGGATGAAAGAACTCCTAAATTCCTGGGACTATGTGCTCTGAAGCCCAAATTAAAATCAACAGCATTGTGATTATTGGGATGGCATTTTTAGAGTATCATTTATTAATGGTTTCTAAGGAAGTCCAGAAAAAGGAGTAATGTTATTCCTGAGGCAGGTGTAGCCCAAGAGAGATTGCGGGGGTGGGGGGTGGGGTGGGGAGACTTAAGAAAACAGAAAAACTTGTTAGGTGTAGGTGATTTTTCTCCCAATCACTTGTGCAGTCATCAGTACATGTATTCCTAATTGGACAAATGAGGTTATTGAAGTCCAGAGAGACAATAACTTGCCCCATGTCATACAGCTAGTTAATACCAGATTAGGGTGGACTAGAACTTGAATCTCCTGACTCCTAGTCCAGTGCTCTTTCTCTTATGCTTGATTGCTGCAACAAATGAAAATGACAACAGATGAGGAGCATTGGTTGTGGGTTTGCTGTCCTTACAGGGAGTCTCCTTATTTTGTTTCATCTTTTTTTAAGTGTTGAGGTTCAACTGAACTCTTTCATTTTCCAGCATCACTATTGACTTAAATGATACTTTTTTGGGGAGAATGCAACCTTCAAGGTCTGTTTTCAGACTAAAGAGATAAACTGTATTAAGATTCTCTCCATGAGATGGATGAATCCTTAGGCTGCTACCACTGAACCAAACTTTATCCTGTTAGATCTGAGGAGTCAGAGGTTGGAGACCACATCAGTGAAGAACCTCTCACTAGGGTCACCTAGGACAGGAAGGTTGCTTGTCTTCTAACTAACACTTGGAAGAGTCATACAGCCCATGACCTTTGCCCTTCTTAACTGGTGATTGGGGCCCTTTATCAGTAGAGCATTCATGTAGATTTTACTTCACTGTTTCAGGTCACTCCCCCTATTAAATCTGAGGCAGGAAAAGGGTGAATTGAACAGCTTTTCTCACTATGAGGAAGGTTTATGCATTATACTCAGCCAGTTAACAGGTCAGAAGAATGGGTTCCCACTGTGTGAAATACCTTCATATGAATATCTATATCTATATAGATATTTTTTAAAACCTTGCCTTACCCTGGAAAAGGTAATGTTTCTTTTCTAGTAGCTAAAAATTAGAAATATTAACTTTGGTTCTTTAGGCGAATACTCATTGTAATGCGTTCGTGTGCACACTTTTCTATCTCTATACAGTGTTCCCACTGCTTCCCATTCTTACAGAATGAAAGTTTGAAAGTGTCTGAGTCCTGAAGCAAGATAATTGAATGTGACAGGAACACAGTAACCAGAAGACCTGGGAGGCCATGAAAGATTTGCATTGCAAATATAAAAAGTAAATAATGAGGCTTCTTTTTCTCCCTTACAGGGAAACTGGATTCCAAGATCCATCAAGGAGCAAAGAAGGGGTTAATGAAGCAGAATAAAGCTGTCTGACGGAGGAGAAAAAGAACTATACACCATAGTGGAGTTTTGTGTGCTAAAATGGTTATCTACTGGTCCTTTGGAACTCAAGAAGTGGAAACCTCAAGGCTTAGCATCAGGCTTGAATCAGAATTTAAACTCTTACCAAAACTTGTATATTTTTCTTAAAGTGTGGGATTCTTTATGTAATGGGTTGAAATCTTTGAATACACTATTTATAAAAATCTATTTTAAAAATTCTAGGTCTTTGACTTTTTTTTTTTCAGAATGTTATTAGAAGAGAAAGGAACAAGTTGGAAATGACTTTCCTCTTTGAGGCTTAGATTTGTAGTTAGGAAAATTCTTAACCTAGGTTAACAATTTTTTGAGGGGCCACTTGAATTTTAAAGTTTTGGGTTTTTTGGTTTTTTTTTGTTTTGTGTTTTCAAAATGATAGGCTGGTAGAGTATTTGGATGTCTGAGGAATCCTGTGTTTGATACAAACTTGTGATGGCACAAAAAGCTTTTTAACAAATTTTCTGTTCTAGTCCAACATCTCTTGAAATGAATAGTCTTTAAATCTGATTAACCTTTGTTGGCAGATTTTTTTAATTTAAAAAAAAATTTTTTTAATTTAGATAACCTGAAGAGGTGCTGCCACTTTGTTCTTTGGTTTGAGACATTAGGACATAAGAGGATCAGACTGGGAGGAAATGGAACCACTTGATAAGGCAGCATGAAACTGCCCTATTTATTTTGTTGGTATTGCAAAAGTAACACTTGGATGGGACAGTTAGAAAAAACTGAAAAAAAAAAATCCTTTCAGTAAATGCATCCAAATACCCCTAAATGCTGAAACCAAACCCTTTAAACCATCCATACCCCAGGAAGCTATAAGCTTTGGGAAAATAGGAGTTTGGTTTGAAATGAGATTTCTACTAGTCAGTCTAGCCTCAAAAAAAAGTGAGGCACTTTTTTTCTGAGGCTGTTCTGAAGAGCTGTCAGAATCTCAGTTGCTGGCATCATCAGGAAATTCATGGTCTTAAATGTGTATGTTCTGCTTTTTATAAAGCAGCACCACCACACTGGGGAAGTTGGATTCATTCCAACAGTTGTGTGCATGACTTAAAAAAGAGAGCGAGAGGGAGAGAAAAAAAAGTGCCCTGTGTTATGAAAAAGATTAATTTCCCCTTTCTTTAATCCTTCATATTCAGTGTTTATTTGCATTGAAATGCCTCCACTCATTATGCATTGATGTTCACTCAACTGTGAACCCCGCTTGTTGCATTGCTCTAGGCACTGGCTTTGTGGGGGCTTGATCACTCTGGATTCCCAGGGAAAACCCATCCGATTCTTGCTCTGGTGATGCAAACATGCAGTATTTTCTTTTATTTTCCAGTTCAACTTATGTGGAGAAAGTGGAAAGGACAGCTAATGGTTTTTCTTTAGGGCAAAAGAAAGTCGGGCCTGCTACAAACCCTAGTACTGTTGATGAAGCCACACTGGGTTCACTATGCAGTTAATAGTTTACAAAGCAATAGCACCTTGAATTCTGTGCTGGAATTGTCTGGTTTCTTACTAGCAAAATAAAGGTGAAAGGCAAGAAGTAAAGAGCCTAGGGAGGGGAAAAAAAGTTTATCTGCCCTTTTTTTTGAATGACAGCCTGAGTACGGAAGAGTCTGGATTGATTTTTTTCACCTGGGTAGATTGTATGGGCAAGTATAAAGAGAAACATCAGGAGCTGCAAGAGTTCAGGTTATGCAACCATTTTGTGTGCCTTGATAAGAAAGTCTGCAAGAACCTTACAAAGTTTACAAGAACCTACCTCAGCGTCTACAATTTGCTACTAGAGCCACATTAGTAAATGGTAGAGTAACTAGAAAACTTCTTTTCATGGTTAGACTGTGAAAGCCTGTCTTTGGTTCTCGTGGTGGTGGTATAAGGTCTCTCTTTTATTTGCAGAGACACCGAGAGGAAGTGTGGGAGAGACATGAGGGTAGATTGGTCCTCTGTTCCTCAGTGATGAATGGCATAATTTAAAGTCTAGTGGAAATTCTTAGCAGCCTGAGTACAAACTTGCCAAGGAATAGCCTTTCAGTGCTTTACAGCACTTTGCACTGACCCTGTAACTCTGGGACAGCTTGGCCTGAGGGAAGTCTCACATTTCTGAGCTGGTTTTCTTTTGCAGCCTACATACTTGCGCCCCCTTTTGGATGATTGTGTTCAGTTGCTCCCAATTTGTATAGTACCTAAAGGATTCAGCGTTTTTATTTTTGTTTTTCCAGGCAAGACTCAGTTTCAATTGTATATATGAAACCAGAGACTTTCCCTGTCAGGATTCAGGAGGCTTTAGCCTTGCAGTTGGATGTTTGAAATGAAGTGAGGGTTTTTAAATTTTGCTTGCTATATTCTGGAGAAAAAGAACTATGTGACTTCCCCACCCCCCACTTTGCTTTTTAAGATGGAGGTGTATGAAAACCCATTTTTTTTCCCTAGGGAGTAGTATGGAAAATTTAAACTTCCAAGATTACTTTTACAAATAATTACAAAATTATGGCTTTTAAGAGTTATAACCCTGAATCCCTTTCCATTTTAAGTACTATCTCTACTAAAGCTCATTTATGTCGGTTTCATTTACTTTGGTAAATTTTTTAATGCCTTTGCTAGAGCTCCTAGCCAAGACCAAGACATTGTGGGGGTTGTTCTTTTGCCCAGCTAGAAAAGGCCAGTAAAAAAGCAAACATCTATTAAACTACAGAAATCAGCTAACTTCAATTTATTAGGCCTGGGGAAAGGAAAGAAAGTCCTGTGATGAAGGATGTTTTCTCCTTGAGATTCAAATAGCAAGTACACATCTGCTGTTCTCAGCTTCTGTGAATGTGTTTGAAGGGAGGTGATCCATATCATAGGCTCTAGCAGCAACAAGGGATCCAGCAATTTGGAGGGTTTTTCTACTTATCTAATGCAGAGAAGAAAGGACATAGCCACAATGCCATCCTTTCACTCAGACTTGTGTGAATGTCCATTTATTTGTGTGCACATAAAGTGGATTAATCTATGGGGTGAAAATTGGTCAATTGATTGGATTTCAAATTTCAGTTGTGACATATAGAATCCACAAAGAAAACTTAGTAAATGTACCCTAGCTTGGAGTCAAATAGGGCCAGGGAAGGGTGGGGGACAAGGAATGGGACTGAGAATCCATAGGGAGATGTGTCACAGGAAGGGACTGAGATGTTGGGACAAGGAACAGAAAGTGTAATTACAGAAGATTTGAGCAGAGTCTAGAGTTGTACTGTGTAATATGGTATCCACTAGCCACATGTGGTTATATAAATGAAATTAAGTATTCAGTTCTTAGTCATGTTGACCATATTTCAAGTGCTCAAATAGCCATAGGTGGCTAGTGACTTCTGAATTGGACAGTGCAAATATAGAACATTTTCAATTTTGCAAAAAATTCTATCAGACAGTGCTTGTTTGGAGCAGAGGTCAACCACTTTTTCTGTAAAGGGCCAGGTAGTAAATATTTAGGGTTTATAGACCATATAATCTGTTAACAACTATTCAGCTCTGCTGTTGTAGTACAAATGCATCCGAAAGTAATATATAAATGAATGAGCATAGCTATGAGCCAATAAAACTTTATAGACACTGAAATTTGAATTTCATATAGTTTTCACATCACAAAATATTTTTTTTCAGCCATTTAAAAATGTAAAAACCATTCTTAGCTCATTGGACATACCAAAACAGGTGGTGAGCCTGAATTAACCTGTGGGTCATAATTTGCCAACCCCTATTCTAGAGGAACAGAAAGTCAAAACTTAAGATTCTTTTACTGTACAGGGCATCAATAACTTGAAAATTTTTAGTGATTATTCCAGACTTAAAGACCTTTCTCTGGCTAAAGGTGGGGTCCACTGTAGGATTGTTTACTTTGTTCTCTATTTTTATAGTCTAGTTTCCAGTAGTAGAGCCGTGCTTTTCAGTGAGAGATGACTATTCAAGTGTTAACTCTTAATTAAGGCACATCTCAGTCTAAAACACTAAACTGTATTTTCTCTCCCTGCTCAGTAGCTGAATCCTCAACTGTAACATCACCCAGTACAGATTGGAAGTGTGCTGTCACCTGAGATCAGTTCTATTGTTGCACTGTCCTAGAACAAGCTGGATATTGGTGGACCAAAGTCAGATTATTCTTCCTAGGCCAGACAGATTTAGTTCTCATCTTTAGCCATCCCCCCGCCACCCCAAACACACATCCCTGTCTGAGTATAGAGATGGAGAGTAAAAGGATTTTATGACCTGGCTTTATCCCCAAGTCACATACTAGGGGAAGTAAGGAAAGATAAAAACTGCAAAGCTGACTAAGATGGTCAAGGACATAGTAAGGACATAATAGGGGCTAAAATGTGGGGAGTCTTGATAATTAATAAAAATTTGTTTGCTATGGAAGGAGGTGGAAGGCTTAAGGAGGTGGTCCTGAACGGTATGTTTCACAAGTGAGAGATGGGTGGGGGGTTCACTTAAATATACATGGACTATATGCCTACTGTGTGCTAGGTAGTGTGCTGGGCAATCAGAGATGAATGACAGATAAGGAAAGAAAAGTTTCAGTCGTTAGAATCCTGGGCAGAAGGCCAGAATAAGACTTTTTGGTAATAAAAATAAGATTTGGTGATAGGATGGTGAGGTGAAAAGGGATATAGAAGGATTAGAAATGGGTACGTTTGAGAGGAAAACAAATGGTAATTCTCAAGAAACTGGAGAACAAAACATAAAAAAATTAGGGGCTTCATACGTTGCTGAACCAGGGGGTAAAAATGGACGAAACCATCATAAACTGTGTGCACTCTTCTGTTCTTTGTGGATGTTTACGTTTAGACACCTTATGGCCCTTCCCCCGCGGTTGAAGGACACCTACAGAATTGTCTTCTGTATTTAGGGTACGATACTTCCCCAGAGACCTCTCTGCGAGGAAGTCTGGTCCAGCGAGAGTTCTTTCCACGAGGAAAGAGCGTTAGGTTCGAGCTCGCCAATCCAGGTTTCTTCGAATTTATCTCTGTTTTAACCGGCCCGCCGGGTTTTCCGGCATTCCCAGAGCAGACTCTCTAATCCTGGCTCCGTGTGACTGCACATTCCGAGACCCAGGATTTGGCTCCTCCATCCAGGTTCCGGGTTTCCCCCGCGCTCTCCCGCTCCAGACTCCACACCAGCCTGGAATCCGGATCCGAGGGCCCGGTAATCCGGCGTCCGGGCCTTCCAGGCGGCCCTGGTTGTCCCGGATCGCGGCGGCGGCGGTGGCGGCTGAGGGACCCGCGGCCCCGGACACAGCGGCACCGGCGGGCGGGGTGGAGCAGCACGGGGGGAAGGGGCGGAGAGCCGGAGCGGAGGCGGGGTGGGGTGGGGGGGAGGGGCCGCGGGAACGGATGGAGGCCTGGGCCCCGTAGCAGCGGCGGCTCTACGGCCCGGGGCCCCGGGCCAGCGGAGGTGGCGGCTCCCGGGACCCGCCGCGCGGTGAGTCCGGAGCTTTGTGTGGAGCGGTGGCTGGGGGAGGAGTGAGGCGGCGTCGCTGACGGGGGCCGGGGGCCGCGGCGCCTGCCAGAGGAAGTGGGGGTTGGGGGGTCGGGGCGGAGCGAGGGGAAGGTGTGTATTGGGGGAAGGGGGGTCGTTGCGTGGCTGGGGGAGGGGGCGTCGAGGGGCGCGGGGTGAAGTTCAAAGCGTGGCGGAGGTCGACTCAGGCTGAGGGTAGGGGTGCCCAAAAGGGGATCAGGGTCTGGCCAGGTTGTAGGGACAGGCCAGAGAGTTTGAGAGGCCAGCCTGGATATCTTGAGGGAGCCCGGGGCGACTGGGGCTAGTCAAGGAGTTAGCGGGTATCAGAGCGAAGGGTTGGGAACAGGACGTGTGCGTGGCCCAGGAAAGGGGAGCAAGGTGGCTGGGGGTGTGCAGTAAGTACGTTGTGGGTGTGTGCTCCTTCCAGTCTTCAGGTCACATTTACTCCTGTCCTTTTCTTCAAGATGGAGGGATCCCAGGGCCTGGACCTCAACTGCTATCCTTGTACCCCCCAGGAGGGTTTGTGATCCTGTCCTGTTTGGAAAACCCATGCTGCCCTCTTTTCCCTTTATGTGTAATTACGGTTGGATCATCTCAGTGCTGTACTCAGATTCTCCTTCCTCCCTCTGGGGTTGAGGAGGAGGAGACACATCTGACCAATTAATGTGTGTTTGTGAAACAGGCAGCAGCAAACAGTCATTTCAGCTTCTAGGAATTAGGCTCACACAGGGTAGAGAGATCAGAGCCCTTCGGGGGAATATTTCTGAACAAATCACAAATGATTAAATTGTCTAAGAAACAGCTTCCTACCTAAATGAGAGTGGGAAAGATGAGGGAGAAAGCCTGTCTATTTCCAGCCATGTGTCCAGAGCCCCAGGGGTTGAGGAGAGTCCCCAGTCTCCCACAGGCCTCTCTTTTCTGTATTAAGCTTTGCTCTGCAGCCTTGAGTTAATTTCACCCCTGCTGCTTTGTCTTGGGGGAGGGAGTGCTGTTTTAGGCAGTTGTGAGGAGATGACTGTTCTGCTGCCACACACAATAGTCGTGTCATTTTATCGGGAGTGCTACCCCAGGGCTGAGAACTGCTGCTGCAGAGATAAACCGGTCCCTCTCACCCGCCTATTGTGTACACAGTGAAGGTCATAGGTTCAAGTCTTGTCTGAGAGCTTTGGATATGCTCCATCTCCCAGGCTCCTCAGTGCCATTTTCTTCCTTTTCCAGACTGGGGCTTGCCATTGGAGGAGGCTAGACAGAAAGGCTCTTCTTTTTGAGTGAGGAACAATGCAGAGCTCATTGGCACACATTTTTCAGAAGAATAGGGCATGCCAGCCATGTTGTGCCTGCCTCTTTGGCTAGTCTATACTAAGTTGTGGAGGAATTGTGTCTGAGAGACTCAACCCTGGTGTTTATGTCAGACGTCCAAGGGGAGGTTTCTACTCTTGTTTGAACCATTATATTTAATTGTTTTTATAGAGATGGGAACACTCATATAGTGATTTTTGTTTATTTGTTTAGGAATATCACTAAAAACCTGTGTAGTATTAGGATAGGGAGTCAAGGACCTACTGCCTATTTAGAGGTGACTTCCTGGTCAGTAGTAATTGCACAACAAAAAGCCACAGAATTTGCCTATCTGGTCAAGGGCTGTGGAAACAAAACACCTTTTCTTTTCATCTTTATTTTAATTCTAATGAAAGGAGGTGACTTGCTTATTAGGCAGAAAGTTCATATCTGCCTCTTTAGTAGGGAGAAATGTGTCAGAGATGAACATTGTGAAAGAATCATTTGAGGTCCTGGAGGTTATTAATGATAGAAGGATGAGACCAAGCTAAAAGGAATCCTGTTTTTTGTGTATATCTCATAGATGTCCCCACATAGTACTATTACGTAAAAAATTATTTGGAGCTATAAATGAGATTTCCATTTAGGACATTAAAGAAAACTTAAAAGATTAGAAATCAAACTCATAAGAGGGCAGTTGTTCACAATACACTGTGTATACAATAGCCAACCATTTCCTATAGGGTATTGTTGAATAGAAACTTTAGCCTTCAGTTTTAGTAAAGGTCTTTCTGAGGTACTGAGAGTCTGTCTATGTCGCCTTCCTCCTTTATTTCAACAAGTCTCTTAAAATGATGGCTTGATTTTTAGGTGTTGGACTTTGTTAGGAGGGAATGAGTTCTGACCTTTATATTTGCTGATGACAGAACTATCTTCGGTCTTACTAGAGGTATTGTCTGTCTTTAGACTATTTCCAATTCTTATTTGTCCTAGGTCTCAGAGTGAAGCCTCAGCTAAACTGAGTCCAAAGCTTTTTGCTGTTGGGCTGTTGGCATTCATTTCTGAATCCTGTCAGGTGACAGTGAAGGCAGAAGCCTCAGGTTAAATCTGCTCTGATTAGATTTAGTAGTTTCAGATTTGAGCCCTTGCCACAAGTCTTCTGAGTCTTCTGATTGTGACCATCTTCCAGAGAGCACTTTGGATCTGCACTGCTCCCCCGCCCCCAGCTTCTTGGTAGAAAATGTTTCCTTGTGAGGAGTCTAGATAGCTGGACAGATTAGTGCTTTTTTGTGTGTGAAGATATGGAAGCATAATTTTGGTTCCTGGTAGTAATTATGTTGCAATTAGCATATAGCAACTAAATGACTGGAACAGGATAATTTGTTGAGGGGTTTACTGATTGCTCTGTCAAGTGGAAGTGCCACTCCTTATTTATTTGACTGGGAACACCTCTGCCTGGGCTCAGCCATGGAGACTTAAGAATGATGTGTGGTCTCCAGAAGTCCTTGCTCTGCTCCCTCATTACTACCAGGTACCAAAGCGTCTTCTATTGCCACTTTCTCTTGCTCCAAAGGTAGCTAAGCAATTGTGATTTCCCTTGTGGAAAACTGGTCATGAGTGGGAATACTGCCAGATAGATGGAGCCACTCTGAGATAAGGCAGCCTTATGTTGTGTGGCCAGTTTTCTTTTCAGCAGCTGAATTCTCACTTCTGCTTGATTTTTAAAAATCAGATTCCTTTACAAAACAAAGAACAACAACAACAAAACAACAAAAAACCACCACAAAATACAAAATCACATAGTGTACTAAGTATGCCTTCATGATCTTTCTCATAATAGTTGGCTGTGACAGAAAAAATGAAGATAGGCGATGCTGATTGGTAGATTCCGGGCCCACTAAGTGTCAGTGAAGGACACTTTTCACTAGGGAACAGGTAGTTCACCAAAGCACCTGCCTAGCCGGGCATGTGGAATTGGCAGCAGCTGTGCAGCTGAAGAGGGATTATTGAGCAGGTGGTTGAAGAATCACATGCCATAGGGACAAGAAAATACTTAGTCTTCCATGGTTTAGGTTCAGTTCATACGTGTGAAATTGCTCTTTGTTTCACATTTCTTAATGGCTAATATGGGCTTGTTAGTGAGATGATAATGGAATAGAGAAAAGAGATCCTTCTTTCTCTGTGTTTCTTTTAGATTACTGAGTAGCTTGCCTTAGACATGGTCCTAGAAGGCCCTATTGTATTTTATGAGTTCTGGCTTTATGCCTCATGAATGGGAAGGAAATAGTGCTAATTCAGTGTTTCTAGTACTTGTTTATTAGAGGAAAATGGGAAAGAGAAAATTCTTTGCTTTTAGTGTGGTGAAAAAGATTTAGCCCACTGGGAGGATACCCAGCAGGTTTTATGCAAAGGATGTAATTGACTTTTTGTGTTAGGTGTATCTAAAATGCCTTATTCAAGAAATTTGCATGTGTTTTTATTTTATGAATTTAATTCTCCACATGAAGCTCGTATCTCTTCAGGTGTTTGTTTTATTCCTGTTTTAGTTTCTCTCAGCACCTTTTATAAAATTCTTTTCCCTGGCATTGAGATGAACATCACGTGTTAGAGGCAGATCATCACCACAAAGCCAAATTATGTTAAAGAAATATCTCAACTAAATATTTATCTTAAAACTAAGTATAGCATTTTCTATAACTTGGAGGAGGACTTTCTATTTTGAAGTTTTCTACAAATTTCCATATTTTTCTTATAAGTTATCATCGTTCTGTTAATATGATTTAATTTTTTTTCACATGTTCATGCCATTATAGTAGGCAGTGCCAAAGAGCCCAAAATTTATAAGTAAGTGACTTGATGTTTATTATCTGACTTTTTTAGTGCCCTCCAGTCTTTTTTTGTATTAGGCTGACAGGTTGTGTGTTCCTATTGAAACACACACACACACACACACACACACACACACACACACACACAGAGTCAGTCAAATTCACAGGGTGTTAACAGTTGATTGAAGAGAAATAAGTGATGTTAACTGTCTTAGAGTTCAGAAATCTTTTTTCAAAGTGCAGTGAGAGACAGATTTAGGTAGTTAGATAGGTAGATAGATGGATAGGTAGACAGATTGAGTTAGAGGAAAGGAAGGCAAATGGTGTGACTCTGAGGCCAGGGCAGGTGGACCACTGCAAAGACAGGAATATTTGCAAGAATCTGCTTAAACCTAGTTTCTAACCTAACTTTAAGTGAGTGCCTATTATTTAGTATCCACTTTTGGGAAAGAATATAAACTCCTTTATTTTCCCGTATGAAACCATCACAGTTGTTTTAAATAGTTCACAAAGCACCATATACTTTCTTAGCACTCAGTAGTTTGCTTCCTCATGCTTTTTTTCCTTTTTCTATCTCCCATCTTAGTTCTCTGCTCTGAAGACTTCTCTAGCAGCTTGGAAACACTCTAATTACTGTAGCTATTATAGTCACAACCCAGATCTTCCACCTCCTTCTCACTCACCCCTTTCTATCTTCCTTCCCCCTCCCCTTGCTCTAGCAGCAGGAGTTGAACTGCAGTCTCATGAGCACAGTCAGATCTATGAATGAGCTTTATATCTTGTCAAGGCAGAACTCCAGATCCAACAGGGCTGATTTTTCATGGTTCTCTTGCTGTTTGTTCTTGGATCAGAGCCCCAGAAATAAGAGATGGCAAATACCTATTAGGTCATATCTAGTCCATCACTCAGGAGCAAACCTACAATCTTTCTCTTGTCTCTGTGAGAATTTCTCGCTTTCTTTTGTAGGTAGGAGCTGTCGATGCCAGGCACGCTCTGAAACTGCCGTTTTATTGTGCTCTCTGGTCATTAGTGTCTGGCCAACTCTGCTCTCTTGGGTTTTTATTCTTATCCCATTTTCAAGATTACTTATTCCCAGCAATATCTCCACCCCTTCATCTTTAGTCCTTTCTTCTCAATTTTTGGGACCACATTTATAAGGGTTTCTTTTGTACCATTAGTTTTGTGTGCCAGACGTTACCACTTTTTAAACCCTTGCCACAAGGGCCATTGTGGCATCCATCCCCTTAAGGAGGTGCATTTGATGGAAACACAGGACACAACTTTGAAGGTAGTAATTGAATTGGCTTAGGAAGTATGTGCAAAGTTGTGCCCTTAAGAAATCCCTGTACTGTATGAACAAATACTGCTTCTTTCTGTTTGATTTGGGGTACTAACTGTTCAAATCCTTTTGTTCTCTTTATGTGAATGAATTTTGTTTCTGTGTGGCTTAATTACAGTTACAGTTATTGTCTGATTTAATGGTGTTATATATTTTCTTTGCTAATACAGCTTTTCAAAGCATAGAGAAAAAAGCATAAAATTGGGAGTCACAAAAACCCAGGTTTTCATCACAGTTACGCTTCTAACAAGCTGTGTGACCCTGTACTAGTTGTCACATTCCTTATCTGTAAAATGAGCATATTAGACAGGATCATCACTAAGATTCCATTTAACTGTACAGTTTTACGATATCAAGATTGTGATAAAAGAAGGATTTTTACTGACTGGAAAGTGACAGAAGTTAGCAGTTTTTTATTACTGTGTTAAAAATATAGTCAGTATTCAGAAGAGCTAATGAGTGCAGCCTTAGTTCCCTGGAGCTTGACTCAGGGCTTAACTCCTCTCTTTGATATGTTTGTAAAGCTTATGCTGTGCTTTTTTTTTTTACTAGACCATCTTTCTTTTTTGGAGTCTTGTGCCCTCGTTCTACAGGTTCACCAGCTTGTCAAATATATCTTTTTCTAGCCATAGGAATTGGAATCAGAAAGCTGAAGAAAAAGAACCTCAGCTTGTGAGAAGGAAATCATATCTGGAAGGATTTGCCACATATCAACAAATAATTTTGTGCATTCAGTCAGGGATCCAAGACCTTACATCTTTTATATCTGAAATTTTTTAACCAAATGGGGCTGATTGTGGAAATGGGTTGGGCATTTTTCCATTTGTGATCAATTAGTAGAAAACCTGATTTGAATTAACTTCTTGGGATTGACTATGAGTTGCTCACTATGTTTTGTTTGGAAAATAAGATTGTTATTTTTAATGCTGAAAGTGCTAAATTGGTGACATTTGGTGAGGTATGACTAATAAGGGGATCTCTGAAATACCTGGTAAAAGGGACTGAGGGTTTAAGAGCTGGTGAGTGACTGTAGAAACTTTGAAATTGGTAGTAAAGTCTTTGCTTTCAAGCAGTTTAAAAGGAAAACATTACATAACCAAGTTCATACCCTAAGTTAGGATTTTTATCAACGTTTCCCACTTAATTCTTGGATTTGAGATTTCCAATAGCAGCTATTTATTAGATGTTAACAGGATGATGACAGTCTTTTAATTTGTTAATATAGCACAATCACATCTTTATTCTGCCTTGAACATTGGAAGACACATTCGCTATTTTTAAATTTGTACTTAAAACATCCATCAGTCTGTAATAGAAAAATTTAGTGGGTGGAACTATTGTTTGTTTTGGACTCACAAAAAGTCATGGGAGTGCTTTGCTTTATTCACAGCCATCTATAGCACATTACTAATTTTCAGGTAATCTAAAAGTTATTTTGGCAAGTAAAATCTCACTTTTATGTGAGATTTTAGAAAGATTTATATTAGAAATATAAGGGGTTTTCATAGGTAGGTTTTTTTTTTTTTTTAAAGATGGCTAAGTGAAGCTTAGGGTATTGACTTAAAAAGTGGCCAGAGTAGGTGCCATGCAACCCTTGGAAATCAAACCACACCATGAATGAAATCCAGATCGTGGCAGTTAGGGACACATTGCAAGCTGGTACTGCATTATAATTGGTACCACATTGCATGCTGGTACCTATAGTTTTTGTAGAGGAAGGCAGCAGTGTCTGCTATGTTCTTTTTGCAGAGTACATACAGCCAGTAGGCTTTGGGTATGTTACTAGTGATATTCCTAGTAACATTCTTAGGTGAAGCACTTTGGGTTGGGGACAAATTTTCATTCACGTGAGCAGAAGTGGATGTTCAAGAATGTACCTTGTAAATTTCAGTTACAAATTCTGAGGTTTGATGAGAAGCCCAGCATTTATCTTTGTTCTGGAACTGATGCTTCTAGAGCAGTCTTAAAAAATAGTATCAGAAATGGAACTATAGGAAGAGAAATTGGAATTGTGGAGCTTATGGAGTATTAGAATCTGAAAGGTATACAGGGAAGGGGAAAATTTTTCTACCTGGCATCTGCTTTCAAATGTTCCTCCAGTCCATCATTTCTGAAACCTGCCTACCCTTTGTCTCCTGAGCGTTACAGTTCTTCCAGTTGCTGAAACACAACACTTTGGATTCATATTTGGATATTTTTTCTTCCTCGCCACTTTGTCTAATCATTCATTACATTTGGGTTATTCTGAATATCTTGCCATTTAGGTTCACTTTCTCATTTGACTCACCTAGTTCAGACTTTCATCTGTATATTAGTGCAATAACCTCCTGATTAATACCTCTTTCTGTACCCTATACTACAGACTGCTGCAATATTATTATAATTTTTATTCATTTAGTTAATATTTATTGAACACTTAACGTGACAGCCAGGCCAGACATGGTCCTTTTACTTTCAGGGCTTATAAGTCTAGTGGGGGAGACCAGCAATCAACTAATGAATGTATAATTTTGAACTGCAGTGCTCTGAAAGGAAAGAATTTGGTTCTAAAAGAGTATGTAATTAGAAACCCCACCTCCTTCTTGAAGCCTTTCCTAACCTTCTTCCCACCTACCTATCTCCAGAATTGATTTCATCTTCTTCTGTACCTCTTTTAACTCTTTGCTAGAATCTCTTTTATATTAGCACTATATCACACATAGTCTTTAATTAATTATAATTAAATAATTATTTGCAAATATATTTTTTTCCTCTCTTATTTTAACACTCCATAAGAGACCTCTGTTCTCATGGCTTCTAGCCCAGTGCTTTGAATATAACTTTATGCTTAATTAATGCTTGCTGAATTGAATTGGAATTTGATTTTTGAAAATAGACACTTTTTGTGATTTTTTTTTTGAGGCCTCCTCTATATGCTAAGGTAACTTACATTCTGCACATTTTATCCCAAACCAAATAATGTAGGAACAAGGCAAACGACAAAAGTCTTCAGAAATCCTTTAGATTCAAGGACAAGCATCTGTTGCCTTTTTACTGCCTGCATCAGTACTTTGCCATATATCCTAGCTGATGGAAGACTTGGGGGAAGGGGAAGGGTGGAACATGGTCAGTGGAGGCAATGTAAAGTATGTAGGCCAATCATGAGAATTAGACTGGTTCTGTTAGAGGAATATAGGAATTGTTGGGCCTTCTGGGTGTTGTGGACCTCTGTGAGGTCTTTTCTGTTTGCCCTATTTACTTGTTTTATCCCATAAATATTTTTTGGATTCCTACTATGTGTGAGGTCCTGTTCTAGCTGTTTAAGATTTATCAGTGAACAAAATAGAAAAAAAAAATCCAACCTTGTGTATCGTATCTTTTAACAGAAGAAAACAGAAATAAGCATAATAAGTGATTATATAGTATTTAAAGGGTGATTATGTGGGGAAAAAAATAGAGCAGAGTTAGGGGGCTTAGGTCTGTAGGTAGGAGAAGTAGGAGCGTTGAAGCTTTAAGGTGATCAGAGTGGGCATCTTTGAGACACGTGGTGCCTGTGTGTTACTGGGTTGTTAGACACTTCCCTGAGGTTGCTGAATGTTCTTCAGAGAGAGAAAGGCAGTTCCTGCATTTGTTCCAAAGAGTCTAGCTGACGTTGAGGGGGAAATAGCTACTCGTTATGTTTTCTCCTGGGTGCTCCTCTGGCTGGCATTCTTGGAAGTTAATCATGGTGAAAATTGCAGTCAGTCATGTCTGCAAGACACCAAGGCTGGAACTGGATGCCTTGTAGCAATTTCCAGAAGGAGTTTACCCTTCTGTTGACTGAGCCTTGGGTGCCTAGAGTAATGGGTGAGTTAGGCCTCTTGGTTTTCTCCTTTATCAATGGGAAAAGCCCATATCGTGATCTTCCCTCTTTCTAGTGTGTCCTCAGTAACTGTGTTTGGGGGTAGCTCATTAAAAATAAGCTTTCAAGGAGTGTGCACTCTGCTCTTAGCTGAAAATTGAATTTTCAGGTATGCAGTATTTTTGACTTCCTCTCAACACTTAGCGAACTATGTTCTAGAAGTCTCAGTACCTGATTCATTAGCTGGAGGATGTCTTATGATGATGTTTAGTTGCTCTCTTGTCTGACTTGTGTATTGTAAATTTTCTTATAATTTCCTTGCTTGCCCTTTACTCACCCTCCTTCTTCATTATTATTTCTGTTACCTCTTTCCTTTTTTTCTTATATGAAGCTGATAGGAAACAGAAATCCTTTAGGCCAGACTGCTGTTTTGGTAATTGGCTGCAAGTAAAATTTCTACCTAATATACAAGAGATAGAACGTCTTATTTCTGTCCTTGGGTTATGCAGCATACAACTTGCGGACATCAGGCTCTCAGCATATTAACACTGTATGTATTTGATATTTGACGCAGCTGAGGTGCAGGGTACCTGTACATGCTGGTTTTACTTATATCATCAGCTTGTGGCAGTGCACAAGGACACCTATTTGCCCTTCTGTAAAAAAGTGTCCGTTTTGTTATATAATTTTAGAATAAAGGTTCTTAATGAACTCAGGTCCATGCTAAGAAAAATCTGTTACTTTTAGGCAGATATGGTTCTAATGTTAGGTGAATGTCAAGATTTCACATGGCTTTTTTCTGGATTTGCTGTATATCAGACTTGAAGGCATACATTCTCATTATATATACTTAAGTGGTATAGTAACATACTACAGACATTGTAAACTTTAAAGCCAGCGCTATTCATTCAAGTGTATTTTTTTTTCTTTAGTGGTTGAAAGGATCTCATTTTAACTAACCAAGTTATATTGTTTTATTAGTAAAAAAAATGCTTTAAAATGCTTAGTTTGCTAGAGAAAACTTTTTTTTTACTAGTAATATCTCTGCGGTTTGTGTTAGTTGGCCCTTCCAGTCCTAGCAGAGCTAGAAATCCTGGCAATGTGGATTTCAGGTGAGATCCATAACACTGTCTGACAGAGAGGAAAGTGCAGGGCAGAGTTTGGCAAGATTCTTTTTCTAATGGAGCTTTTCTATAAGAAAGAAATTAAATCTGAACAAGATCACATTGGGGTAGGTGGCAGAACAATAAATCTTTTCTTCTAACAACAAATCTAGAATATGTTTTACCTATGTGATCTGAAGCATACTACTTATTTATAAGTGTTACCAATATAAACATAATTAGTGCTATTTGTATCATCATTATATATTTTTTCCCTTCTTTTGTGGTAGGCAAAATAATGATATAATGATTTAATTCCCATCTCAGATACTTGATGGAAGGAGACTAATCGTTGAAATGTGCTATTAGGCTATATATTTCACAGAAATGATAGAGGCAGCAAGTGATTACATCTTTATAAGGATTGAAATCTTTGCTTAAATAAAAACGTCACATTCTCAATCAAAATAATGTGACTGAGTTGAAATGCTAAAGGAGATTGGAGAAGCTGCAAAATTAGTCCAGATAATAATAATGTGGAATTTATTAATTTATACAAAGATTGGTTAAATACTTCATTGCGAGCAAATGTGAAGACATGTTGAGTAAGACAAACTACCTACAGTTGGCAGTTTTAGAACTTTCATAGCAAAGAAATAATCTGGATTTTACTTTGAGAAACAAGCAAGAATTGATAAAGGTTGCAGTAGGTCAGCACTATTTAATAGTAATCATATCTTGATTAAGCTCAGCATTCTTCAGGAAGAGGAAGAACAAAGTCTTATATGGAGAGTCAGTCTTAAGAAATCAAGCTGTGATCAAGTGTGTACATTAAGAAAAGTGGAAAGAAAGATTTCAAAAAGTAAATAACTCATTGGAAGTTTAAAGACTTAAAAACTCATATTAGAAGACCACATTAAAAGAAAGCAAGGGATCAAAAGGACTATACAAAACAGATGATTATTTGGCATAGTCTTAGAGGCTGTGGAGAGGAAAAGGCCATCTTTTAAAAAAAATTATAAACATTTTCAGTCAAGGCCACAAAGTGATGATGGTTAAGTGCCACCCAGAAATTAGGTGGAAGAAAAAAAAGATGAATTTGATAAGCCTCTTTGCCCAATTTGTGGTAAGAGTTTTTTGTTTTCGTTTTTTTTTTTATTTTAATGGGACATGTTAAAAATGGAAAGGCAGCTAGAAAATTGGTGAGACCATTTATTTGATCATGAATGAAAACATTAGAGAATTCCCACTTCTGTTTTTCCCACTCCAAAGCAGATTAAAACTTTTAGGTCAAATGATGATTGATGCTTACTGTTTTTTTCCTCTGATTAAAACATGAATTAATCTGTTTTAAAGTACAAAAAAATATAAAGAACTCCCAGGAATTATCCCAGAATGTTAACATTTATTTTTCTTCTAGCTGCCTAGGGTTTTCTTGGTCAAATCAGTAAACTTGAGATCAAATTTATCTACTCAAGAATTTAGAATTCAAGGATAAACTGAAACTCTTAGTGGAAATGTATCACTTCAGGTTGGAAGTGGTATGATCACTACACTCAGGCACTGGTGTAGATTTCAAACATGATTCTGTCAATAAGAAGGATTTGGAAGTGGAGGGACTAAAAACTATATTGGAAAATAGGTAAAATGGAAGTTAAAGATTGAGATTATGTGGTACCATTTATGTAAGTTATTGGGGCCAATGAAATGGAAAAAAAGGACTTTTATTACATAAAGAGAAGTCACATAAGACAAATCATTAATTGTGTGTGGACAGTTATTACCAGTGGGCATTGTTTAATTTGAAAAGACTTCTGTTAAAATCAGGCTAAAGGCTATTTAAAAACTTTAGTCATGAATGAAAGAAAATGTTTTGTTGTGCACTGGAAAACTGATTTTCTGACAGTAAACACTTCTCTAGGTCCATACTTCTCTGCAGTTCTAAAATTCAGAAGCTTTGAAAACAGGTTTTTTTGTAAGTAGGCACATACCTGACTTCAACTAATAAGAAACCATTTATAGTCTGTTTTTGTTTGTTTTATTTCCAGTACATATTTCTTTTGCTGTAGGAGTATTAATAAGTTTGATGTTAGGGTACTGCTCCAGTTTCTACTGAAAGTATCACACTGTATATAATATATTAATTATCTCACCTTTTTACAGGTGAAGTAACTGAGACTCAGATATGTGTGGAGACTTGTCCGAGATTCTTACACATCTAGGGGAAGGTAAAGAGTAGATTTGAGCTTGTCTGCCTTTTCCCTTTTTTTTTTTTCTATTTTACTGTGCTGATTCTTCATGATGTTACCTCCTAAAACCATCTTGATGATACCTTCTTCTAGGTGGAAGAATTTAAGCAATGACCCTTATTTGACATTTTAATAAATGTTTTACTTAAGTGACATATTTAGGTTTTCCTGTGACATTAATTAAGCTCTTTCAGATAATTAGGTCCCCAAATTGTTTACACTAAACTTTAGGACTATCTTTGCTGTTGTGGGCGGATGGAAGGAATATCTTGTGTGGGGGAGGATGAAAAATAGAAGATGAGCTTCAGTGTGGACAAGTATTACATTTAAAAGGATAAAGTCCAAACCACTTTCTTAGCATGATTAACTTCTAACAAATGTAGCCCCCAAAGGATATAGGAGTCTTGGTAAGCTATTCCTAGAAAAATTAGCTCAGTCTGCTGCTAGGAAAATGCTGGGCATCACTGGGAAGAGAATCAGAATAAACTCCCCTCTATGCAAAACCAGGATTTGTCTATGTTTGTGATAACTTTATTATGTTGGTCCCCAAAAACACATATCAAAGCTGGTAACCAAAGAAGATGGAAGGCTTTAATGAAGACATGTAAAGAAAAAAAAGACTTCAACTTTTAAAGACAGAGCAAATATTATCAAACCTTATCAAGTGAAGAAAAGCACATACAGACTTATTGTTCTTAGGATCCTGTATTGTATAGAGAGCACCCATTCAAGTTAGAAATGAATTGAGCTTTATTATTGGGTTGCTCTTTTTATAGTACAAAAGTCAAATGTATTAACCATAGAGGTTATAGAAAATAAAAATAAGGTCAAGAAGGTTATTGTGTTTTTTAATTAAACTTTACAATTTAAATAAATCTACAATTATCTCAAAATAAACTTATACAGTTGTAAGAATAATACAGTGGGACCCCCTTGTACCCTTACCCAGTTTCCTCCAGTGATAACATCTTTCAAAACTGTAGTACAATGTCACAACCAGATATTGACAGTGATACACTATACCTATCTTGTTTAGATTTCCTCAGTTTTACTTGTACCCATTTATGTGTGTATATTTAGTTCTATGCAGTTTTATTACCACCACGGTAATCAGTTCCATCACCTCAGGTCCATCTCCACAGTTACATCACTAGAAAGGTCCCTCATGTTGTTCCTTTATAGCCACACCTGCCTCACTTCTCCTGCCTCTCCGACCCATCCATCTCCCATAGGTTTTTAAAAATTTTTGAATTTATACTTATATATGTTATAATTACTTAAGGGAAACAAGAGATATTTTGAGGAGTATAGACAGTCCCCAACTTAACAATGGTCCAACCTACGATTTTTCAGCTTTGTGATGGTGCAAAAGCGGTAACATTCAGTAAAAGTTGTACTTTGAATTCTGATCTTTTCCTGGGCTGATGATATACTGAAAAATCCTCACATGATGCAGGGCAGCAGTGGTGACATGATTTTGCCCAACTGTAGGCTAATGTAAGTGTTCTGAGGTTAAGTATGTTAAATGAATTTTTGACTTTTCAATATTTTCAATTTAAGAGTTTATCTGGACATAACCCCATCATAAATCAAGAAATATCTATATATCATTTTTATAAAATTATTTTTAAATGTTTTATTTATCAAATTAATACATATACTTTTTTGATTGCCTTATCCCATGAATTTTATATTAAAAGCCAAGTAGTACTATGGCTTTTAATGAAAAGCAGCAGTCCACTATTTACTCTTTGACACCACCAAATTTAACTCCCAGTGGGCAACTGCTTTACACTTTTTAGTCTTTTTCTTGTATTTACTACTAGATTTCTAAGTAATAAATAATATGCTCTCCTATTGCCCTCCCCTTCTTATCAAATCCTTCTAATATAGTTATGTCACAATTTTTAGTTAGATCAATATTTATTACTTATTGTGTTAAGGATTGTTTATTGCTGAACCACTTAGTATACTGCTATATTTTCTTGTACAACTTTTTTTTTTTTCTAGGATTTAATATTAATTACCTCATTGGGCCGGCGAGGGGAGAGTTACTGTGATTGTCCCTATCACTAATTAATTCCTTTAGCCTCTCCAACAGATTTTAAATCTCACAATATGGTCAAACATAGTGTAATACTTCAGTAAGTAGTTAATTTCTTCCTTTTTTTTTCCTTTTTTCCCTTTTCCTTTTCCTTCTTACCATCCCTCTAAATATTCTAACGTGAAAAGATTCATGGCATGATTCCTTTGTCCTATGATCACATAAAATGCTACTTTAGGTCCAAGACCATGATCCGGTAATGTAGTTCTTTTGTTAATAGATACTTATTATTTTATTTTATTTTTGGAAGTATAATGTGCATATAATAAAGTACATTAAGCACATAAGTGTACAGCTCAATTTTTCCATATTTATAGAGCCGTGTAACCACCATGTAGTTCAAGATATAAACATTTCCAGCACTTCACAAGGTTCCCTGATGCTTCTTCACAGCCAGTAAGCCCCTCCCAGACATGACCACTTTCCTGACTTTTGTCACCTTTAATTCATAGGTGTTTAAAATGTGACAACTAAGTGGTTTAAGTCTTAATAGTCTGCCTTATACATTTAAGTATAGACATGAGGGCTCTCGAGTTGCTTAGGTCCTGAATACCTGATTTGTGGACTAGCCCTATTTGGGGAAGTAACTATGCATGGATGAGACTGAAGGCTGAGAGAATACTCAGGAGCAGTTAGGCATTTTAAGAAATGTGGAGACTGCTTTGTTTTCTAACCTCCCTAGACTCTTGATAAATCTGCATCCTTTATCCTAGAGAGAGGAATCCACACTCTGTTCTGGTAAGATCATCAGATAATTGAGACAGTTTGTAACTAGAGACAAATCAAACTGAAATAAGAATGGAGAGGGGAAATGGCAGCCTAGGCACAGTTATGATTCTGCCTATTGAGGAAAGTAGTGTTTATTCACTCGCTTATTGACCAAGATATTTGAGGGCATATAGTGAACCAAACACAGTTCTAAGGCTACTTTAGTGAGCAGGGTGCTTGCAGAGAAGACAGATATTAACCAAATTATCCTACACTTTGAGAGGTAGGATGTGCACAGAGTATGCCTTTCAGGTAAAGGCCATGAGATAAAGCTGGAGAAGTAGACATGGCTTAGAATCCTTAAGGATGTGCATATGGAGTGCACCATTTTTTATGGCTAATCCAGCAATATAGATAATATCTTTTGATAGAAAAGTTTTCTTTATTCTTTAGAGTTACTATAGAATAGTAGTTCTTGTGGAAGAGATTTAGGAAGGGAGATAAGGTCTAGAATGTAAAAAGTGAATGTAATTCCTATATTTTCTGAAAACTGCTCAGGTCCTCCTCCTTCCCCTCTTTAAGGCTTTGAACTTGACCCACATTATTTCATTTTAGAGACTGAGATATAGAAAAGCTTTGGCACAACAATTTTGTGTAGAAGGCCAATTTCTTAGATCTGATTTCTAGCTATCACCACTATCCACTTTTTTTTTCCCTTGAGAATTTGACATCACTTTCTTCACTTTAGCACAGAAAGTTTATCTCTGGGTATAAGAACTAAATTGTAAATGGCTATATAACCTTCATTATTAGGGATGGAGGAATGGTGGAGCTTGCCTTATTGTTTAGATGATCTCTGCCTTCTGCTTCTTGACCTACTTACACAGAGGCATTGGTAAGGGTTTTCTCTGTGGACTGCTTTTACAGAATGATTCTCTATAGGGTTGAGATTGAATTATTTACATATTCATATGTTGTTTAGCCTATTGTGAGATGTATGCTGACACAGAGCACTATCAACAAACACCAAAGCTCTAAACCTGAGCATTGTTGAATAGCAGTGTCCTGGTGGAAGTGTCAGTTGCTTATGTGAATTGAAACAGGTCAGGTCTCATAATCTTTGTCAGAATAGCAGCCTCTGAGGGCCATAAAACTATTCATGAGATGCAGCATATAAACACTCAGGGACTGAGAGATGCTACACGTTTACTCTTGTGTCCTTAGGTGACACATGGTCAGATGAGCCCTTTTGAATTGGATCCCTCTTCTCAAATTGGCACTGTTAGTCTGTTCTTTATCTGATCCCCATTGGAGATATAAGCTGAGAGGTATACTTGAGGAGATGACACAGTTCCTTTGTTACAGTAATTAATGTAATAAAGAGACCGACCCAAAAGAAAGTTGATTGTTTCTTGTTAGAGCCCCAGGTGGAAATTGAATTGATTAGTGAGCCTCCTATGAAATGTGGCAGGTGGAGAAGGAGATGCCTCTTCTTCCATCTGGGTAAGCTCAGTGTCACAGAGAATGGTTTGCATGTTGTACTAGCCTCAACTGAGGTTGGCTAAATATGAAGTGATTTTCAGGTAGCGTCCAGAATTCAGGGAAGCTGGTATGATATGGTTTTATTCTAGCAACCTGCTGTATCCCATTGGTTTATTGACAGTTCCCTGGGGCATCAAACCTTATGAATTTAACACAATTTAGATTCGAAGGCCTATCCTGTCAGTGGAGTCAACAACCTAATGGATTGGAACAGTTGGTGAAGAGATATTCCAGATGTTAAAACCATAAGCCTCGAGGGGTTTTGAAGCAAGATGGTGTCTTTTTGTCAGACCCCAGAATATAGGTTTTTATGAGCCACATCTGAAGGTAGGAGTACCATAAAGAGAAAAACCTGATGATTGAGTTTATGGAAGAAGAAAGGATTGCCATTTTCTTTGTAGAACTCAAGTGAATATCAGTACTACTTACAATTTAATTTGTAAAATATTTTTTAAAACATTCTTTATTTTTCAGACACACTATACAGGGTATAACTGAAAGAGCCCCCTTTATGTTCAGACACCAGAATACTATGAGACTGTTTGGGTCACTTCATATATTTGAATTGTCTTATTTTTTTTCAGATTTGTATACTCATAATGTGCTTCAAACCATGATGAATTCTCCTTCCATTTTATAATAAAAAATTAATATTTAATGAAGCAACTTGGCTAGTGATCTGGCTAAGGTCAGTGGAAATTTGAGTCCAAAAATCACATCTTTTGATTCTAAGTTCTGTGCTCTTTTTCCTACACCATGCTATTTTTTAGAATTGAGTATTGCATTTTTTTTCTTTGTCCATACAGCTTTTGGAGGAGACTACCTAGACATATCACCCTCACATTCAAATGTGTGTGACCTGTATGGTCCCAGGCAGATTATACACACTCATACACAACTGTCACTTGCTCAGATCAGAGCCTATAAGAAGATTTGTTCAAAACCCATAAGGAGAGGAAATGACAGATAAATTTACAGTAGAACAGCATTGGACAATTTGCTACTTAGACCAGATTATCTGTGGGTAGTTGTCAATTAAAGAGGATCTCTCTAGGCTAGATACAAAGTTCTATCTGGGTGAAAAGAGAAGTACTGTTCATATTAATGTTTGGAGGTAAGTAAGGTCAGTTGCAGCTTATGTCTCCTGGGCAGGAGCAGAGACCTAATACGAGGACTCCCCGCTACCCCACCCTACCCCGCCGCATTTTTAGCCTTCTTGAAGAAAGGCCTTGTTCATTCTCAAGTGGTGTGATCTATGGCACATCCCCTAAATCAATTAATCACCTGAAATGTGTGATTACAGGTTAGTCTATGGAGTGGGAGTCTGAGAGGTGGAGTTGGGTTCTAGAAAAGAAACTGGGATTTGAACTCCTGTTTTTACAGGAACAAAGGTATGGGAAGTGATTGTTATGACCTATATTAGTCCCCACAGAGAGGAGATCAGGTGTTTGGAGGTAAGTAAGGTCAGTTGCAGCACAAAGCACAAATGGTACTGACAAGAAATGCCAGAGTCTGCTAAAACATGGTCCTAAATAGGGAAGTAGAGTACAATTAGACAGGAGAGAAGAGAGGAAGGATATTTACAGAAGCTCTTACAAGTTGACAGTGCCTTCTGTTCTTTGTAAGGTATTGGTTCTCCTGCATTTTTTTTGCCATGGAAGCAAGAGGGCAGTGCTTTTCATTTCCAGCTAGCATGTTAGTTGCCCTACCTCTTGTGGTTAAACATCTCTGCAATGACTTGTCAGAGAGTTGATTATTAGCTGTATGGAATGTTGTTGGGAGCAGATGGGAAGTGGATTGGCTGCTGCAACCAGGCTGATTAAAGAATGCTTGGCAATTTTATGGTGTATCTTTGGAAATGTATCACGAAAGTTACTATAGTGAAGCCTGCTGAGTTTGGGAAGCTGAGTTTCTGAAAAGACACCTGGCTGAAAAGTAGTACATAGGAAAATTCATGACACCCTCAAAAATAGGAAGACAGTGCTTCTCGAAAGAACATCAGCATCAGTAAGGATCCTCATAATGTTTTCTTTGCATCCTGATCATGCAGAAATTCTGGGTGTTAGAAAGTAGAGAAAATACTTTTTTCATAGCTACATTAATAGAATTGTAGATTTGAAAAAGGCATGTTCAAACTACCCCTTACTACGCATAGAGGAATTCATTATGTAATTTGATTGACAGGCGATAATACTTTTTCTGCTCAATACATTCAGTGATAAAGATGTATGGCTTCATTAAACATTGTGGGCCATTGCTGCAAATATCAGGTTATTAAATTTTTTCCTGAGTTAAACATCCCTCTATCTGTAACTTCTACTCACTGGTCCTGTTGCTACCCTCAGTATCGCAGAATAAATTTCTCTGTTCTGCATTACAATTATCATCTATTTAAAGCTAACTAGCCTGTCTCCCTTCAGTATTCTTCTTCATAGACTAAAGAATACCAGTATCTAAGAGCTTTTCTCTTGGTCTTTGACTATACTCTTCCAGACATCCCTCCATTTAATAAATTCTCTCACTTAAGATGTGGAACCTGGAAATAAGCACAGACTATCAGATATTCTTTTTACTTCCAGCTCCTTTTGAGAAGAAGCGCAGTTTTGAAAAACATAATGGCAATATTTCTTGGTTACTAGAAACAACCAAACAATTTGCCATGATGTGTAGTAGAGGAATTTGTGGAAGTGTTTTCCGTTACTGGTGTTAAGGCTGAGTGTTTTAAGGTTCTTTATCATTATAAGTAATGATTTTGCTTCATTTCCTTTTTAGGAATGATTTTTAATACTTATATTGGTTTACTCTTTATATTACAAAATTCAGTTGGTATGTGCATTTACAAGAATTATTCAAATTTATGTGACACAACTGATTTTAGCGCTTCATATAGTTTTTTAACAAGGTGGATATATATGTGTTTTTATATAACTGAAAATCTATTGCTTTGACACGTGACTAACAACTTGATTCAGTATAAAACTCCTAATAACATTCTCTCTAGAAAATTCTGTTGATTTTTTCATACCCTTTTAACATTTGATTTTGCAGAGGAGCCTGAGGTTGGCCCAGTTTTTGTCCTTTCATAAAGGAAGGTAGGATTTCTTCCAATCTTCATGTGATAGGTCAGCCAGTACAGTAGAAAACTGTCAGAATCTCTCAGTGAGCAAAGCACTAACATTTTTATGTCCTTTATATTTTTTCCTTTATGTACACCTCCAGAGCCTCTATTCCATCACCATCCTGTTTTCTAAGGTTTTTGTTGTTTTGTTTTATTTTTTTAAGAGGAAGGTGTTTTGAAAGTTTTGTCTTTTTTCTAAGGGTAAACAAACATGGGGTTGTTTTAATGGTTAAATCACATACTGATGATAGTGCAGCTATGGAGGAAAATGGGTAAACCTTAGATGAATGTGGGTTATGCTCTAAGCCTAGACACAATTGCAAAGATTGCAGAGCTGATAAATTATGATGTTGGGAAGAACTATGCTGTAATAATCTTCTATAGTGCAGATTCAGTTGGCATTTCCTGTTCTAGAAATGCCCTCTGCCCCTCATAATAGAATCATTTTCAGTACCATGTTCTACTGCCTTATTCACTGTCTTTTTGCTGCTGTATTCCCAAAATCTAGCACATAGTAGACAGTTAAAACAAATTTTTTTGAATGAATGGGTACATACTATAGTATTTAATGGAGGCCAAGTCTTGTGTAGTATTGAGAATTCCAAATATTTTACTAAAAATTTCTTCAGAATTCCAGATCATTTTCAGAGGTATCATTTCTCTGATTCTTCAAGAATTATGTTTGCTTTACCTCGTGGGTCACATTTTTTCATAGTTCCTACATCATGTCCCTTACCCCAATATACACTCTTTTTGTTCATATTTTTATAAGTCAGATTTATGTAGACTTGATGTCAGCTGTGGTTGATTGCTATTGGCACTAAGTTCTCTTCTTGGGTAAAGGTTGTATTTTCTTCTCGGATCTACAGCTAAATGGCAGATTAGTGTGCACACCTTTCTCTCTTAAATCCCAGCTGCTAGCAGGCATTCACTTGTCCAACTCTGTTCTCCTAGGATGACATCTTTTCTTATAACTGTATCTTGATTCTTTGACACTGTGTTGAGAGAGTAGGTGAAAAAGTACAATTTGTCTTGTCTCTGTCCTATCTGTAGCATTTACCTGCTAGAAATCCACTTTGTAGGATTCATTGTATCACTGGTTTGCTCTTTCTGCTCTATTATGAGTTATTTTCTAAATAGGTATAGAAAGATGGTGGACAGGGTAGTAAGCAAGAACAGAACTCTTTGGCTTTGTCATAGGCAGTACCAGGACAGTGTATATTGGCTGCAAGGTTTTCTATATGATACACTCCCCAGGTCTCATGAGTCAGGAGACAGGAGAGATGTAAATTGCCCCTTTTATTTTTTATTTTTTAACATTTCTTCCCTTTTTTTTTTTTTAGCCAATTTCTATTTTATGTGTTTAGGCCCTGGTATTTATCAATACAATAACATCAATCTTATACAAGAATGTGGAGATTTATCCCATATTCCAGTATAGATTTTTCAGTAGTAGTTTTTAGTAGCTCAGTTGATAGAGTAAAATTATTTCTCTCTGTGTGTGCGCGTCTTCATATATTATAATAGTAAGTGAGAAAGGCCACATTAAATTTTGCTATATGGACATAATTTGAAACCTAGAGTTTAATAAGGCTGATTTAACTGAACTTAAGTGGATTGACTGAGGCCTTTCTGAGGATATCTCCTCTAGTTGCAATTTTTGTTCCCTATTCTGATGTAGTTTTCCCAGTTCTTGCTTTTCTTTTTCATTCATACTTCCCCTCCCCACACAGTGGAATGACAATGTTTATTATTTCTTGTAGGAACAGGCCTTGTTAGAAGAGGATTTTTAAAGCTGTTGCTAGTCTATTTTCTAATAATTCAGGAAGTAGCAAGGGGAAAGGGGATGTGAATGAAGTTGTGCTAGAACTTGAATCCAGTATGCCAGGGCCTGTATTGATTGAGGGAGGATTGCCAGCTGGTAGTGGTAGTAGAAATAAGTCTCTTGGGAATGGGAAACTAACTGTAGAGGATTCCTAGTTAAAGACTTACCACAGAATCTCCAAGCAATGGGAAATATTGTACTCTTCCCTGGGGACGTGGGTGGGAATTAACACTTTCCTTGGTCCAATGTGACTTGGTTAGAAATACAATTGAACTTGTTTGTCTTGTCCATTGTGATGTGATAGTCCTCTAGGAAGGGTCTGTTTTGCGTGGGAGTTTATTTCAGGCTGTCTCCTTGCTGTACTGTTTCCTTTAACAGCTCTTTAAATTTTCTTTTTCCAGCAATAATGATGTCCGCTGGGCATGTACTGACCAATGTGACAGGTCTGAGAACATAGCTGAAGCTGAAAATAGGAAAGCTGGGGGCAAGGAAGAGCCTTGAATCTTGAGGTGGGACGTTGACTCTAAGATGTCCTTGAGCAGTGGAGCCTCCGGAGGGAAAGGAGTGGATGCAAACCCGGTTGAAACATACGACAGTGGGGATGAATGGGACATTGGAGTAGGGAATCTCATCATTGACCTGGACGCCGATCTGGAAAAGGACCAGCAGAAACTGGAAATGTCAGGCTCAAAGGAGGTGGGGATACCAGCTCCCAATGCTGTGGCCACACTACCAGACAACATCAAGTTTGTGACCCCAGTGCCAGGTCCTCAAGGGAAGGAAGGCAAATCAAAATCCAAAAGGAATAAGAGTGGCAAAGACACTAGCAAACCCACTCCAGGGACTTCCCTTTTCACGCCAAGTGAGGGGGCTGCTAGCAAGAAAGAGGTGCAGGGACGCTCAGGAGACGGTGCCAATGCAGGAAGCCTGGTTGCTGCTATTGCTCCAAAGGGCTCAGAGAAGGCAGCTAAGGCATCCCGCAGTATAGCTGGCTCCAAAAAGGAGAAGGAGAACAGCTCGTCTAAGAGCAAGAAGGAGAGAAGCGAAGGAGTGGGGACTTGTTCAGAAAAAGATCCTGGGGTCCTCCAGCCAGTCCCCTTGGGAGCACGGGGTGGTCAGTATGATGGAAGTGCAGGGGTGGATACAGGAGCCGTGGAGCCACTTGGGAGTATAGCTATTGAGCCTGGGACAGCGCTCAATCCTTTGGGAACTAAACCGGAGCCAGAGGAAGGGGAGAATGAGTGTCGCCCGCTAAAGAAAGTCAAGTCTGAAAAGGTAAGAGGTGGCCAGATCTGGCTGCCCACTGCCAGTCAGAACTGCCCTGGACTAACCGCCAAATGCTATGTGCACTCTGTGGGAGGCTCATTTGTTTGTGGATAATGACCAATTACAAGGTCAGAGCAGCTGGTAATGATAATGTGGTTTTGTTTCAAATCAGGGGATTCCCTACAGATTCATTAACAGCAGGCCTGGACGTTTTGGAGAAGAAATATTTGTTGTTGGGGGCAGTTACTTGGTAAAATGAATTTTCCATAAGTCTAGTTGAGAACTTCCTACCTTATTCTTATCCCACCTTAGGTACTTGTTGCTGGAGACTGGCACCATCCTTTATGTGGTTCCCAGCTTGACTGGCATTTCATCCTCAGAGTCATTGATAATAGGCTCTCAGTTGAGTGCAGTTTTAATGGGATAAATGGTGTTGCTGGGTCTTTGGGGGAGGAAAGGGTTAAATGTGTTTCATGGCATGGTGTCTATGAAGTGTTCTGTTGGTAGCTACCAAAGAGCAGAGGGGCACAATTTGGGACAGGATGTGCTGACTGTACGATAAGATGCTTATTCAGGCCTTATGAGTTAGTGTGGCTATGAAAGTTTAGCCTTGAAAGAGATTCTTGGCCAGGTTTCTCCCTCAATTATTAGAAATTGAAGTCTCCTGATAGTTCAATAGCTGCCAAACAGTGTAATGATACCATGCCTTCTCCCCTGACTTGGAAGGGCAGGTGCCTGCAGCCCCAGGAGGGGCTTTCCTCCTCTGGGAAGATGGTCTTAGTTCATATCTCAGGAAATGGAGCTTGCAGGGCTGGAGCAGAATAGGTATGAGTCTAGTGTCTGGTCAAGCTGCCTTAAACTCCAGCAGCTCACAGCTTCCTGCAGAGTGGCTGGCCTGGTGATAAGCTGTTCATTGGCTCTTGATTTTCTGCTCTGTGTTCTGCTCATTCTGTGCTCTCAGCTGATCCCAGCAGATGCAATATAAATTGATTTCTCTGTAATTACATCAGCTGCAACAGGGAATACCTATTTCCATATGTAAGTGTTAATAAATAGAGGTGGATGTGTACGTTTGGGTGGTGGGGCCCTATCAGTGCCTGGATTCCAGTGGTGGCTTGTGCTTTTTTTGCTATATATATTTTGGTCTTTGCCTCTGGCACATCTGTAGCTCTTAGCAACATCTGGGCTTCCCTGGTAACAGGGCTGTGAATTTCCTTTCACTAATAACACAATGGTTCATTCCCTTTTACCGGTGGCAGCTGCCAGAGAGGCTGCCTGTGTTTAGGTGGCAGATGCTATAGTCCACCTCTGCAGAGTCAAGTTCCAGCTGGTTACTGGCATGGCTCATCCTGTGCTGGCTGCAGTTTACCATCTTCTCTGGGGTACAGATGGATAATACTGTTTTAAAGAGGCCTAGGAGTACCAGGAGTTCTTGCTTCTGTTCCAGGCCCATTAGACTATTCCCTACATCTGGCTTCTGTAAACTCGTGCCATATATCCATGTTCATAATCATTGTTCTTCCTGTGCTGAAAAGTGGCCACTTCTGAGAATGGCCTTCATTTTCCTTTCTGTTTAGAACTCTTGCCTCAAGTTGCAATCTCCTAAGCCCATTGGTAGCCTGTGGGTGAAACGATTAATGATGCTTAGCTTCATGTTGGATTTAATTCTAAATGGCCATGATAGTCTCCAACAGAGAAGCAAATGGAACCCATTTTCTCTTATAGGTGCAGAGACTGGTTGAGTACCTGCCCTTCAGATTATAATTGGGCTGAAAGATGCAGTACATTGAGCTAAGAATACACGTTGGTGCCAGGGGAGTTTGTCCCTTAAAAATGTAGCTGTTATAAGCCTTGTCTCCCAAGGAGACTGAGGGTGAGGTAGTGGAATGAGAGAGAAAAGAAAGACTGTACTTCAGTTTTTGGAAGAAAGATAAAATTGCTGGGAAGTACTTTTAGAAGGAGAACATTTGTTGTGCAGTTTAATGTTAGTATAAGCAAGAACCTGCTTTCTCAGTTCCTTTCCCTATCCACTCAACCTGGGGGTGCATTTACATAAAGCCTTTAACCATTGAAATAAATAATTATTTAAATAAATGTTTGGAAGTTGCTAGGAGATGAAAACACTGTGCAGGGAGAGAGCAGTTTCTGGAATAGGAGGAGGGAAAGACTGTAGAGGAAAGGCGGATAGGAATCTTGCAGTAGAGTAGCTTTTTAGAAACAGGGACCCCAGGCTTTAGCCTATAGTAGGTTCTCAATGTTTGATGATTATAAACTAGTACCTTAGTTTATAAGCTAAGTCTTTGAAAACTTATTTAATATTTTCTTTCTGAGATATGGGCTTGCCTATGGCTTAACTGCTTTGGAATGTTCCTTCTATGTGGGGACAACCAACAGAACCAAAACAGCAAAACAGATGTTTTGATATAATCTAGGAATTACATGATTACATGTTCTGAGCTGAAACTGTCATGAAGAGAGAAAATTCATAATATTTGGAAAGTGTCGTGACTGGCATCTTCCTCCTCCCCGCCCTACACACACACACACCCCTTTTTAGAAATAGGGAAGACAAATGGAGTTTGTGGTATAGGATAGAATTGTAACATATCTAACATTAACTGATGGGAGAAATTTGAATATTAATATTACCTCAGGACCCTCTCACCCATCAAGGTAGGTATCTTAGGCTATGGCTGAGGGAATTTTCTACGAGCCAGAAATGTGGATTTCCCTTCATGGCATTCCACTTTTACTCCACCACACCTCTCTCTGGCAGGGCTCACTGTGCTGGTTCCCAGAGTTCTAGGAGAGACCTTAGCAGAGATGGCTCTTAGCAACTGCTGCAGCCCTGAATTGTTATTGAACACTCCTGCCTCATACTTCCTGTCAGCCAAAGAGATGGGAAGCGGGCGATGTTGAGGAATAAACAAGACAGAGCTTTCTGGCTCCTGCCTGTTCCCTTGCCTATAATTTGATTGATAGGTTGTTAAGTTAGGGAGGAGGAAGAGTGCCTGTCTAAATGTCCTGAGCTTAGTGCTTGCATTGCCATTCCGACAGGCAAGAAAAAAAGAATTTACAATTGCCACAGAAGGCAGTGATCTATCTGCACCACCCTGTCGTGCAGAAAATCAGGGCTTAAACCAAGAGTTTTAGGTCCTTTTTTTCTCCAAATCATTTAAAGTAACTAGTAGGCTCTGTTAGCTAAAGGATCTAGAAGTTTGCAACCAGAAGCCCCCCTCACCTCTTAGCTGCTGCTTTTGATCTTAAAAGGTAGGAACATTCTGCACTCTCCTTCCCCATGTTTGTGTCTCAATTTCTGCTGCTCTCAGAATGCTGCATATATTTACCACTTCTCCCATTACTTTAGGATACAAAGAAAATGGTACATATGTGCTCTATGTTAATTCACCTTCTGATCATGCTTACTATCATATCCTGTGTTCTAAGAGCATCTTCCTATGCCCTTGGTTTTGCTTTCCTCCCTCAATTTCCTCCCTTTGCTTTCCAGCTCAATTCTCTGACGTTGCAATCCTTCAATGCCCAGCCAAGGTCAGGTCTCTTTCATTCCTTCTGATCCAAGGCTTTCTCTCTTAATGCCATCATCCTTCACTAACGGATCTGTCTTAGCTAATAATGGCATAGCAGTCAGCCTTGCCTCCTGAAGCCAAATTTTCCTTCATGGAAAAAATTGAAAACTTAATATTTATGTGGGACAGAGGTGCCTTCTGTAACTACAACAGAGCATGAGCTTAATTTATTTTTTCTTCAGCTGCTCTGTTTTCCACCTGGGTGTTGTAATTGAAGAAGGGCCCGGAGAAAGATTATCTTCTCCAATCTCTTTATTTTATAGAGGAGCAAACTAAGAACAGGGAGGTCATGTGACTTGCCGAGGATCTCCTAGGTAGTCAGTAGGAAAACCAGACACAGAAACCGGGTTTTTGGTTACCAAATTTTTATGTTATATTGATTCTTAGCAAATCTATAACTGTTCCAAGGGATTCTCTGTTTTCCTGTCTTAAAGATTACCTCAGAAACATTGGATGTAAATGCCCAGATACCCTCAGGACTGCTTTCATTTGTTTATCATCCTGATTTTAACATCGTTGGCACACAATAAAAGGGTCTTTGAGTTTAGATTTCTTAGGTATGGTGATGATGCTTGCAGAGAACAACCATTAAAATCTGGTGCTGAACTTATTCTATTATACATAAAAAAGGGGAAAGTTGCTTTTAAACTGCTTCTTGGAGTTTGACTTCTCATGGGGGGAGGGTGCACATGTTCTGGAATATTGCGTTCAGTCAGATTTTCATTGTAATCATGGAGGCATTGCCAATTCAATCTTCATTTGGCAGTTGTAGGTAAGAAAAAAACCCTGCCCTGGTGCTCTTTGGGCATGTCACTAATTGGCAGACCTTAAATGTATTGTGGATACTGTTTGGTAAAGAGATAATAGACTGTTGGATACCATTATAATCCTTTGTTCATTTAGTACATGAATTGAGTGCATGTTAGATTCTAGGTATTGTACTTGATGCTGGGTATGCCCTGGTAAGACAGAGATGGTTTCTGCTCTTTGAGTAGCTTACAGTTTATCATCTAGAGCAAAGTTCCTGAAGGTGTGGCCCATAAAACCATGTACATCACATCACCTGCATGTCACAGAGATGGTTTCTGCTCTTTGAGTAGCTTACAGTTTATCATCTAGAGCAAAGTTCCTGAAGGTGTGGCCCATAAAACCACGTACATCACATCACCTGCATGTCAAAAATGCAGATTCTTGGACACTACCCCAGATCTGCTAAATACATTTTAGGGGTTGGGGCCCAGAAAGCTGCACTTCCAGAAGACTCTCCAGGTAACTGCTATATACTTCAACATTTAAGAACCATCATGAGTATTTTTTATAAGGTGGGCATTGGGAGCCATTTCTAACTTAAAAAACCAGCCTTCTAACCTTAAATTTCACCTCAACTCTCATGTATAACTGAGTGGTTAAGAGTGTAAGCTCTGGAGCCAGACTACCTGAGTTTGCATCCCAGCTTTACCACCTATTAACTGAGTGATCTTGAGCAAGTTACTTCACTGCTGTACCTCAATTTTCTCATCCGCAAAATGAGGAAAACAATAGTTTCTACATAGTCGTTGTAAGATTAAATTAGATAATTCATATGAAACACTTAAAATAGTGTTTGGAACTTTGGAAGCATTCAATAAATATCAGGGGAAAAAAATAAAAACATGATTTGAATTGAAATATATCTCAGTCCTTCCTAGGCAATAATAGGCTGAACCATAACAATATTCCACCTATACAGGCAGCCCAGTATGAGGTGATTGCCATGTTAGTTAAGACTTAAGACTGGGGCAATGCTCAGAAGAAGTTCCAAATCTGGGTTGGGAAATTTGCATGCCAGTGATGTGCTCTAAAATCCCTGATATTTATAGTGGGGTTTTTTTTGGGGGGGAGGGGCAAAAATGGACTTCAAAGGATAATTGAAGTGGCCTGTTGAATTTCAGAGTTCACATGAATGGGTTCTTTCTGGCTGTATCCCTGGTGTGGGGCTGGATATGTTGGATAGACGTTACTGCGGGGTTGCCAGCATGCACAATCTCATGTATGCTGGAAGAACACTGAATGTTTTTGTTTCTGCACAAGAGTGCACGAAAAATCTAAGCTCCAGTCCTTAATCTTCCTCCCCCTGTGTCAACTTGTATTCTTGCCATTTGGGCATAAGAGCTTTTACCTGCAGAGCTCATCCAAGGAGGCAGCAGGGCTTAGGCTTTCAGGCTGGAGGTGGCAGTGACATACACAGCTGAGATCCTGCCACTGCTGGCTGTCTGAGCCCTCCTCTCTGTGGTTTTCACTCTTCAAGCCATGCTTGAGTAACCCGCCTCCAGAGCTGCTGACAGGGCCGTGTTCAGAGGCCTTGGAAATTACACTGTTCATTTCCTTATCATCCCCTGACCTGCAGTGCAGAGCCTTCTGGTGCAGGAACAAGGCAGAAAAAAATCCAGACGGCTCCCAGCCAGCATGTGTCAAGGGCTACAAAGAAGGAAATTGGACTTGCTCACTTAAAAACCATGGGGTTAGGCTTTGATTTTTGGTTCCTGCCGAGAGTTATTTGTGTGTGTGTGCTCATGTTCTTTCTCTGTGTATTATGTATAGAATGAATCTGTGCATGGCAAAGCTGCAGAGGAGGAGCATCTGAAAGTCGAGAGCAGAGGGAAGATTGCTTTTCTCTTCAGTTAATTTCCCAGTTGTGCCATTGGGATAGGCCTGGAAGGATTAGCATCAGGAAGGCGCCAGGCCATATTAATATTTTAAAATATATTTCTCTCAGTACAGTTTAGTCATGGTTGAGAGCACCCACCCAAGTAAGAAGCTTCCCTGGCTGGCTGAGGAGACATTTTTAACAAATTCTATTCCCAGAAGTCATTCATCCTACATGACCTTGACATAATCAATGTTTAAGCTACCTAAGAAAGTGTAGACTTTGGGTCCATCTTGGGTAAGAAGGATAGCTCTTTTGACATGCAAGATAGTGTGACAAAGGAGAGCAAAACAAGAGTAATTTATAGCATTTTGAGCTATTTTGTTTGTAGGGCAAAATTCTGTTAGATTTTCCGAGTGTGTCCTTGTTTCTTTAAGTATTACAAAACAATCTATTTCCTTTTTCTTATGGCATTTCTTTTGCCCTAGGAGACTGAAAGGAAACACTTATCAGGCTGAAGATGTAAAATGTGTGGATGGCCAGAGCTTCTTGAGCAGTTTACAGTTATTCTGTCTTTAATTTTTTTTTTTCTGGATTTACACTGCCTGGGCGATATCGAAGCCTTTGTGAAATGAGTGGGGGGCAGAAGAAGTCTTTTAGCTTTCAGACTTTGGAGGTGTTTTTAAATCCTGAGTGTTTCTCTTGTTGGAAGTACTTTGTGGGGAAGGGTTTTCACATGAGAAGGTGATAGCTAAGGAGAGAAGGGATTACTTCCTTTTACTTTCTCATAAAACACTGGCCCCTATACCAGCAGCATCAGCAGCAGCACCTGGGAAGTTTTAGAAATTCTAATATTGGGCCCCATTCCACGTCCACAAATCAGAAACTCTAGGGTTGAGGCCTAGTAATTTGTGTTTTAACATTAGCTCTACCATTTATCATGATACGTACTAAAATATGAGGTCCACTCAAAATTAGAGAGCACCCTTCTCTCTCAATTGTGAAGATCAAATTCACCAAAAACTTTAAAGGGTAAAAAGTAAGTGGACAGTAGGTATGATTTTTTTTTTCCCCCTGAGTGATGTTCAGATGTATCTTTTCTTTTTATGAACAAACTGACAGGAAACTAAAATTGGAAGGAATATCTAAGGGTTTGGTACTTTAATAGCAGAAGAAATATTCAAATTATTTAACTTTTCTAAGCCTCTCTTTTTCATCTAGAATATGAAAGTGAATAATCGTACTGACCTCTTAGGGTTATTGTGAAGATTAGATGAGATGAAGAAGGGTAAGCATTCAGCTCAGTGCCTAGCATATAGTAAATAATAAATATTAGCTGGTGTTGCTATTTATAATGTTATTAGCTATGAGGTGCAAGGTCATTGTGAAATTAAAGGGAAAGGATATCCTTAGAGACTTTTAAGAGTTAAGCCCCTGGAGGTTTTAGAAAATAATGAGTTTATGATAACTAATATTCTCACTCTTGCTGACTTCCAGAAAAACTTGAAGAAGAATTGATTCAGCATTTAGAGCCATTGAGGTTCTGGGTTGTATTGTTTAATTGATGAGCTAATTTGGAAGAGTTCGTTGGATGCCTTTTGGTACAGGGCTGATCTCAGGTTAAAGAACCATGGCTCTGTGATTATTTTAGTTTAGAAAGTTTTTTTTTCCATATCTTGGCTATTATAAATAATACTTCAATGAACATGGGGGTGCATATATCTTTTTGAATTAGTGTTTTTTCATTTCTTTTGTATAAATATCCAAAAGTGAAATCTCTGGATCTCATGGTAATTCTGTTTTTTATAAACTGGTACCCGGCTTAGAGTTGATATTTCCTACTTGATATGTTTCTTCCAATGTTAAGTACTTTGCACTGAATCAAATCTTAGTGAAAGGTACAGAGAGTATTATAGAAAGGTGTACATAATCAGCATACGCCAAGCAAAAAGTTGCATGAGGTTAGAGAAGATTAATATTCAGGCTGAATGAAAAGTCTCTTGATGCTAAGGCTTCTCAACTAGAAGTGCATATCAGAATCACCTCTGGAGCATTTACAAAGTAAAAGCGCTCTACTGGAGTAAAATTTTTAGGGCTGGGGACCCAAGCATGTACATATATTTTTTTAAACTTCAGCAGGTGCTTTTAATGTACTTCTTGGTTAAAAACTACTATCATTGTGGAAAGGAGTTTAGCTTCACTGTACAGCCTCTGGGAATCTGTTACTACAGCGTGAGCCAGGGGAACTCTTAGAGTTGTCTTTGCTTTTTGCCATTTCCAAATGGAGCTCTACACTGCATTTTAAATATCATGTGATCCTCAAGTGTTTTATAGCATGCCCAAGATTCTCCTTCAACTCTCCTTTTTTATTTCTTAGTCGTGTTGGGGTCAGTTATTTAGGAATAGAGCTATAACGAATCTGACTTATAATCATCATCTTAATCAGGAAAATTAATTATTGAATTTCTGATAGTTATAGCCTTTAAAGTAGAGTATACATTATCAGTGTTACTGATTAAATTTTAAATTATTCTTCTAGAATTTCTAAGGCAAATTTGAACAAAATTGTTGACTGGATACAATTGCTACATATAGGCAACTTGCAATATTCTTTTTCTATGTATATTAGAAGGGAGAAGAAGACAGGTTTAGATAATCCAAAGGCAGTTTCTTTTCTCATTGATTTGTGAATATATTTTTTTGTTTATGTTGAACAATAGGTATTCTTGATTTTCTGGAAATCTATAATACACCAAAATAAAATAATCCAACCATCTAATAAAGACCTTATTCCTGAACCTGCTTCTGGACACATTCAAATTAAACATGCTGGTTTTAGAAGAAAGAGCATTACTTCACAGAAATAGAAGTCTCTTGTCTAAGTTCTTTGCCTTTTTTTTTTGGTATAAACACATACTATTTTTTGAAGTCAAAAAGAGAATTAAATGTTTTTAAGTATAAAATATGTCCCTGCTGAGATTTTAAGTCATATTACTAAAGAAGAGTATTTAGAATGCTAATTATTATCAGAGATGAGCACACACTTGAATATGCTGCAAACTCGTAGTTAAAAACATCATGGAATATATTTTGGGCAAAATTATAATGACATATCCTTAAGCTTTCATAGTAAAATTTAAAATATCGTTTTTAGTACTGGTATATGTGTACCTATACTCTCAGAATTCACATAAATCTATACTTGTAACAATCTTTTTAGGTTTTGGAGTATTTCAGATGCATATTCCACTGAATAGGAGAAAAAATTGGCAAATATGGGAAAGACATCATACAAAGTAACTACACATTTATATACACCACATTAGACTAGATCTTAATTCCATCAGTATGCAGATTTCTAAACATCTGGTGGAGTGTCTGTTTTAGATAAAATATGCCATAAGGCATTTTTCATTTTGATTATACATATGTGCTTGGATTAAGAATGTAGGGGACTTGAAATCAAACAAGCTGACTGCTTATTACAATTTTAGAAAGAGGCTGAGAAATTCTTTCATTTTTGTTTCTCTTATCTCTTCTGTCCTTTCACATCTCTTATAAATAAGGATCAGGTTCTAAAGTCAGGGTATGAAGCACTTGATCAGAAAGTACTCTTGAAAATTATTTAGGATGATGCCATGTTGGAAATTGATATACTGGCTTTATAAATTCCTCCAGCATTGAAACGAACCATTATATCTTCAGTTATGGGCTCATATAAAAGCTGGCTTGTATAAGCACTGTATTGATAAAAAATATGCATTTGTAAATACTAGAATTACCATGACCCTGGCAAAATGCTTACATTATAAGAGGCACATGGGATTGGAAACCAGATAAGTGAATAAGCCAGTTCAGGTCTCCTGTCTGTGGCTCTCCCCAAAGTATATATCAATGAGTGGATTAACTGAGACCAAACCATTGAAATTGTTTTTCTTGTTTCTTTTTTTTTTTTTGGCCCACCACATATCATTGATTTGATTATGTTAAATGTGTGTATCTGGTTATATAGTTGGTGTACAAAGGTATTTTATGACAGTAGAAGAAATCTTGGGGTTCAGATTCTCTCTGTAGTGGAAATTTATAGGTTCATGGATTGAATCCAGCTTAATATAATGATATTCTTTTGTAGCATTTACTTTTCAATTCTAACTTTCATGTTCCCTCACAATACCCACATATTCTTTCTCTTTAGGTCCCCTTGGTCACTGAAGAAATAAGGTCTTTTCTGTATGGTAACCTCAGGTCTTACCTTGGAATTAAACAAGAACCGTCCTATAGGCAAATGGAAGAACAGAGCTGTTCCCTTCTTACCAATGTAAATTTCTCTGAGCCTAGTCTCTTAGACCCAGTGCCTTTGGTAACTTCTTTGAGCTACTCCTCCTTTTCTGACTTTCAGCTAAAATCTAAACTGTGCTTTTTAAAAATCCTATTGTTGTTTTAATTATTGTTTTGTTATTTCTGAAACTTACTTTTACATTTGTTATTGGTCCTATCTTAACCAGTTGGGATTATATTTAGTTTTGCAGATTTAGAGAGGAAGTTCCCCCTCCTCCCCAGCTGAAAATAATTAACAAGGAAAAAGTTGGTCATTTTTATATGTTCTACCATGGGCATTCATTGCAGTATGGACACAGCATTGGTTGTATCAAGAAAACCACTGTACTATTGACATGACGTTTTACCCATTTTGAAATTGCGATTAGCTACTGTTTAGAGATGACACTGCTGTGAATAGTTTACCTTATTTGAAGGCGTGGGGCCAGTGTCGTGCTTTTGGCTGTCTGTTAGAGGCTGCTCTTGGGCAGAACATTGCAATTGTGCTATAGGACTGAAGTTTTCATGTCAAAGAACTAAGTAAAAATGATTCTGAATGCAGGCCAACACAACATTACTGAGGAAGAAGAAAAGTACAGTTTTGCATTTCCCTGGGAAGCAGTTTGGCCAGGACAGAGCTCCCAGAAATGGAAATTCTAAGCTTATTGGTTTAGGAAGCTCTGGAGTTATACCCCTTAGCCTTTGTGAAATGGAGCTTCTATTCAAAGGGAGGGGAGCAATGGGGTGCAGATAGGGCAGACTTAAAGGCTTAAAATAAGGTCACTTTTCAACCCTTTAAACACCCCCTTAGAATTAAGCAGGTAGGTGACCTCAAATATCACATACACAGGAAAGATTGGCTGTTATTTAGAAACCAGGTTACGTAGGGCTGTTCCTAGCTTCAGCTGGATTGATTAGTGACGTGAAGTGGCATTCAGAGCAAAGTTGGAAAATAATATGTACCCCAAAGACATTTTCATATCTGACTAAAATTTTCAGATGTTTCAGTTTGTTTTTATTCTATAGTCATATTCTCTCCCTTACCCCTATTTCATATCTAATAACCAAGAGCCAGAGAAAAGAGCCAGGCAAATACCATTTCATTCGTTCCCATTCCCTTGCCCCCACAGAGCTTTGATACTGGTGAAAGCTTGTTGAAATGAACTGGAAACATTGGAGAATGAGTCTTGAATATAAACTTCGATGATTTATTTTTATTTTTAACAACACAAATTTTAGCACTTTCTCTACCATCTGTTTACTTGCTCTTTACAAGAAAAACAGCAAATGAATGGTTTATTGCCCTTTTGGGATGGTTTTAGCTAGGAATTAGAGATTAGGGTAATTTAGGAGTTGATAGCAAGAGATGGTGTTTTTGGTCTTCAGTAGTACCTCCCAAGAAACAAACACATGTGGGTTTTCTTTTCTTTTTTTAGGTGAGGCAACCCTTGGTTGACTTCAAAGATTACAAGGACCTTGTCAGTTTACAATCTCTTATTTTTTATTTTATTTATTTTTTACGCCTACAGCACTTGAGCCTTCTAGGTGATCTCCCATTCCAAGTATTACCAGGCTTAGCTTCCAAGATCAGACGAAATTAGACTTGTTCAGGGCATGGCTGTAGACCAAACATGATATTTTTAAAGGAACCTTAGATCTTAGTGTAGTGCTCACTTACTAAAAATTATCTTTGCTTAAATATTTTTATATTGATCTTATCTTAGGGATGGTTCCTTTCATTGCATTTATTCTGTTTATACATTTCTGTATCTTTCAGAACCATTTCCAAAGTTCGTCTTGCTGTCTACTGAATAATTAGTCCAATGGGGCATACCATCTAATAGGAGAGACAGAATGGACTGAAATAATTACATGTATAACAGGGTAGGAGTCAGAGAAAATATTCATGAAGAAGTTTGAGTAAATATCTGAAGGATGAATAATAGTTCATTTGAAGGAGAGAATTGAATGAACAACCAAGTGGAAATGAAATGTCCCTAAGGTCTGGAGGTCATGAGAAGAACTGGAAATCTAAAGATTTTCAAGCTACTTACGAATAATAAAAGAGTGATCTTTGCTTTTCACTTTAACCACTTCTTATATTTTTCCTACTTTTCACTGCTTCTAAAATATCCTAAATTTCCATAATGGAATTAAAATGAAAGCAGACTTTGTGTTGAAACCTGTATTTGAATCCCAGCACTGCCACTTAATAGATGTGGAATCTTGCAAATGACCTACCTCTCTGAACCTTTACTTCCTTTTTTATGGATTAAAAGTACACTGTAAGTGTATAGTATATGGAGGTCTCGTAGTTGTAGGTCAGCAGCAAATGCTTGTTCTGTTTTATTTCACTGCTTCTGGTTTTTTCAAGGTGAGTTTTTCATCTGTGATCTGTTCCACCTCCTTATGGCATTTTGTTAACAGCAGCTTTTCTGCTAGAGCAAAAGAGTTTTGCATTGTGCTAGAGGAAAAGAGTTTTGTATTTTAGTAGTTAAAGTCTTTTCTGGAAAAGAAGTACAAGAGGGTTTCTGGACTGTTATAATCCAGGAGGTTTTTTACTTTTTTTTTTTTTTAACACCACCTTTGGTATTTGGGGCTGGTAATTCTTGTGGGGGCTGATCTGTGTATTCTAAGGGGTTTAGCAGCATCCTTACCTTTACCCATTAGATGCCAGTAGCATTCCTCCCAAGTTGAGACAATCAAAAATGTCTCTAGGCATTGCCAAATGTCCCCCAAGGAGCAACATCTCCATTTCAGAACCATTTGCTAAGAAACTATTTCTTGATGTGGGTGTTACATAGCAGTGTATGTTTATGAAAATGCAGTGTGTTGTAAATATATACATTGTTATCTGTTGTTAATGTTATATTTCCAAAAAAGTTTTTTTTTAATCCTTTTTTCACCAAAGGCAGTTAGAGAACAAGGCACTAACCTGCAACTACATCTAAGTATGTCTAGGTTTTCATTCTCTCTCAATCGCTAAAAGGTAAGGTGGAATTTAAGGGTGGAAGGGGTTCATAGCAGGATGGAAAAGAGCAAAAAATAACCTGAAAATCTGGTTTCCAAATGTCTCTTTTCAACTCCTAGCCAACAGAGTGTGAAAGTCAACCTTAGGAAAATTTTTATTAAAGAATTTCAGAAAGAAACTCTTGGGCACACAACAGAGTTAAATCATCAACAAAACAGGTGTCTTCCTTCCCACTCTCTTGCTATACTGTGACAGCACTGGAGAGGATCATTTGATTTTGGTCATTTCAACTCTTATGACCCCTTTTCTTTCTTTGTTACTTCAGAAAGTATTGCTTTTACCTTTAACATAAAATCTTTCAGTTTTTTTCTACTTCGTATGCATGGGTAAAACGTCCTTTCATGTTAGATGAATTTGACTGTTCCCTGAGAATATAGTCCGCAAAGAAGTCCTTGGGTAGGACTCAGGCTGGAGGCAGTAGATTAAGTAACCCACCTCAGTGTCTTGAGAGGAGTCCAAGAAAAGGTCCCGTTTTGAAGTTTGAAAGATCCTTTAAAGAGAGGGCAGGCCTTGGGCCAAGCAGCCTTTGAGGTGGTAACCAGCTCATAAACAAGAACTGGCATGTGCCAGCAGAGTCTCTCATCCTGGCTCCAGAGTTGGCTGAGGAAAGAAATGTTTGGAAGATTCTGTAAGTAGGATTGTTGTTGGCTTTGGCGATAGTGTGGCTGGAAACGGAGCAGGGAGGCAGTTTGGACCTGGTCTCTAGAGTCTGGGCCTTGCCCTGAGAGAAAGGGTTTTTTCCCCCTTCTTTTTCTTGTTTTATTTTTTCTGTCCCCCTCCCCTGTCCCCAGTATTAACATTTCAAGGTACAGGAAATGGTTGGATCTTGAGTGTTTTACAACTTTTCTAGGACAGCCTATTAATATTCTGGTCCCAAAATGAAAGCCAGAAGGGATTTAACTAGGTAGAATCCAGACTCATAACTTTTGTGAAAGTGCCCTAAGCAGGGTGCCCTCGGTTTATTTGGAAGTGTTTAAGTTTTACTAAAATACCATCATTGCCAGCGTGGTTTTTTAAAGAGGGTCGATGGCCATGGTGGCTAACCAAGGAGGCCAGTAAGACCTGAAATTGGCAGCAGAGTGAGTCATCTGAAGACAGAGCACTGGTATGGGAAAGAGATGCAACTGTGCCTGTGGGCCCCCGTCCCCTTATTATTCTTTACTAGCCCTTGCTGCTGCCAAAGCTTGCTCAATAGAGTCGTGGGCAGGCGATTGTTTCTTAATCCCTGTATAGGAGTACCAAACTTCAGCTGTGTTATCTAGGCTCTGAGCCTCTGGCACTTGGCTAAAGCACTTGGCTAAAGCACTTGCTGAGGCATCTGGTGACTGTAGACAAAAGCCTGTTTTGTCAGAGAAAAGATTGGGGCAAAGTACAAGCATTGTTATCTCTGATGCCCTTGGGGCAAACTGTCTACTTGGCAAATGAGACAGTCTTGACCTTGTGAATTATGCACCGGGTCCACTTGATCTTCTGTTTCTTTGAGATTATATTATACTAGTGAAGCCTCAGCATTCAGGTATTAAAACCTACTATGAATACTTTTTTTAAAAAAGAAAGTTTTAAATATCATAAAAGTAATAAGTGCTTTATTATAAGGAATTTGGAAAATATAGAAAGATAAAAAAATCATATTTAATTCTACCATATTCTCTTAACAAAAGAATTTCTTTAATGTTGTGAAACTGGCTGAGATTATTGATTCAGGACTGGCTTGGGCATGATCTATATATATATATATCTATCTATCTCATGAATCTCAGCCCTGTTCCCTTAAGCATCTTTAATTTTCCCATTTGAGAACTGGTCTGGCCCTTCTTGGATAGATTTTATAACATTTGCTGAAATCTCATCCTGGAGTATGAAACTCCTATTCCTATATCTTTCTATATTTAAGTTTTTATAACCTTCTCAAGCCAAGTTATTTTCTTCAACTGTGATTATCTTTAGAATTCCGGGTGTTTGTTTTTAAATTAGTGATGATGAATGAATGTGTGGGGGGAATGATTCTGCTATTTTTAAAGGCTAAATGTTGACTTCTTTTCACCTCTTGGAAAGAGGTATCTGTGGTGTCCATTAACATAATTTGCTTTCATTAATGAAGTTGGTCAAGAATGTCTTAGAAGATTTCTTGTTGCATAAAAGAAAAGAGCTATCTTTCATGGAGTCTTGAGACAAACTGAGCTATAGGGACTTTTTTCTTTTCATTTAGAATAACTTTTTAGTTAAGGCAATTTTACAGAAACGAATCTTTTTCTGTATAATTTTCTATTTGGATTTTTATTGACTAGTCTGGAGATTCAGCTTATTAGATGTTCGTATAGAAGTTTAGATTTTCATTTAACTCTTAAGAGGTTTGTGGTAAAGAAAATGGAAATCTTGGCCTAGTAGGGAAATGCTTTTTGGATTTCTTCACTGTTCCTCTTTAATGTTAAAATGGGACAGGGACACCCTCTTCTCACAACCAACACAGCCATGGCTCGTGGTCCCAAGAAGCATCTGAAGTGTGTAGCAACTCCAAAGCATTGGTTGCTGGATAAACTGTCATCTTCCTGTTCCCACAAGCTGAAAGAATGTCTGCCTCTCATCATTTTCCTAAGGAGCAGACTGAAGTATGCCCTAACTGGAGATGGAAGTAAAGAAGATCTGTATGCAGTGGTTTATCAAGATTGATGGCAAGGTATGGACCAATGTAACCTAACCTGCTGGTTTTATGGGTGTCATCAGTATTGACAAGACCAGAGAGAATTTCCTTCTGATCTATGACATCGAAGGTCTCTTCAGTGTTCATTGGATTACATCTGAGGAGGCCAAGTACAAGTTGTGCAAAGTGAGGAGGATTTTTGTGCACATAGAAAGAATCCCTCAACTGGTGACTTATGATGCTCGCACCATCCATGCTACCCTTATCCCCTTGTCATAGTGAATGAGACCATTCAGATTGATTTGGAGATTGGCAAAATTACTGATTTCATTAAGTTTGACATTGGTAACTTGTGTATGGTGATCAGAGGTGCTAACTTGGGAAGAATTGGTGTGATCGCCGTCTGAGACACCTAGGCTCTTTTGATGTGGTTCATGTAAAAAATGCCATTGGCAACAGCTTTGTCACCCAGCTCTCCAACATTTTCATTATTGGCAAAGGCAGCAAACCATGGATTCCTCTTCCCTGCGGCAAGGGTATCCACCTCACTATTGCTGAAAGGAGAGACAAGAGACTGGCAGCCAAACAGAGAGGGTGAAATGATCTCTAGGTGACATGAATGGAAAAGTCTTTGTACCTAATTAAAGCTAAATATAGCATGATTAATTGAAAGAAAAAAAAAAACGAGGCAGGATTACCAGAGACTAGTGTCTAAAAGTACTCTTTGACATTGGCAATATCAGGTATAGCCATTCCCCAAAGAAACCTTCCTTCATACTGTATACCTTTATGACCTTTTGACAGGACAGAAATGGGGAGAGATACTAACTGGGTATATTTTAATGTATATTCTCTGAAAGTATGCATTCTACACTGATAGGTTATTTTGTAGATTTTCTTTTCATTTGACATGGATTCCATATAATAGGACAGAAGGAGCTTCCAGTCAAAATAATTGCTCTAGCAACTGAGACTAATTTTTGGAACTGTTGTTAGCACTGTAGTTTTAAGAAATCAAATCAAGATTGACTGCCTAATAGTAGGCTTTGACCAACAGCCTGGCTGAAGAATTTAAAGAAATCTAGGAAAATCCTCCATGTGATTAACTTAAATTTCATATAAATGGAAGGTTGTCAATGATGTCTGGTAGCCTGAGCTATGAGCAGAATTTCTGCTTTTTGCTTGTTTATGAGTTGGCTTTATGTTTCTGCCTTTTCTTATTTATTGTCAAAAAGTAGAAAATAATTGTTTCCAGAACCCACTAATGACTGATAGATAGTAGGAGAATTTGAGGGGGAGAGGTGAGCTAAACAGCTTATATAATGGAGATTATTTTTTTCTCATACAAATTTTTAAAAATTAAGATATTCTCATTTCCTTTTTTAAAGTGTACAATTCAGTGGTTTTGTCGTATATTCACAAAATTTGCAACCATCACTATTATTTAATTCCACAATATTTTCATTCTCCCAAAAAGAAACCTTTGGACCCATTAGCAGTCACATACCTCCCCCACCCCCACCGTCACCCCACCCCCACCACTATCACGGTTCTTTTCTCTCAGACCATGCCAACCACTAATCTACTTTCTATCTCTATGAATTTGCTTATTGTGCACGTTTCATATAAACAGAATTATACAGTATGTGACCTTTTTCTGTCTGACTTCTTTCACTTACCATAGTATTTTAAAGATTCATCTATGCTATAGCATGGATCAGCACTTAATTCCTTTTTATGGCTGAACAATAGTTCGTTACAGGGATATACCAGATTTGTTTATCCATTCATTATTGATAGACATTTGGGTTGTTTCCACTTTTTGGCAATTATGAATAGTGCTGCTATAAACATTCATGTACAAGTTTTTGTGTGAGTATGTATTTGGTTCTCTTGGGAATATACCTAAGAGTGTAATTGCTGGGTCATATGATAGCTTGATGTTTAACTTTTAGAGGAACTACCATTTTCCTGGAACTGCAGCACTATTTCACATTCTCACCAGAAATGTACAAAGATTCTAATTTCTCCATATCCTCATTGACACTTGTTATTGTCCATTTTTTGATAATAGCCATCCTAGTGAGTGTGAAATGGTATCTCATTATAGTTTTGATTTGCATTTCACTAATGACTAATGATTCAGATCATCTTTTCATGTGCTTATTGTCTATATGCATATCTTCTTTGGAGATATATCAATTCAGATTCTTTGCCCATATTTTAATTGAGTTGTTTGTCTTTTTGTTATTGAATTGTAAGAGTCTTTATATATTTTTAAATACTGGTCTCTTAACAGATATGTGATTGTCAAATGTTTTTCTCATTTGTATGAATTGTCTTATCACTTTCTTGATAGTGTCCTTCAAAGCACAAAGGTTTTAAATTTTTATGAAGTCTAATTTATCTGTTTTTTTTTCTTTAGTTGTCTTTAAAATAATATTCCATGCTAACTTGCTACAATTTTTGGGGGATTTGAAGATTTTGAATTTCCTATTCAAGGACACATACCTCTGGAGAGAGGTAATGCCTTGTGCAATTATCAACAACTATCCAGTGGGAATTAGTTGTTTACCGGTTGCTGTCTAACCTGAGAAAGACCTTAATAGGATGAGACTGGGGAGGAAAGAAAGGGAAAAGAAAGAGACCGGAGCATGTAGTATCATGGGTAACAAAATTGGTATTTTCCATTTGCCTCAGAATTACTGACTCTTTTCCTAATTTGTACTATATATCACACTACCTGATACACACGAGCTACATTTGGTAGCCTTGGCTGATCGTGTAAAAATGAGTCACTTCTGTTACTTAAATATCTTAAATAGCATTTTGTGATATTATGGATACAATTTCAGACTCACTCTTGTATAGATGGTTAATAGCTTTATATTGAGTTTGAGAGAAAATAATTTAGACCTGGTCTCTAATTTTGGCCAGCTGTCTTATAAATGAATGTCAGCCATCAGCTACCCTATGAACTGCCCAGAAGATTGTTGAGTACAAGATGAGATGATAAATTTGAAAGCACTGAAAAGGCTACACAAATACAAAATGGATTATTCTAGACATTAATACATGACTTTGGAAAACACAATTTCCTGGATCTTCGTTTTCTTATCTCTGAAATGAAAGACTTGGAAAAAATTATTCCCAAGGCCCTTGTCAGTTCTAGAATTCCTTTTTTTTATTTTAAATTAATTTTTTTATGGTGACATTGGTTAACGAAATCTAATAAGTTTTAGCTATACACTTTATCGGTAAGGTATATATATATATATATTTACACTGTGTGTTCACCTCCCATAGTTAGATTTCTTTCTGTCTACCTCCCCCCACCCCACCCCCAACCTCTGGTAACCACTAGTCTATAGTTCATGTCCATGAGTCTCTGTTTGTCCTGTTTATTTGTTGCTCTTAAGTTTATATCCCACATATGTGATATTATGCGATTTTCAACCTTTTCTGTTTGAATTATTTCATTTAGCATGATTATTTCGAGGTCCATCAATCAGTTCTAAAATTCTGAGAGACTTTATTCTGTCTCTCCATACTGGTGTTCCTTGCTGCCATGCAGTCTCAATACACCAGCCATGGTTATTCCTTTAAAAGTTATTCAGTCATTATCACTCCTTTCCTCACAACCCTCCATTGGCCCTCCATTTAATTCAGAGAAAAAGCCAGTGGCCTCTAACGCCCTACATGATCTGTGGTCCTCCCTGCCATACTTTTGCGGCCTGTCTGATCTCCTGTTTCCCTCTCTTTCAACTCCTCTCCGGCCATACTGGACTCTGCTGTTCCTTGATCATCTCAACCTGCTCCTCTTGCCTTGAGGCTCTTAATCTGAAAATTCCGGCTTCTAGAATTCTCTTTTCACAGGTAACAGTACTGTTGACTCTCTTTTCCAAGTTTTTACCAAAACGTTACCCTACTTTAAATTTACGACTGCCTCTGCGCCACCCTCTTCACTCCTTTACTCTGCCCCATTATTTTTTTCAAAGTACTAATCTCCTTATCGCCTTCTAATTTATTAAGTGTGTACTCAATTATTATGTTTATCATTATTGTCTGACTCTGTCTGCTAGAATATAATCTCTACCAGCAAAGAGATTTTTTTTTTGTTTGGGTTGTTAACCCTTGTTTCCCAAGCACCTTTAGTAGTACCTGGCTCATTAAATTTTTGTTGAAACATGTGGATGGGCTGTGCAGTGTGGTGAACACTAATCTCATTTTTAGCTAATATGAGCCTCAGTTGACTCATTTATGAAATACTGGTTTTGATCTCTTGTGTGTTGGAGGTTTTCCTCAGATATCTGGTAGTCCTTGTTTGTCTGCCCATGTTTTAAATATCTTTGAGATGGGATAATGAAAGATTGATTGGAAGCTCTGAGTGCATCAGCAGGGCACATTTAGGGTAAACTGTACAGTGAGATGGCTAAGTTGGTCAACCTTAGATGTCAGTATCATTAGGTCTTTCCTCAGAGGTTTATTAGATTCCTTTAAAAAACCTCTTCTAATTCTCCTGGATGCTAAGGACTGACTGCCAGCTTCCTTCATGCCAAGTGAAAAAAAGAGGACTTGGGACCTCAACCTTCAACATCCATTATGCTTAAGTCCTCAGTTAATCCCTTTATTTTAGGTATGTTCTTCATGACTTTCCTATGCCTGGAGCACCCTAGACTGGAGATCCTCTATTCGACCCTCTCCAGAGAATAAACCTCTAGTTTCCTGAGTTGGGGAGGGTATCCTAGTGAGAAAAGGCATTAAGAATATAACTGCTTCTTGAATAGTTTTCAGTCTTATTCATACTGAATGGATCACCAGCCTCTCTACCTTGAGCTATCTGGTGCTACCAGTTTTTGAGCTCTTTTAGCTTAGTTATCATTCTTTTATTTGCTTTCTAGATTCTAAAATGTTACTGTTGTCTCCTTCCCTTCCTTGTGGGTTTAAGTCTCTTAGAAAAATCGTTTATTGTAGTTTCAGCATGGTTTTGTCTATATTATTTCTTACAGCTGTTTTCTTGTATCATTTGTCTTTTTCTTGTTTTTAATTGACATTTTTATTGAGATAATTGTAGAGTCATATGCAGTTGTAAGAAATAATACAAAGATTCTTTTTTATACTTTCCCCCATAGTAACATTTTGAAAAACTAGTATATCACAAGGAGGATATTGTCATTGCTACAATCCACCAATCTTATTCAGATTTGCCATTTTACTGTGTGTGTGTGTGTGTGTGTGTGTGTGTGTGTGTGTGTGTGTGTGTAAAACTCTATACAGTCTTATCACATATGTAGGTTTGTCTATCCACCACCATGGTCAAGATTCTGAACAGTTCCATCACCAAAGGGAACCCTGGTGTTGTCCTTTTACACCATAGCCACCTTCCTCTTTGTACACCATCTCCCTGGATCCCAGGCAACTACTAATCTGTTATCCATTTCTAAAATTTTGTCATATAAAAAATGTTACATAAATGGAATCACACAGTACATAACCTTTTGGAATTACCTTTTTTCAGTCAGCAGAATTCTCTGGAGATTCACCCAGGTTGTTGCATTTATCAATAATAGTTCATTCCTTTTTATTGCTGAATTTCAACGGCATGAGTGTATATGTTCCACAGTTTGTTAAACCAATCACCTTTTTGAGGCTATTATGAAAAAAATTGCTATGAACATTTATATACAGGTTTTTGTGAAAACAGGTAAGTTTTCATTTCTCTGGAATAAATGCCCAAGAGTGTAATTACTGGGTCATATAGTAATTGTGTGTTTAGTGTTTAAGAAACTGCCAAACTATTTTTCAGAATGGCTGTACCTTTTACATTCCTACCAGCAGTGCAAGAGAGATTGATCCATTTTCTTTGAATCCATGGTAGTATTTAGGGTTATCATTTTTTATTTTAGCCATTTCGATAGGTGAGTAGTTGTGGTTTTAATTTGCATTTCCCTAATGACTAACAATGTTAAAGATATTTTCATGTACTTGTCATCTGTATAACCTCTTTAAAGAAATGTCTCTGAATGTCTTTTGCCCATTTTCTAATTGTTTACTGTTGTTTTTAGAGTTCTTTATATTTCTAGATCTAGTTCTTTATGATATATATGGTTGCAAATATTTTCTCCCAATATGTAGTTTATCTTTTCATACTCTTCATATGAGTTTCATCCTCTTCACAGAACAAATAATTTTAGGTCCAATTATCAATTTTTTCTTTTATAGATTGTATTTTTGCTGTCAAGCACCAAAAACTCTTTGCCTAGCCCTAGATCCTAAAGATTTTTCCTATGTTTCTTTTAAAAGTTTTATAGTTTTATATATGTTGTACACTTCAGTTTGATCCATCCGTTGTGAGCTAATTTTTATATAAGGTGTGAGGGTTAGATTGAGGTTCATTTTTTGTGTGTATGCCTATGGTTGTACAGTTGTTCTGGCACCATTTGTTGAAAAGGCTGTCCTTTTTCCATTGAATTGCTTTTGCGCCCTTTGTCAAAAATCATTGGAACAAACTCTTATATGTCTGTTTCTTGGTTCTCTGCTCTGTTCCATTGATTTATGTGTCAACCTTCTGCCAATACCACATTGTCTGATTACCATAGCTATTTAATAAGCCTTAATATAGAGAGGAGTGATTCTTCCCACTTTATTTATTTATTTATTTATTTGTCAAGATTGTTTTAGTTATTCTTAGGCCAGTGCCTTTCCATATAAATTTTAGAATTAGCTTATCTCTATCTACAAGAAAACCTTGCTAGAATTTTGATAGGAATTTCACTAAGGGGAAAATAGACTTTTTTTTTTTAAGTTTACTTTTGTGTTTTTAGTTTTACAGAAATTTCTATTTAATGAAACCTGCTGGTCTGTTTTCATGACTCCTGAATTTTATGTGTAACTTAAAAAGAATATCCTTATTCCAAGATTATAAAAATATTAGCCTGTATTTTTTTTTACCCTAAGTATTTTGGTTTTGAATTTAGTTTTTTTAAACCATTTGATATTTATTTTGGTGTGCTGTAAGAATCTAGTATTCTTTTTTAAAAGCCCAGTTGGAGAAACAGTTGTCTTTACATCATTTACTGAAAATTATTCATGCTTTTTCATTGATTTGAGATGCCATCTTAACATAATCTAAATTGTCATATATATTTGGGTGTCCTGTTGGGCTTTCTTGTCAGCCCAGCCATCTATTATATCATCATATCATACTTTTAATGATAAGTTATGGGCCTGTGAAATACTGTATGTCTATGAGGAGGCATACCTGATAGTTAAGAGCTTGACTCAGGAGTTAGACTAGTTGAATGCTAGCCCCATCATTTACTGGCTAGATGACTTAGTGTGAGTTATGTAAATTCTCTAGACCTCAGTATCATCTGTAAAATGAGGATTATTTTACATATGTTGTACATTTTTTATTATTACCTAATTATTACATACATTCTAGGGTTATTGTGAGAATTAAATTCATTAATATATCTAAAGCTCTTTTAATGATATGTAATATAGTAAGTGCCATGTTAGGCTATCGTAACAGGGCATATTGTCCTCACGTTCCTGTTTTCTATACTAGCTTTAAAATTGTTTTATTATATTTTTCCCAAAATAAAATTCAGCTATTGATTGGAATGACATTGACTTTGTATATTTAATTTGAGGGAGAAATAGTCTTTATAACATAATAGACTATTTCATTACCTTTATATAATATTGGCTTATCACCTAAGAACATAGTGTATTTTTCATTTACTCAAGTTTCGGATCTGGGCTTAATAGATGGAGAGATTGTGTTCTCATCCGATCCAAAACACAAAAAGAAATATTGGGACTTATGTAAGCTTCACAAGTATAACATTATTGGCTTGTTTTTTTCCCCCCTAGAATAACAGCAATAGAAAAACTTGTCATAGACCACATCATTAGATGTTATATAGATGTCTGCACCTCTGTTGGTGGTTTAAGCAGGTCTTCTTAGTGCTATCTCACATTTCTTCACCCTAAAGTGCATGAGTATTTGAGTGAATAAAGAAGAAGAAAAACTCAAGGAATAATAACCTTTGGAATGGTAATAATAAAATTCAAAATATATGTGAATATATATGAGAATATTGAATGAGTATATTTAAATGAAATACACAAAAGTAATTAGTATTTTGAATTTGGCCATTGAGATTATCCTATCAAGAGCCCCTCAGATCCTTACTGTAAGAGAGAATGCCTGTGTACTCAATTTTTTCAATCACCATCCTGTTTCCTATCCTCAGTCTTTCTTACCATCTGCCCACAAAGTCTAGGTAGGGTTTTTTTGTATTTCAGATTGTTTATTTTTGAAGGGAAAACTACTTTTAGTTGTATATAAATGACCTGCCTGAAACCCTATCCCCAGTCTGCATATATCCGTTAACTGCTTCAAGAAAATAGCGAAAAGGATAAAAGACTCTGATTCCAAGGAAGGCTATAGGAGATTCAGACACATGTGTACTTAGACATGCTTGTTCCAGTTTTCCTGATTTTTCTCCCAGAATTGTTTAGGTTTGCTAGATGGTTGTATTTACACTAGGAAGGGGTAAAAACAACAGCTGTATATTTTGACTAAGAGGTGTTGAGCTCAAAGACAGATCAGTAGTAGAGATGCAAATCAAAGTACAGCAATATATACTATTTCAATATTTTTGTGTATGTCTTAAGTTTTTAATAACATTCAGGGAGTATAACAATATATAAGTAAATAAGTAAAGGTAATAATTACTAAGTACGTAGAATAATATGTACTTTTAAACAACATGCCATTATACATGCAAAAAGTACACTACTTATAAACTTATAGCTCAGTGAATTTTCATAATTTGAACACACTCATATAACCAGCACACAGATCAAGAAACATTACTAAATAAAAAAAGAAACAAACAACATTACTAGCCTCTGGAAACTTTCCTTGTGCTATCTTGTAGTCAGCCACTATGCTGACTCCTAACAGTATACATTAGTTTTGCCTGTTTCTAATTTTTATATAAATGGGAGTCGTACACTTTTGAGCCCATGAGAGTCATACACATAATTGTGTACAGTAGTAGTTTGTTCAGTGTCATTGCCCTATGGTAGTTCATTGTGAGACTGTATTGTGAGACTATGTACCACTATTTATTTAACCATTCTACTATTGATTAATATTTGAGCATTCATACTTTTGCAGATGACCTCTTACCCATTTTTTTAAAAACATTGTAGGGGCTCTGGACATTTTCTGAAATATACTGATGAAGAAATCTGAGAATTTTTATCAGTTCTCTGCTTCAGAAATTTCATAATATATACCTTTTAATTTAAAATTTTATCTGTCCTCATATTTTCCAAACTCATTACCTCAGTTTTGTTGTGTAACAAAGCACTCCAATTTAATGGTTTAAAACAACCACTATTTACTTAGCTTTTTTTTTTTTTTTTTAATTATTCTAAGGGTTAGCAGTTTAGGCTGGATTTTGTTACATGGTTCTAGTGATCTGTGCCCAACTTGGCTTACCTTTGTTGAGACCTTCTCCGTGTGGTTTTGCATGCTCTAGCAGGCTGTATTAAGCATTATTCACATGGTTGTCTCCTTCCCCAAGAGGGAGTGGGGTGTGTGTGTGCCAGGCTTCTTAAAGCTCGCAGAACTAGCAATACTGTTCTTCCTCCACTTTCTGTAGTTCAAAGCAAGTCACAAAGCCAGCAAAAGTTCAAGTAGCAAAGAAGTAGAATTCCATCATTTGATGAAAGAATTGCAAATGGGTGGGTTCAGGGAAAGGAAGAATTTGTGACCTTTTTTTTTGTAATCTACCATACTTATATTTTGCATTTACTTTTAAGAAAATAAATCCTAGTGATCCAATTTGACTGACATCTCCTTTTTTGTTTTTGATATACATTCATGTAAACTTTTCTGTTCACCTCTGTTTTAAAACAGTGTTTGGAGTGATAAATGGAACTAAGGCTGTCTTAGGGTAGGGTTGTATTTTAATTGTATTTGTTCTTTTTCCTCCCACTACCTTTTTTCCTGTGTTATTCATTTTTAGCATTCCAGATGCTTAAGAATACCTCTTCAACAAAACCTTTTTCTGACTTTGTGCCCTTCTACCCCATGCCTACCACAGCATCTTTCCTTTAAACTCTTCATGGCAGTATTTAGCATCTATAACATTTTATTACCTACAATTGTTCTCATGTCTGTTTCCTGTTTTATTAGACTTTCAGCTTCTGTGTGTATCCCCAGCGTCAGCCATGCAAATCTTTTAAAATGATGGATGAAGTGTGAGAGAGCTGCTAGAATTTTTCTTTACCAAATCTAGCTTGTCTATTTTAGTACAGAATTGCTTATTCCTATGCTTCTATTTGGATATAACTGCTGCTACTTTGACTAGATGACAGTGTTTAAATTTGTTACTCAGAAAGGTTAAATATCACCATCCATATGTACAAATAATTGCTATTACTTCTTTTTGTACTACTCATGTTATTTTGATTAAACATATTTTTTCTCCTGAGATACTAGGCTTTTATTTACAATGTAGTAATTTACATAGATATGCCTTTAATTCTTTGGAAGATGGAATAATTCAATTCATATAGCAGACATTTTGTCTTTTGTTTTGCTTTCAAATTTCAAATTTCTTTTTAAGGGACAAGGAGAGTTTACTGGTTTAACTCTCTTTTTTTAGCCTTTAAAAAACTGTTTGATCTCTGATTGTACTTTTGAAACTTATATTCCCTAAAATCTCTTGATAACCAGTAATCTGTCCATCAGCTGTTCTAAACCTCACAAAGCATATTGGAGCTTTCTCTCACTTTATTTTGTAAATATATTTTCATAATTGACTTTGTCCCAATAACAGTAAAGCTTAAGTAAGACCTGTTATTCTACAACAGATATTGTGAATGAATATCCTTCTTTGCTCCTGTGATTATTTTGCAGACTTTATTGTGGCACTGATTTGTCTTAGTTGTAATTTATTTTACATCTGATTCCCTCCTCTCCCCAGACTCCCCCATCTCCATCTGTGAGTCGTGTGATATAGACAGGAATTCTTATTTATTTCTGCATCTCCAGTGTCTATCGTATAATTGGGTTCTATAATTTTTTTTTTTAAGATTTAATGAATTATTTTCTTAAATGCTCTTTGGAAGGAATTGAGAGAAGAATTAAGATTTTCTTTAACTCAGAGTTATCATGGACATTAAATATTATGTAGCTAGTCTGCTATGTTTGCTTTGTTTGAATAGACTTTTGTTTTAGGATCTAGTTCACTAGCTCTAGCCTAAAGCTACTGGTTATGCCTTTTTTGGGGGGTGGGTGGGACGGATAGAGTTTATTTTTTAGAACAGTTTTAGATTTACAGAAAAATTGAGACAAGTTCCCATATATTCCACACCCGTATTCCACTATTATTAACATCTTATGGTACATTTTTATTATTACTGAACTGATATTAAGATGTTATTATAAAGTTATCCATACTTTATTCAGATTTTCTTAGTTTTTGCCAAATGCCCTTTTTCTGTTTCAGGATCCCATCCAGGAGACATTACATTTAGTTTTCATGTCTCCTCAAACTCTTCTTGACAGTTTTTCAGATTTTCCTTGGTTTTGATGACCTTGATTGACACTTGTGAGGCATAGTGGTCAGATATTTTGTATGATGCCCTTCCACTGGTGTTTATCTGATGTTTCCCTCAGGATTAGACTGGAGTTAACAGGTTTTAGGAAGAACCACAGAGTTAAAGTAACATTTTCATTCCATTACAACAAAAGTACATAATGTTTATATGATTTATCACTGTTGATATTGAACCTGATCACCTGGCTAAGATAGTGTTGGTCAGGTTTTTATACTGTCAAGTTACTTATTTTCCCCCCTTTCTGAAAATACTGTACTGTATAGAGAGAGTTCACCATGCGTAGCCCACATCTAAAGAGTGGGGAGTCAAGAGCTCTCTTCTCCTTGAGGACAGTATCTACATAAATTATTTGGAATTCTTCTGCATGGATGATTCTGCTCTGCTTTCTAATAGCTTGATTTATGGTGGTAGAGGAAGATGGAAAGCTGTGAGGTATTGGACATAACTCTCCAGCATGAAAGATCTTGTCCCCAGGTTTTTGTTTCTGTAGATCAAGCCATGTCAGGTGCTCAAAGTAAACACTGTTGGGTTGTTATTCATTGGTCTAGATTGTTTTTGTTTCTCCATCTTTTGCTGCCTAGACTTCCTTTGAAAATGATGTTAGTGAGCCTCTGAGAAACACTAAGAGCTTTGTCCATGTACCCGTGTCCAAAAAAAAGTACCTAGGGCTCTGATGGTTTATGAATAGTCAGCTTCAGTTTTAAGGAAGGAGGAGGAGGTTTTATGACTACATAGAGCCACATTGCACATTGAAAGAAAATATTTGTTACACTGCTTTAGGAGCCAAAGAGCAAGACCCACTGGAGTAAATAAAAGAAGGTATATCTTCACTTTTACTTAAATGTTTATATCTGATATATGACTATAATAAATATTTTACTAGTTACAGTCTATTAGTTTAGATCAGTGGTTCTGACCGTGGCCCCCAGATCAGCAGAAGCAGCATCAGCATCGTATGGAAATCCGTTGGAAAGGCAAGTTTCCATCTCTATTCCAGACCTTCCATCTCAGAAACTCTGGGGGCATGTGGCCTAGCAATCTGTCTGTCCGAACAATCCCCTGCCTCCCCCTATGATGATTCTGATACATTCTAAAGTTTGAGTGTCTGATTTGGTTTATTGATTGTGCATGATAACTTGGATATAAGTTCTTATTACATATTGATTTTCCTACAGAGTAGCCTTTGATTTTCGTGCAGGGCCATGAAAAATCTTTTCTCTTTTAGTCAATGTTGGACTCCTAAGAGGTTAGTTTATGTTCTCTTCCTTGAAGATCATATTTGCTGAACTGGTATATCCAGAACAGGGGTTGGCAAACCATAGACTGCAGACCAAATCAGGGCCACCTCCTGTTTTTTTACAGCCCATGAGCTAAGAATGGCGTTAACCCTTTTTAAAAAACAGTTTTATTGAGATATAATTCACGTACCATAAAATTCACCCATTTTAAACACTGCAATTCAATGGTTTTTAGTATATTCAGAGTTGAATAGTTCGCCAATATCTATTTTCAGAACATTTTATCACCCCAAATAGAACCTTGTATACTATAGTAATCAGATCCCCCTACCACTCACATACATGTACACACCACCATAGCCCAAGTTAATCACTAATCTACTTTCTGTCTCTATAAATTTTTCTATTATGGACATTTCATATGAATAGAATTATATGAAATTTTTTGTGACTAGCTTCTTCCACTTAGCATAATGCTTTTAAGGGTCATTCATATGACCCTTTTAATACTTTATTCCTTTTTATTCCCAAATAATATTCCATCATATGGATATACCACATTTTATGTATTTGTTAGTAGATGGACGTTTGGGCCGATTTTTACGTTTTTAAATGTGTTTTAAAAACATCAAAAGAAGAATAATGTTTTATGATGTGAAAATTATCTGAAATTCAAATTTTATTGTCCATAAATAAAATTTTGTTGAAACAGAGCCATGCTCATTTTTTTATGTGTCATCTATGCCTGTTTTCATATTATAGTGGCAGAGTTGAGTAGTGACAAACTGTACAGCCTTCAGAGCCTAAAATATATTTACTATTTGGCCCTTTTCAGAAAAGGTTTGTGGACCCCTGACCTTAAATGGTGTTTCTCAGTCTTTTTCTTCATTAATGTTTCCTAAGGAGACTTTTTAGACATTTTCCCCCTAATTGCCTCCCCTTCATGAAATTTTAATGCCAGATGTATATTGTATATCTCTGTACTGTTGCCCTTTGGTGGAACCCAAACTGTCTTACTATCTTAGGGGTTTTGTTGTCCCCTTGGGTAGTATTGCCCTCACTGAGAATACATACTCTAGAGTCATGTTCTGGGAAGGTTCATCTCCTTCCCTGTTACATTAGGAGGTGAAAAAATTTTTCAGCTGTGTTATATTTCCCTCAGAAATTTCTAGTGTTGAGGTGTTCAGAGAGTATGTTGGGATCTCCTGTTCGAACTTTAAGCTATTTGACAGTCAGCGTATGACTGACTGTAAGATATTATCATCTTGGCTTTTAAAGATTTTGAGAAATTTTGGTGACTTCACCAAAATATTTCAGGCTTTTGCTTTAGGTCATACACTGGTTTATTGTAGAGTTTATTAGTAAATTCGGCTTATCGGCAGAGGCTAGAGAGTTTAATTTAAACAAATTTTGTCTGAAAAGTGAGGATTTTTATTGCCCCTGATTTATGATGCTAGCTAGCTCTCTGCATTTCTCCTATGCTTTATAATACATTAGAAAAAAGATTCTTTTCTCCCATTTTCCCCATCTTCATCTTCTCTTATTCCCTAGAGCATCTGTTCTTAGAGAAGTAGGAATAGGCAGGACTGAGGATTTAAAGGCTGGAGCAAGGAAGCATTAGTCAAAAGAGATTTTAAACTGATGGAACACTAATATGACTTTCTGTCAATTTGCGGTGGTCTTGTATCTAGTAATCAGGAATAGGCCATTAATTATGATGTAAACATCATTTTTTAAAATATAGATGAAAAATTCAAGTCTAGCAGCAATACAAAGTCCATGTTAGTTCTCTTCCTCTTCTCCGCTAAATAGGATGTATGGAAAAGGGGAAAAGAATTGCATTTCCCTTGAAGGAGGGTATATTGGCAGAGTAAAACATTGCAAATGAATTACACTGGGAATATAACCATTTTATGGAAAGAGTATTGTTATCCAGGTGGAATCTCTTATCTTTGCTCTTGCCTTTTGGGTCCTACTGTTTATGGAACTGAGACTTCTCTTCAGTTTGGGTCCTTTTGTGATAGAGTCTAGAACCTATTCCTCAGTATTAATTAATTAGCTATGTTGTGTGAAAGTAGGGAAGCTTAGAAAACTGTCTAAAACCAATCTTTAAACTTGCCTTACAATATTTGTAGGCCTCTTGGACAAAGTTAAAATTTTAATTTTGCTTAAATTTAATAGACTTGTCTTATAAGTAGTTATTGAGAGAGGGGGAAGCAGAAATGACAACCTCTTCTTGGTTCAACTATGAGATTTAAACCATTTTTTTTCCTGAAATTTCCTTTCTGACTTAAGATTTCTCTATTTTTTTCTCCCTTCATTAAATGGAGTTTCAACCCTTTAATAGTGAAGTAGGATTTAAATATCATCAGCTTTCAGGGTTCTGTGCATTGTAGTCCAATCCTCATTATATTTTAATCAGCATGTCTAAAATGGCTCTTATCTTTCTACTAAACCTGATTATCTATTGATATTTCATATCTTAATGTTGCTTAATGCAACATCCACTCAATTGCTGAAGCTGAAACAGAGTATTGTTCTAGACTCTCCCTTTTTACTTATTCTAAAAGTTCCAAGTCCTGAGAATGATTCCTCTTAAAAATATTCTCTCTTCCTCTCCATCCCCACTTCTCTGGTTGAAGTTTATCACTTATTACTTGCATCATCACAGTTACTTCCCATTTAGTTTTCTTGCTTCTGATATAGCATCTCTCCAGACCATTTTCTACTTTGCTGCCAGGTTGTCTTTCTAAAAGCAGCATGATATCAGACTCTTACTTAAAATCTTTTAATTATTTCCTGTAACATGTTGGATTAAATTATAGTTTCTTGATTTTAAGACACTTAGTCCTTAGAATCTCACCTCAGTCTTCTTTTTCTAGCTTCATCTTCTACCACTCCTTTATTTCACCCACACCAAAGTACTTGCAGTTCCCTAGACATGCCATGGGGTTTCATATTTTCTATTATTTCATATCGTGATTTTATATGTATTTTTTCTCTGCTTACAACACCTTTCCCTGCTGTTTTTGATCAGAAATCAATATAAGTTTTACTTTGGGAAGCTGTTGTTTCCCAAGACCTCATGTATTTGTGTCATAGCATTTATTACACCATACTGTATGATCTGATTCCCTCTTTTCCAACTAGACTGTAAGATCATTTTGAGGGCAAGAGTTGTGTCATTTTTATCTTAGGCTCTACATTACTTAACACAGTACCTGGTTCCAAGGTAGCTGCTCCATAAATGCTATTGACTGAATCTCATTTACGTTAAGAAGAAAGAACTTTAAGTGGAGCAGATATTCACCTTGATCTCTGAACCCATTTATTCCAAGTAATATTCATTAGACCTAAAGTCCGACAAAATCAAAGAATATGAAAGGATTTTGGGACCTGTTGGAATATAATTTGATATGCTTTATATTCACTGGTTTTTGATATCCAGATTCATCCAAAATGTAATTAAGGTAATTTTGGTAACCAGATAAATGATGCTGAGTTAGAAGCTTTTTTTTTTTCAGTCTGGTTTTCCTTCCTTTGTGTTGAAAACATTCTTTTTTGCTTATGATGAAGACCTGGTTTCATCTATAGCCTCATTAGAAACCCCTTTCCCAGACCACGGGTCACTGTCAGGGTTTGCCCAGAGTTTTCTCAACTGCAATGCCAGGACTAATCCCTTCTGGTAAATCCTCTAAGCTGTCAGCAAACAAACCACTTCTAACCAGTTTAGCATGAAAGCGGTGAGCTGGGAATACAGGGCAGGTACGTTGGTTATTAAAAGGCATTTGGTTTTCAGTCTCCAGATTGCCAGTCAGTGCTTTCTGTTTTGCTGTTGGTTGGCCCCTCAAGTTGTAGGTGTTATGCTGCATATCTCAAGGTAGTCTCCAGATGTTGAACAATTGCAGAAAACTGTGATTTCTCTATAATGAAAGAACAATATACCTATAGTTTCTGCCATTCTGATTAACTGGTAAGAGAGATTAAGACTGGCTACTTATCAGGATTAAATGAGATTAGAAATCCATTTCTTTCTTGAAGCCATTGTGTCTCTCCTGAAGGTAATTTCAGCCCTTTATTTTGCAACCAGATTTGCTTGATAAAAGGAGGTAGTAGATAGGGGTTGGAATTATGAAAAGAGGATCCAGATAATGGGGACTTTAAAAAATCAATTTATTGCAGTACAATATCCATCCAATAAAAATCACACATTTAAAGTGTACAGATTGATATTTTTTACAAAGGAATGCATGTTTAACCACCACCCAACCCAAGATGTAGACTATTTTAAATTTAATAGAAAGTTCTTTGTGTCTCTTTGTAGTGAGCCTTCTCTCCCAACCCCACTGCAACCAAACACTAACCCATTTCCTGTTTGCCCTGAGAATACTCACTGGTAGCATTTGTGGCTATAGCATTTACCCCAAGAGAATTTGCAGATTATAATCTTAACCTCACCCCCAAAGTTTGCCACGAAATATTTTGCTTTTATTAACTTTTCTCTCATCATTCTAGTATATCAATGTCTTTGGAAACAAATGACATTATTCTATTTATAACATTCTGTTTTTAGTAGTGATATTTCCATTTACAAAATATAGTAATTCTTGATTGCTGAAAATGTCAAATCCCAGAAAATGTAGCATTTCTATGTGTGGTGTTAAATTAATGCTGGCAGCGAGCTGCACTTTATTTTCTCAACGAGAAAAGGGTTAATGTGATTTCTAGCACTAGTTTCTTCCAGTCCAGGATTTTGTATAAAAGAAATCATACAGCATGTACTCTTCTGTGTCTAGCTTCCTTCTCTTGGTATTATGTCTTTGAAAATTGTCCATGTTGTTAAAAGTATTAGCAGGTTCTTTATATTGTTGAGTACTTGAGTTCATTATATGGATATACCATGATTTATTCACCAATTGAAGGAAATTTGTTTTTTTTTCTAGTGTTGAGCTTCTATAAAGACATCTGTAACTATCTCTCTACATATTTCCTTTTATGGACATAGGGTTTCATTTTTTTTTCTTGGTTAAATATCTAAGAGTGGAATTACTGGGTCATATGCTAAGTGTACATTTAACTTTATAAGAAACTGGGAAACTGTTTTTCTAAGTGGTTGCACCATTTTACACTCTCACCAGCAACTTATAAGAGATCTAGTTACTAAAAATCCTTGCTAAAACTTGATATCATGTCTTTGTCATTATAACATCCTAGTGCGTTTGAAGTAGTATCATTATGATTTTAATTTTTCATGTTTTTTGGTAGTGTCATAAATGGTATTTTTTAATTTTTTTAATTTTTATTTATTTTTTGCCAGCATATAGAAATGCGTTTGAATTCTGTGTATGACCTTATATCAAAGTCATTTAGTTCTTATTTCTAACAGGGTTTTGTTTTGTTTTGTTTTAGACTTCCTGGGATTTTCTACGTAGACAATCATGGTGTTGATATTGCATTTATTTTATTCAACTTTAGGCAGTAAGGATATGATCCACATAATCTGGATTTTTGGCTCGTTTAGTTTTCTGGATATTTGAAAGCCTCATCCTTATGGGCCTTTGCATGCATGTTAAGGTGACATAATTGAAGTGTGAACCATGAATATGAAGTGGATGAATACAGTTGCGGGAATAATCATGTGTAGAATTGGTATGGCAGATGGTAAACGAGACTGTTTTTGCCTTCTGGGCTTTTGAAAATTTAGAAAGAAGGCCCCCTGCTCTAAAGAACAATAAAATTTGGCTCTGGCCCAAAGGAAGCATTTCCTAAAACCAGGTTACATAGGCTGATCACGGCATCACCTCTGGCCACTTGTAAAGCCATTTACCAGTCCATTCATTGGACAGACATAAAGTGAGTGAGTACCCACCAGATACCAGGCACTATTTTGGTACTTGGGCTATATCAGTGAACAAAACAAACAAACAAAAAAATAACAAAAAGACAAAACCCTGTTTTGATTATATTCTAGTGGGAGAAATAATTTGTGTCTATTTAGAGTGAACAGGGCTTTGATGAAAAATGAGCTGGAGAAAGGGGGCAGGAGTATTATAGATCCTTATATGTTTGTAAGACCCTTTTGGACTACTTAATAAAAGCTGGAAAGTCATCAGATTCACCTCACAAACCAAGTTGCAGGAAAAAAGGTTAATTCATAATTAATTACTCAGTCAGTGATGATCCTCTGATGTGCATGATCTCAAGTTTACATATGTATTCTCCATCGATTTTCTTCCCCAACCTAATTGTCTTATTTGCAAGACAGAGTTTTCAGAAGAAATGGTTCCAAGCAAACTACACTGATCCTCACCACAAAACATCCATTTTAACAGAAAAAGATTTGAATTTTTTCAGCATCAACAAACACAATATAGGAAACAGGTCATAGCCTTACACAATTACAGAATTGTTCATTTTACCATCTTGCTTAGAAATGGTCAATATTATGTTTGAGATTGGTAAAGTTAAAGAAATGGAAAAAGTGCCAATTTTGAGTAATTTTATTTATGGACTTTGGAAAACGTCAGCTGTGATAGAAACAACATTACACCAGATGGCTGTTAAATCCAGTGCTTTTTATTACAGATTGATGAAGCAATAGACATTAATATGCCAGTTAATAGTACTGGTTAGAATCCTTGAAGATAAATTTTCAGAATATTGTATGTTCTGCACATCTACTAAAACAAACATCTTGATTTGTAATATTCAAAATAGTAAATGAAAACTATGAAAAGATAAGATATTGTGGAACTCTTTCCTCAGTTTGTGTAAGTGGTAGTTATGCTATGTATCAAGAGTTCACCTGAAAACCCTGAATACAAGCTAATGAATTGTTTTATTCAATTTTGCATAGGAAAAATTCAATTTTGCCTGCAAGCCTGAATTTCATATTAAATTGTGTTTTCAAATGGTGACTCTAATAATAACGAACACTTAAAATTCACTATATACTAAGACTGTCGTGAGCTTACATTATATTTGCTAATTTAATCATCAGAACAAGATAATGATACAGGTACTATTATTGTTATCCATAGCTGAGGAAATTAGGTGCAGAATAGTTAGATCATTTGCCCATGGGTCACACAACTAGGAAGTGGCAGAGCCAGGATTTAAACCTAGATAATCTGGTTCCAGAGTCTATACTCTTTTATTCTTTTTAACTTTTAAAAAAAATATATGGTAAAACACATATAACATAAAATTTATTATCTTTACCATTTTCATATGTATACATACACCTACTGATTAGTAGAATGTGTTAAGTACATTCACACTGTTGTACAGCAGATCTCCAGAACTCTTTTTATATTGCAAGACTGAAACTCTAATCTTTCAAACAGTTCTATTTCCTTCTTCCCTTGCTTCTGCCAAGTATCATTCTAATTTCTGTCTCTATGAATCTGACTGCTATTAGGTACCTCATATAATTGGAATCTTACAGTATTTGTCTTTTTGTAACTGTCTTATATTTTGCATAATGTCCTCAAGGTTCATCCATGTTGAACCTTTTCAAGGCTGAATAATATTTCATTGTATGTATATAGCACATTTTGTTTATCCATTCATCTTTTGGTAATTGTTAGGTTGCTTTTACCTTTTGGCTGCTGTGGATAATGCTGCCATGAACATATGTGTACAAATATTTGCCTGAGTCCTAGCTTTAAATTCTCTGGGGGTAAAAACCTGTAAGTGAAATTACTAGCTTATACGGTAATTATATGTTTAACTTTTTGAAGAATTGCTATATTGTTTTCCATAGTTTCTGTGCCATTTTTTATAGTTCTACCAATAGTGAATAAGGATTCCAGTTTCTCCACATCCTTACCAACATTTGTTATTGTCTGTTTTTGTTTAGTTTTGTTTGATAATAGCTATCCTAATGGTATCTCATTGTGTTTTGGTTCTGATTTGCATTTCCCTAATGAGTAGTGATGTTGAGCATCTTTTCATGTGTTTATTGTCCATTTATATAGCTTTGAAGAAATACCTATTCAATTTTTTGCCCATTTTTGAATTGGGTTGGGTTTTTCGTTGTTGATGAGCTATAGGAGTTCTTTTTATTCCAGTTATTAATCCCTTATCAGAGCTAAGATCTGCAAATGTTTTCTCCCATTCTATAGGTTGTCTTTCACCTCTTGATTTGTAAAAGTTTTTAATTCTGACAAAGTTCAAATTATCTTTTTTATCTTTTGTTACCTATGCTTTTGGTGTCATAGCTAAGAAGTCATAGCTAAATCCAGTGTCTCCTATGTTTTCTTCAAAGAGTTTTATAGTTTTAGCTCTTATGTTTAGGTCTCTGATCCATTTTGAGTTAATTAATGTATATGGTATAAGATAAACATCCAACTTTTATCCAATGGCTTAAGTTCTGGTCCATTGTCTTTACCTCCAAGTGTACTTAATCCTCAATTTAAAGAGTTGACATAAAGGATTTAAGAAAAGTAGGTAGTAATAAAGTGGCAGTAGCAAGTATAAACTATTCACTTAGAAATTGCAGTAGTTAGAAGGGGGAGAAAAAGAAAAGGATTGTATTTAAGTAGAGAATATTTTTTAAAAATAATATGCTCATTCAAAAAATTTTGGAGAGGTCAAAGTATTAAAAAATTTCACAGCTTAGAAAACAATAACATAATGTTTATGGATACATAAATACATAGTAAATACTTAAAATCTGTTTGGCTTAGGAAAACCCTAAATTCATGATAGTGGTTTCCCTTGGAGTGGAGGGCCAAAAGACAGGAACAGAATGAGAGAAGTGTACATAGGAGGCTTCACTCTATAATGTTTTTAATTTTTTTCAAAAAGGATCTCTGAAATAATATAATATAATATTAAGACTCAACAAAGCTGTTTGGTGGGTGCAAGGGTATTTATTTGTATCTGAAATATTTTGTAATGAAAATAATTTAAAATTTAAAATAAATAGAACATAAATATTAAGTTTATCCATATCAGGGAGAGGATTAGCTCTTCCTCTAAAATAGGAGGGGGCAGAAAAAAAAATTTTTGGAAAGGAATTTTGAATTGAAAAGAATAGAAATTTAAGGGAGTTCAGGATAGATAAATCTTAGTTTCATTTTAGTGGCAAAGTATTTGCAGAGGGTGAAGTGGGTGTACTGGGGATAGTTTTGAGAGTTCCACATCAGTTGGAAAGTGACAGATTCAGGATAAGGGAGTTATATAGAAACAAATAAGTTGCTGAATAGCACTGAAGGGTTACCAAAGAATGGTTATCAGGAATTTGTTGTTGAGCAAAATACCACAGTTATGTAGATTTACTAGCATTGTTTTGTAGCCTGTAGAAAAATAAAAGAATGAAAACAAAACAAAAGCAACAACAACAACAAAATGAACTATAGGGATTAGATTAAGACTGTATTCAGAATAATTGGGTTGCAAGGAAGGAAAGCCCACTCTTAACAAAAGTCAGTGAAGAAGTTATTATATGGCTTCAAGAGACGATCTTAAGGGCAACCAAACACTAAAGTACAGCTAGACATCTCTTGAGTACATTCATGTCTGCATCTCTTCTCTCCTTTTTTGGCTGGCCTTCTCTGCACATGGCTCTACATGACTGACACAGCATTTACTTTGCAGAAGTTCCCACCCTCATGAATTACAGATTTGACTCATTAGTGGGTTATGAAATCAATTAAGTTGGTTGCAACCAGCGTTTTTTTTTTTTTTAAAGGAATTCAGAACAGTTAGAAAGGTTATTTTAAGTTGTGTGTGTTTGAGTGAATACTTATTGCAACATAAATTAATTAATTACATTTATTGTGTACCTAGTGTGTTCCACATAGGTACTGCCCTTTGCTTTCTCCTGCCCAAGATCTATTAGAATATAAGGCAGAGTTCAGTTGCTCTGAGTTCAGAAGGCGGGTCAGTGCAAGGGGTAGGTATAGAAGAGGTACAGAAAACCTGCCTAAGCTATATAATAGATCTTGCATTGAATAGGAAACAGAGGTTGTCTGCCACTGGATAAACACTACTCTGATGTGCAGGTGCACTGGATCCACCTGACTGAAACTGGAGTGAGAAAATTCTGTTCTCACCACTAGCCTTGCACTGAGTAACAAGGAACAGCAGTTAACCACTGAGGCTGGGGCAAAAACATGGATGATGCATGCTCTACGGCACAGGTGTACAAGACCTGCTGAAAAATGATGTTATCTGTAGGTTTTTCATAGGTGCCCTTTAGCAGATTGAGAAAGTTCCCTTCAATTTCTGGTTTGCTTAGCGTTTTATCAGGAATAAATGTTAGATTTTGCAACATGTTCTTTCTATATTTACTGAGATTATTATATACTTAAAAATGTTTTAGTCTGTACTATTTTACTGTTAGTGGTGAATTATATTTATTGAATTTCAGATGTTCAAACAACCTTGTTCCTTGATAAAATTCATTCGACCATAATGTACAGTAGTCCCCCACCTATCTTCAGGGGATATGTTCCAAGACCTCCAGTGGATGCCCAAAACCATGCTTAATATCAAACCCTATGTATATATATATCAAACCCTACACACACACACACACACACACACACACACACACACACACACACACACACACACCTTTGTACTTAAAAGAAGCACTTTACAGCTTCTCTGGTACATCAGAATCACCAGCATTGCTATTTGGAGTCACTATCAAAGAAAATAAGGGTTATTTGAACAAGTACCACAATACAGTCATTCTGATAACTAAGATGGCTACTAAGTGACTAAATAGGCAATGTGTACAGCATGGATATGCTGGACAATGGGATGATTCATGTTCCCAGTGGATTGGGGCAGGACGGTATGAGATTTCATCATACTGCTCAGAAAAGTGTGCAATTTGAAACTTATGAATTGTTTGTTTCTGGAATTTTGCATTTAATATTTTCAGACCTAATTGACCACAAGTAACTGAAATCACAGATAAGTGGGGGCTACTAGAGTAACCTTCTTATATTTTCTTGGATTTGCTTTGCTAATTTTTAAATAGTTTTCGTATCTATAATTATAAAGGATATTGATCTAAAGTTTTCATACAATGTCATTCATTGGTTTGGGTACCAGAGTAATTCTGACCTCACAAAGTATGTCAGAAAGTATTTCCGCCTCCTCAATTTTTGAAAGAGTTTGTATAGAATTAGTATTATTTCTTTCTTAATGTTTAGTAGAATTTCCCAGAGAAGCCTTCTGGGCCTAGAATTTTTAGTCGGTAGAGGATTAGGGAAAAAAGAATGGGAATGCTTTTAATTAAAATTTTAATTTCTTTAATAGATGGAAGACTATTCAGGTTATCTCTATTCTTGAGTGGGGTTTGGTAGTTTGAGTCTTTCAAGGCTTTCATTGTTTCTGTAGTCATCCTTACATATTTATTCTTCTGTATGTGAGTCTGCTTTTAAATTTGAATTAAAATTTAAATGAATTTAGTGTTTTAAAAATGTTTAAGCTTGGCTACTTTAAAATTTTTTTATCACTTATTTTAATAAATCAAGTTGGTTTTGATATGCCTTGACAATCTTCTTCATGCTGCTTGTGCTTGAGGTTTGTTGCAATATTTGTTTCTGTGAATTTATGGTTTCCATCATCTTTGGAAATTTTTCAGCTGTTAATCAAATATTTTTTCTTCCCCTCTTTGCAGACCTGAATTACATGTGTCTTATTCCACTTAAAATTGTCCTCTTTTTTCAGCCTTTTTTCTCTGTATGCTTCATTTTGAATAGTTTGTTTCTGTTTTCAAGTTTACAAGCCTTTCTTCTGCAGTGTCTAATCTGTCATTAATCTCTAATCTCTGTTCCCATCTCTGTAAATTTTATTTAGATCTTTTGTATTTACAAAACCCCACTTAACGTGTTCAATCTGTCCTTGAGCTTCTTGAATATATAGAATATTATCACAATTACTTAATGTTTTTGTTTGTCATTTCTAGGTTGATTTCAGTAGATTAATTGTTCTCATTACAGGTCATATTTTCCTGCTTCTTTGCATGCCTGGAAATATTTTATTGGATGTCAGACATTGTGCTAGACATTTTTTTATTACTTTAAATATTCTTGGGCTTTGTTCTGGGATGTGGTTAATTTCTCAGAAACAGTTTATCCTCTAAGCTTCTTTAGGTAGGACCAAAGCAGCATGATTTTTCCACACTAAAGCCAAACCCTCATATGGACCCTGTCAGATGCTCTATGAATTATGAGGTTTTTATCTCTGGTAGTGAGAAAAGAAACTACCCTCTATCTTATGTAAGCTAGAGGTATTTCCCCCTCTTAATTATTTTGGGTCGTTCTCATCCCATCCTTGGGTCATTTCCTCACACGTGTGCTGACTAGTACTCAGCTGATAACTTAAAGGGGGGACTCTGCCTGCATGTCTCCAGAATTTGTACAGCACTTTGCTTTATTGTATTCTGCCTTGCATACTCTAGCTTATTGACTCCTCCAAACTTTAGCTCTTTATTCTTCTGGGTTCTTTTTGGATTTTCCCTCCCCACCAGGGGCCTATAAAATCTCTTAGGCAGTAAGCTGGGGCAATTGTAGAGCTTACTTCATTTGTTTCTCATCTCTCAGGGATCACTATTTTTGTTTTCTGGTCCAGTGTCTTGACAAGCATTTCATATATTTTTATTGTTTTTTTTTCTTGTTTTAGGCAAGAGGGTAAATCTGATTCTATTATATAATCTTGGCTGGAAGTAAAGTCTTAACTATTTTTAATAGGATTACTCTAGCTGCTATATTGAGAATAGACTGATGGTTGTAAAGGGTTGAAACAAGGAGACCAATTGGGAGAGAAATATAATAGTCTAAGTCAGAGATGATGAAATAAAGTGTAATTTTCATTTTATGTTACAGTCAAAAAGTTGAGAGTCACTAATCTAACTCACACTCCATCTCTCATTTCAAATTTTCAAAAATTTGTTTAACTCAGATCATTTAGTAGTTCTCTTCTGGTGTAGGTCTTCAATCCTCTCATCCTCCTATACCCACACAGTCCATTCGTTGTTATAGGTGGCCCTGGAGGAGGTTGGTATGGATAGAGGCAGAATATCTAAAGGAGAAGAGTAAGGGAAAACCAGTCCTAAAGTAGAAAAAAAATATTTTCTAGGAAGAGGTTCCAAAAGATTTCTTTTAAAACAAGGTATGCCTGATTTTAGTGGTCTTCAAATTCTCTTTCAGATATATTTTGTCATCTTCATGTTGAGTGATGGAAGATGGCCCTGCAACCTTTTCCAGACAAGGTCTGCCATTCCAGCCCTTCAGGAAAAAGTCCAAGTACTGCTGAAGGGCAGAGACTAATGTCCCTTAACTCCCTTCTGTTCACTCTGACGATTCTGAATTGACATTCAAGCTTCAGTTCTGGTGGCATTACTGAATGTAGATTTCCAAGTTGACTTCTTTATGGAAAGAAAATAATTACACAGAAAAAAAATAAAGGAAACTTTTTAAATTCGAAAATTAAAAATATTTTACATTTGAAAAATTACTTTGTTTTTATTCTCTTTCTTTCTAGGATGGCACTGTCCTTTATCTTGAGATTGCCTTCCCTACGTTAGGTATTTAAAGGCCTTTTTATGAAATTAAGATGATATATGGTAGTGTTTGATTTTTATTATCTTTTTTGACTAAATGAAATGTTGTCAACCATATATTAATCTCCAATTTTTTTTTTCAGAATTGGTTGTGGTTTGTGAAATCCACCATAATGAAATCCTAATTTAAATGGTTAGTCTTAAAGTCTGGCTGAGTGGTAAGGGAAGTGTTGGCCAGGATCAAGATGAATCTGGAATGTGATTAAGAGATCAAAGTACTAGAGTCCTCAAACTTTGCAAAACAAGGAACTGTAAGGAACTTGTAGGACCAAGGACCTAGAGCAGTGGTCCCCATCCTTTTTGACACCACAGACCGGTTTCATGAAAGACAATTTTTCCATTGGCTCGGTGTGTATTGGCGGGGCATGTTTTCGAGACAATTCAGGCATATTACATTTATTGTGCATTTTATTTCTGTTATTATCACATTGTAATATATAATGAAATAATTATACGACTTACCATAATGAAGAATCAGTGAGAGTCCTGAGCTCGTTTTCCTGCAACTAGGTGGTCTCATCTGGGGGTGATGGGAGACAATGACACCCAATGTGTTTTGCTTATGTCCAGTCTACTCCATAATCTTGTTTTGGTTGCTGTCACTGCAGAAAACCCTGTTTCACAAATATAGGATGTTGAAAATGGAAGCAGGCTTTTCAGTGCTTTTGTGGCAAAATCAGGGTGTACTACCATGATTTTAATCCAGAACATATGGAGATTTGAAGTGTCTCAAACATATTTTTAAGGCCACCATTATTTGCAATCCCTCACGTGCGCCGTTCACAATAGGGATCCTGCTCCTATGAGAATCTAATGCCTAATGATCTGAGGTGGAGCTGAGGCAGTGATGCTAGCTCTGGGGAGTGGCTGTAAATACACATGAAGCGTCTCTTGCTTGCCGGTCACTCATCTCCTACTGTGAGGCCCAGTTCCTAACAGGCCACACACCAGTCCATCCATGGCCCTAGGTTTGGGGACCCCTGGTTTAGAGAGAAGGGGTAATGGATTATGGTCAGAGGGATTTTGTCATTTAATATTCTAGAAGTGAGGCAATTTGGAGTGATGGTGAAATCCACAGTGTTGCAATGTTTATGGGGATAAAAGCTGTTGTGAAAAATTTATTTTATGCCTTGGTTATTTTTTCTTTATTTGCTGAGGTCTAAAGACTGTCTTTTTAGTTATTGCTAAATATTTCAAAGTCACAGTGTATCATAAATTATCCAACCATTTCCGAATGTTAAACTTTTAGGGCTGTTTTATTTATAAATAAACCTTTTCAGTTGCTTTTAGTAGACAATTTAATCTATATTTTTTATGGATAGATTCTTAGATATAAATAATGTTACAGTGGACATCTTGATACTTACATCTTCATTTGCATTATTGTCTTGGGTAAATTCTTAAAAGTAGAATAATAGTGCTGAATAATTGTTTTAATGTTTGTTCCTAGTTATATTTTTTCTTTTGTAAATTGTTTTGATTATTTTTAATTTTATATTTGGGACTTTGTGGATCTGTGTTTGTTTTAATTATTTGTACAAGTCTTTTATTACCACAACTAATCTGCTGTCAGTAATAGCAATAACACTTATTAAAATGTTAGGTGTTATTCTGAATGCTTCATATACATTAACTCATTTAACCCTCATGACAATCAGATATTGCTTTTTACAGAAAGGTTAAATAAGTAGTCAATTTTTCAAACCTGAAAATGTAACGTAGAAATTTTGACCTTCCCCCGCCTCATCACCAATACTTAACACTACTAGTCTTTGGCATAATACCAGTGTATTTAATGTCTTTTAACTTCATGACATCATACTGACCAGTACTCAGTCATTATCCAGTGTATTTAACAATTGTAACATTGTTGCAGAAACGATCCAAAATTAGACCTGTGAGAAACACTCAGAGTTGGAGAACTCAGGTTTATGGGGGGGGCGGACCAAGAGGAGCTAGCACTTTGAAGATCTGCCCGCCCCACCAGCTCAGTTGCAAAATTCCTTATATAGACCCTTTTTGGCATGGGCTGATTGGTTAATTTATCCTCAGACTGTTACATAGGGTGGCAGTTGCTATATATTAGTGGCAGTTACAAAGTATTACAAAGCGCGAGAGTTGCTAGAGGGTACTAACAGTTATATTTGTTGCTTAGACAGATCAAACAAAAGGGAAGGTGAGTCTTTAGTGAATTTTGAGTACAGCCCATGCAGCAAGCATATTTACAGAAGCAGAACAGAGAGCTGATTAGCCTTTTGAATGAAAATTCCTCCTCATTTCCCCCTTTTGATGCTTCTTTAAATTCTTATCGGGCATCAACCTCTTGATCTCCCTGGGCCAGGGGCTTGTAATTACACAGCATAAGGATATTTGCTGCAGTCTTTCTACTATAGCCTCTATAAGGGAGATAATTGACTGGACAAGAGGCAACAGGCAAGGGAGGAGTCAGGACCTTAGGAGGAGGAGTACTTATTTGGAGGAGTTCCAAATAAGGTCTTAAAGCCCCTGAAGGTAGAGAACCATCCTCCAAAGAGGTTATTAGGGTCCCACCCTGTCCAATTCTGGATGGGTACATGAGCTATTTTTATAATATTAGTAACTAGCTATTTCAGTTACAGCCTGGCCATTGTCGTTTATTTGGAGACAGCAATCAGATCGGTTAAACTGCCTGCATACTCCCCCTTCTTCCGCTAGCAAGTAATGTAAAGCTAGACAGTTTTGATATATTGCTGCACGCATCTGAGACTGTTGTGTAGCTAAGAGTTCTAGGCTGAGGTCATCAGGTTAGTAATGATCTCTAGGATGGCTTGTAACCTGATAATTTGATTAAGCATGTATATGGGTATCGGTAATCCCAGCTCCCATCAGCAGTCCAAGTTGTGGGGCCATAGTATTGAATGATATGATTGGGTGGCCATTCATCCTCACCCCATGTTTGTTGTCCCTCTACTTCGAGTGACCGACCTCTTAGTCCTGGCTTTTAAGTCTTGATATAAGGGAACATTTAGCTCATTTCCTCCTTTGTCCGGTAGGAGGAAGAAGCCAGGTTGAATGATCCCAATGATGCAACTTCTCTTCCAGTTTGCTGGGAGTTGGGTATAAGCCTTCTACCCACAAATCCAAAAGAGCCCATCTGGCACTTCCCAACTCCCAGGGCTAGTGGAGTTGAGGGTTTCCCAGAATGTGCCAATAGCTGGGTGGCACAGAAGAGGTTAGGGACCATGCCTTCCTTTATAGTACAGTTTCTGACAGTTGAGCTTTGGTTGAAAGAGTGGCACAAGAAGGAGTTACAGTGCTGTCAGTGGCCCAATACCAGGTTCAAACTTTGGGCCACCAATTTAGATCCATGTGATTTAAAAATAGCATTCTTCTGCATGGAATCTCTCCAACCTACTGAGTATATATTGGACCTATCCGGCCAAGACATTTTTCTCCTATTACATCTGAGGACAGGACCCAGATCCTGGGTCAACCCTCTTTATGTCAAACCACCATGTGAGTCCACTGAAGGAGGTAAAAGGCATCTAAGCTAGTTCCCTTCCAAGGCCAGTCCTTGCTCATGAGTGCTCCTCCACACACCCAGCATTTAATAACACCAAGTTCATGGCCTATCCTCTCAGCTAGGTCAATAAAGAGGTTATTCTCTAGTTTTTGGCTCAGGGTGACCTTTAGCTGATCATACATAGGTGGGCTTTGGGGCCTAGGAGATAGTGTAGGTTTAGGTGTGGTTGAATCATGCAACCATTGGACAGTTTCTCCAACTGCTGGGCCCTCTGCATGGTAATGGACCTTTTCCTTGTCTGAGGTCTATCACCAACATACCCGTTTCCCCTAATTTTTCAGACTCTTGGCAGGATTCGCTGCTTTCAGATTTAACTTTTATGTACTCCATCCAATATTTGAATCCCCAGTGAGTGCAGAGTGTGGCATTTACCTGTGGGTAGACTGATTACGGAAGTAAAGCCAGTGGCAGTGTTGTACCCTATCCTGTACCTTTGCATGCAGTGGGTACAAGGGAAAGAGGAAGTGGGCAGACTGGCGCCACACACATGGTGGAGGAGAAGGAAAATAAGTCGTCATGGGTGCCATCCTACTTTAATTAGCAAAACAACCAGTGATGATCAGACAATCTAGAACCATAAAAATGTACCAAAGGGAGTTTAGCCTGAACATGTAAGAATTGAGAGGATCCCAACGTAGACTACATAGGTTAGGGCAGAAGTGATCCTTTGACTCAGTCAAATTTGAGGACGCTACCGAGGCCAAACCTAAAGCACGCAGCAAACAAGTATAATAATGAGGGTTAGGGCTACAAGAGGATAACAATTCATCTGGACAGTCTGCATGATTGATCTTCAAGCTTCTGCCATGCATAGACTGGCCAGCTTCTGGGGTGGCCAGATTAGGGCCGAAGATCTCAGGTAGATTTCTGCTGCCTCCGGAACATGATTTGAAGTGACTGATCAGGAAGAGGCTCTTAAGTCCAAGTCTCCCATTTTTCCGGAGGTGTCGCTATCTTTATCCGGGTGTGGTGGATCCACAGAGTGATATCTGCAACTTCAATAGCAGCGGAAGTAGCTAATATAACAGTGTGAGGGCCTGTCCAGCTTGGCTGAAGTGGCTTCTTCTTCCGGTCTTTAACCCATACTTCATCTCTTGGCTGAAAGGTATGGACCCAATTCCCTAAAATGATAGGGGCCCTTTCTGAAGTTTATTGAGTGATATGACAGAGGATCTTTCCTAAGGCCTGAAGGTGTTGGGACATTTCTAGGTTAGCCATTAATCGAGGGTCTCCTTTTAACTTCCCTATCAGTGGGGATGGTCTACCATAAAGGATTTCTAAAGGAAGTAGCCTGAAGTCCTTGGTGTGCATCGAATTCACAGTAGAGCCAAAGGCAACAAATCAGTTCAAGGTATTGGGTTTCCTGGCAAAGCTTAGCTAGCGTGGTTTTGAGGGTCTGGTTTATGCGTTCAACTTTCCCTGAACTCTGTGTCCTGTAGGCCATGTCGAGCTTCCATTTGATTCCTAGAGCTTTGGACAAGGTCTGAACTATCTCAGACACAAAGTCAGGTCCATTGTCTTATTTTATAGGAAGGGTTGTCCGTATCTTGGAACAATTTCTCTTCATAAGACTCTAGCTACTTCTTGTGCCTGTTAGTGCGTGTAGGAAAAGCTTCGACCTATTTGGAGTAGGTGCAAACTAACACAAGCAGATATCTATGGCCCCGACAGGGCTTGACTTCAGTAAAGTCCACTTCTAGGTCTTTGAGTAGCATAGTTCCAATTGTTTGCACCTTGGATTAAACCTTGGCCTTTGGCCAGCGTTGTTTCGTGCACAAGTCACACATCCAGCACTGACCTGAGAGCACAGGGTTGGGAGTCTGAGTATAAAATAGTAGCGGCCTAACAGGTTTTCTAAAGAAGCCTTCCCTAGGTGAGTTAATTCATGGTGGTGTTTTACTAGCTGAACTAACTGCCAGTGCAGTGGGAATAAAGAGTCTCTGATCTGGAAGCTCTCACTAGCCCTCCTTCCTCCTGATTTCCCCTTCACTTGAAGCCCATTGTTCTTCTGCTTTAGTGTATTTCGGGGATAGAGGCAATTCTGGTGCCAGGAGAACCTTGGAGATTGACTTAGGACCTATTGTGGCACTCGGTTGGTGGGCAGCCTCCTTAGCTGCGTGGTCTGCTAGTCGGTTTCCCCTACTGACAGAGTCGGTTCTTTTCTGGTGGCCCTTGTAGTGAATGACTGCCACTGTAGAATGCTTCCAAACTGCCTCTAACAGTTGGAGGGTTTCTTTTTTGTTCTTGATTTCTTTTCCTCTTGCCATCAGTAATCCCCTCTCTTTATTAATGGCCCCATGTATGTGCAAGGTAGCATAGGCATACCATCCATGAGTAGATGTAGATTTTGGCCTGTTTCCCTTCAGCCTGTTGCAGTACCTGGGTGAGTGCCCATAGTTCGGCCCGCTGTGATAACCAACCCTTTGGCAGAGCCTCAGCTCTGATTACCTCATTGCTAGTTGTTATTGCATAGCTGGCTTTGTGCTGTCCTTCATGGATGAAACTGCTCCCATCTCTGTGAACAATACCAGTTCTGGGTCCTGAAGAGGAACATCTGTCAGATCTGGCCTGCTTGAGTAAACTTCATCCGTGACCTCACAATCATGGTCGGGAGGCCCCTCCTCAGTGGACAGAAATGTAGCAGGATTCAACGTATGTACAGTTTCAAGTGGACTCATGGATTTTCGCAAAGCAGTCCCTGATAATGAGTTATTCTGGCGTTGACCAGCCACTTATATCCTTGATTATTTATTAATGCAATTACAGAATGGGGGACCTTTGCGTTTATATTTTGTCCCAGTGTAAGCTTGTCTGCTTCTCTGACCAGGATTACCGTGGGAGCTAAGGCCCGGAGACACAGCAGCCATCCCACAGCCATTGGATCTAGCTGTTTGGACAAATATGCAGCTGGGCATTGCCCTGGCACAACTGTTTGTGTGAGGACCCCCAGTGCAGTGTGATTCTTCTCATATACGAAGAGGTTAAAGTCCCGTGTCACATCCGGCAGTCCTAATGCTGGGGTGCTGATTAAGAGTCTCTTTATTTCTCTGAAAGCTTTTTCTTGTTTGGAGCCCCATTCCAGGGGTTTTTACCAGACCCAGCTATAGCCTCATACAGTGGCTTGGCAATCTCAGAGAAATGGATTATCCAGATCCAATAGAATCTGGCAGCCCCTAGGAATTCACAGACCCCTTGCTTGGTGTTTGGCAAAGGTATTGAGCAGATGGCCAGTTTCCTTTCATGTCCAAGTGTCCGACGTCCTTCTGAGATGATGAACCCAAGGTACCTGACCTCCTTTTTGCAGATTTGAGCCTTCTTCCGTGACACCTTGTGTCCCATGGTAGAGGGTAGGGCTAGTAAGACTCTAGTACCTTTCCAGCAGTCTCCTTGGGTGGGGCTAGCCAGCAACAGGTCATTTATGTACTGGAGTAGAGCACAGTTCAAAGTCTCTCCAGGGAAGGCAGTCAGATCTGTGGCCAGTGCTTTGCCAAACAGGGTGGGTGAGTTCTTGAAGCCTTGTGGCAGCCAAGTCCAGGTCAGTTGCATCTTTCTCCCGGTGTTTGGGTCTTCCCACTCAAAGGTGAACAAAGGCTGGCTGGCCAGTGATAACTGGTATGTGAACCAGCTTGCTTGAGCAGGTAAGAGACTCTGGAGGGTATTCGGGTTTGGGACTACCGAATAGATGGTAACCACTGCATTGTTGATGGTGCACAGGTCCTGGACAAGGTGGTAATCAGTCCCTCCAGGTTTCTTGACTGGCAAGATTGGAGTGTTCCAAGGTGACTGACACTCCGGTATCACGTAAACGCTGGATGCGGTCTCGAATTCCTAGGCGTACTTCCCACGGCACTAAATATTGCCTTTGTGTGACAGAGGAGGCTCCTGGTCTCAGGTCTACCACAATGGGTGCGTGATTTTTGGCTAGACCTGGGGTATCTTTTTCTGCCCATACAGCAGGGAACTCTTCTAGCAGACTGGTTGGATTTATTTCTTTTCCTCCTGGAGAATAAAGACACCATTCATCCTCCCCGGGCACAATCATAGCCATCATTAGAGTAGGCTGGCTCCTCAGTGTGAAACTGATGGGCTTCCCTAAGGTAAAGGTGATCTGTGCGCCAAGCTTTGTTAATAAGTCTCTATGCAAAAAGGAGATGGGTTACTCAGGTAGGTACAAGAACTCATGAGTCACTAGGTGGCCGCCTGACATTAGTGGACTTCACAGAGTGAGCGGGCAACTTGGTTCCCCATGGCCCAACAATAGTTGCTGTTCGATCCATGAGGGGGGCCACAGGTGTGGTTACCACAGAGTGTTCAGCCCCAGTGTCCACCATAAAAGTTATTGATTGGCCCCTTTACTTCTGTTGTGACTGTAGGCTCCTAGAGGCCTAGGATCAGGGAGCCCGGTCGTTCCTAGTTTGATTGTTCTTTGGCCTGGCCGATGAGCTCTTAGATGGCTGGCTCGGGTTGGTATTTTTCTTTACGAGGTTGATTGAACTTCTTTGGCCATTCAGGCATTTTCCTACAATAAGGGCACTTGTTTCTCCAGTGATCGATCTCTTTGCAGTAGGTGCATTGGTCGCAGTGAAGTGGGGGTCTCCTTTTGGTTTCTCTCTTCCATGGGGGAGCAGAAGTCTATTGTACTGGACTCAGGTTCCCTAATGCAGCTGTCAGCAGGGACACCTTCTGTGTCATCTGTTTGTCAGCTATCTCTTGAGCCTCCTGGTCACAGTTTACAAACATCTTGTTTGTGACCTCTAGTAGCTGGGTGGTATTCATCCCAGCAAAGCCCTCTATAATTTTTTGAAGCTTGTGGTGGATGTCAGTGAAGGATTGAACCACAAATGCCGCATTGACCATGCGCTGGTTCTCTCGTGCTTCAGGGTCAAAAGGGATATACACCCAGAACACCTTGCACAGTCTCTCATAGAACTCTGCGGGCAACTCATCTGGCTTCTGGAGTACCTGTGTCATTTTTGACATGTTCGTATGCTTCCTACCCCCTTGCAGTATTGCTTGCCTGTCCCTGTTGAGTCTCTTTCATGTGGAACATTAAAGTCCCAATTGGGCCTGGCATCTGGCACAGCCTCTGAGGCCCATGCTACAGGGTCTAGTACACCTTCTGGTACTTGTCCTGGAAGCCACCCCCATGCTTCTGATAGAATCTAGTGTCATTCTTCGGTGTTGAAGAGAGTTAGGAGGAGTTGACAGCAGTTATCCCAGGTAGGCTGATGAGTTTGGAAGATGGACTCGAGCAGATCAATCATCGCCTGTGGTTTCTCCAAATAGGGTGGGGCATGCTGCTTCCTTCCAGTTGAGGAGGTTGGTTGCGCTGAATGGCTGATATTAGAGGACAGGGAGACCCTCTTCAATCTCAAAGGGACCTTGTGCCTCTTGGAGAGGCATCTGAAGGGCCATAGATTGCTGAGCTGGGCCATAAAGTGAAGGTGCTGTGGACTCGAGCTTGGTGGTTGCTCGGGCTGTTGGGGTGACAAAGGCACCGATGGTGGAAAGCTATCCGGCAATTGTGGATAGAGTGGCTGTACAAGGACTGGTGGAGCTGCTGGGATGTACAGAGGTAGGAAGATAGATTCTTCCTCGGGGTTCCCTTGGTGGATGATTTTTGCTGGCTCTTCCTTGTCCTTTCCCCGAATCGGTTGGGCCACAAGTACCTTACTCTGTCCCTGCCTATTTGTGCAGAACCAAACCCAACAGGGCACTTATTGTAGCGATTTGCAACCACGAATCTATGTATGGAAACTGTTCTGGATGTCCAGGGGTTCCTGTCACTACCCGGTACACAGCTCTCACAGTGGGGAGGTCTAGGGTCCCTTCTGATGGTCATCTTACCCTGAAGGCGGGCCATTCAAGCTCACAAAGAATACAAAGCTTTCCCAGGGTCAGCTTGACCCCGTAATCCTCTGAGAAACCTTTCTTAAAATTTTTCAACATACAATTTAAGACAATTGTAGAAAAATCTCCCCCTGTGCCTTCCACAGCAGACAACAATTACACCGCACAGAGGATTGGAGGATAGAGTTTGGGAAACTTTGGACAGGACATCACTTGCTTGAGCTGTCTCCAGCCGCACTCCTCTCGGAGATATTTCAAGAGCCCCTTAGCACTGGTGGGTCCATATAAACCCCCAACCCAGACCACTTGAGTAGACTCCTCACGGAGATCCAGTGACACCACCTTAAGCCTTATGAGATTTGCTACGGAACCGCGGATTGGGGTTCAACTCTCGCTTCTTGGCAAGACTACGTCTTAGTCATTCAGCACTCATTCTCTTTCATGCAACCTCCCACCATTCCTTAACCTGTTCTGTGGAGAGTAAGCAGCCATTCCTCTTAACCTATGGAGGACTTGGTTACTCTCTGGAGGGCAGTTGGGCCTTTCTTTTCCAAGTGTTAATCAAATACATTCCACCCTGTGATGGTGACGCAGAAAAACAAGGGTGGGTGCCCCCTCCAGAGACCATTCAGATGCTCATCTGGCAGTGTCTCGAAGGAACTTAGGTGATGCTTAGCCACAGCAGACTCAGCTTTGTGACTTACAATTGGACAGTAGTCCAGTGCTGCCCTGGACCGACTGCCATACACCACAGAACTGCAGAATGAGCCCACATGGACTCTGTAGCCTTTAGGGGACTGTAAGTGTGCCCAGCCATGGAGCCACAAACTCATACCTAACCGATCAAGTCGGCCAAATTGCTCATTCATTCACTCATTCATACATCAGGTTAAAACATTGCCTCCCCCATATTGGAAGGCTGTAACCTGACGTCTCCTCCCCCCTTTTCAAGACTTCCCCACTGGGAAGACCCTGGCCAATGTCTTCTAACTGAAGACTAGTAGGTGATCAAGCTCCTTATCCATCCGGAGACAGGACCTGACTGGGGGCTGATCCCGGGACCATACTTTATCCTGTGGCTGTTCCTGGTGAGTTGGTCCGTTCCTCCTATGAGTCCGGTTGGGGGCTCAGTCTGGGAGTCAGGGCACCTGTTTGAAAGAGAACCCGGAATACTCATCAGGTAGCGCAACTCCTTGTTCATCTCGGAGCCCCTCCGCCCCAGCCTGGCTGAGCCACCGGTCTGGCAGCTCAAAGGGCCAGTGTGGTTGTAATCTTGCTGGGGCCTCCAGAAATGTTGCAGAAAAGATCCAAATTTAAACTGGTGAGAAACCAAGCAGCACTTGGAAAGTTGGAGAACTCAGGTTTATTATGTCAGTCCCAGAGGAGTTCCCGCTCTGAAGATCTGGGCCCAGAGCTCCGTTGCAGCATTCTTTATATAGATCCTTTTTGGCAGATTAATTTAATCAAACCCTTTTGGACTGATTAATTTGTCTTCAGACCATTACAAAGCAGTGAGAGTTGCTATGGTTGTAGGTAATTACATTGCATTACAAAGGGCAGGAGTTGCTATGGGTTACCAGCAGTTACAAAGTGTTACAAAGCGGGGGAGTTGCTAGGGGGTACAAAAAGTTACACTTGTTGCTTACATCAAACAAGAGGGAAGATGAGTCTTTAGTCAATTTCCATATAGCCCATGCAGCAAGCCTATTTACAGAAGCAGAACAGAGAGCTGATTAGCCTTTTGAATGAAAATTCCTCTTCAACATTACATAGGGTTATTGAGATTTTTTTGTAGTGACTATATTTAATATGTATTGATTTACCAGTTGAGAGATTTTTTAATTACTTATATTCTATCTGCTTTTATTATAAATGCAATTTATAATAAATGAGACATACTATAGAACTTTTAAACATTAAAGATCAAAAACCTTAAAGAAGGAACAGGGTAATTATATCTAAAATCTAGGCTAATTTAGTAACCACAATTTAGTATTAAATTTAATTCTCGTTCATGATATTTTTGGTAAGAATGAAATTCTGGCTCTTGGGAATAGCCTGGAGTTATTCATTTGAAATTATGATATTTAGTATGTCAGATATTATTTTTAATGCTAAAATATCTGCCACTGAATAAACCTGAAACGTAGTTCTTTACATATTTTTCATTTAGTCAGTGGTCAAAATTTTATTATATATGCAGAGATTTTAAGGAGCATTGAGAAATATTAAGGTACTGGTTCTGTTTGCTCACATTCACTCTTCTCCCTCTGCGCTTACTCAAAATTGTGAAATTGTGTAAGAGTGACAAATATATTGTTTGTGAGTTGAAGTATGATACAGAGTGTAAAATTGAAATACTTTCTTTGAAATTTTTATTCAGCAATGAGTGTTCATTCCAAGGGCAAAAAAGTAATTTTATTTGAGACTAAAATTTGTGGTTGTGATTGGTGAAAATCCAAAAACAGTTGAAAAGAGAGATGGAAGCCGTTTTGTTAAGGCTCAGCAATTTGGAATGAATTCTATAGTCAATTGTGTGCTACTAATAACTTCTTGAGCAAGGCAGTGATATCATGAAAATAATATTTTAGGAAGTTGAATTCTTGTAGTCATATATAGGAAGACTATCTCAAAGGAAGAGATAACAGGGAATTACTTAAGAGCCTACTGCTGTATTACACACTAATACTTCTTGAATTTGATTTTGATTGCCTTAATCTAAGGTGTATGGAACCCCAGCTTAATCTGTTTCTCTTAAAGTTTTATTCTTAATTTCTCCTAGGAGCCCACCATCCTGAACTTCCTTTAATTCTTGCTGTATCTTTTTTCTAAGTTTTAATGCATACATTTCTCTTCCTGTCACACTTTCATTTCCCCTTCCCTTATCATCTCTTTCCACTTCTCCTCACCTCTTAACCTGAGATAGAGATAGAAATAGAGTTCCTGGGTTCTAATCCTGGTTCTCTCCGTTCTTAGCTGTGTACCTTCGATTTACTTAATCTCCTAAAGCTTCAATCTCTTTTGTATAAGGTAGATTATCATATAGTTCCTATTTTATAAAGTCCTTGGGAGAATTAATGGATAAACATATGGAATATTCTTAAAAATAGTGCTCCACAGTTAAGCATTATATGACTATTATTATTATTGTTATTGTCATGTTTGTTTTTCTGATCTCAGCATAGATTTTACTTCTGGCAAGTTTTTGCTGACCCAAAGCTGGGTTTGGGTACTACTCCTACGTGTTTCTGTAGATTCCTGTACTTCCTTCGCCATGTTGTGTTATCATTGCCTAGCTGTTTGAATGGTACATGTTCTTTTACTGCTACCATCACATCATCATATCTTCCTTGACCAATGCATAGTAACTGCTCAATAAATATTTGTTGTCTAGCACATATATATAATTCAAATAGACAACTAAAATTGAATACAATATGGGGAAATTTGGGTATTTGAACTAAACTATTGAGGTTTGTTTCAGAATTTAATTTTACAGAGTCCTTTGTATAGCTTTGAAACCCTAAAATATTTGTTTTGTCCTGTTTTATTTTGTTTTGTTTTGGCTTTCACCATTCTTTTAGTCAGCAAGTCTTTCATCTGGACCTTGACCCAAGAGGTTAAGGTTTTTCAATTTCACTCTGTTTCCAATCTCCTAGTCTTCAATCAAGCTATTTTGCTATTCATACACTTGCAGGTAAAACCCCTTTAGCTTTGCCTGGAATATAAAGAAATGCTACAAAAGGGTAATTACAGGCTGGGCCCTAACCATGGGAACTGTTTTAATGTGGATCTTCAAAGATGTAAAATTTTCATTTTAGACTAAGGAAGTGCTTGTTATTCTGCCTTAATTTCAATGTCTATTTGGAAAGAAGAGGTGCTTTGGCTTACAGGTGAAAATAAAGGTGATCATAGTAAGACTCAAGTCCTGGAGATAAAAAGTTGAGAGCCAAAAGCTGATCTTTTTGGTTAGTCATTCAGGGATGGGGTGGAGGAAAACCTCAAAGATTAAAGGTGAGTGAGTGGCAACAACCAAGAGGAAAGGACAAAAGTCTGTAGCAAGGAAACCACTGGTGGCCAGAATAAGTCAGAACCTTTAAAAGGAGCCCTGTGATAGAGCAATAGAAATAATACTTTGTGTGAAGTATTCCCAATACTGACATTTATTTATCACTTGCTGTGTACCAGTTGCAGTAAGCATTGTTGGGTGGAATTCAAAAATGACATGATCTCTTAGAGAATTTAAATATCTAGTAGAAAGTGTAATGAATATCTGGTTGAATATGTAATAGATAATTACAACTGACCCTTGAACAACACAGATTTGAACTGCGCAGGTCCACTTATACACTTTTATTTTTTCAGTTAATATAGTTGGCTTGCCATATTCATGGGTATCACATTCTTAGGTTCAACCAACTACAATCGGAGACAGTATTTTTAATCTGTGGTTGGAAATCCATGGATGCAGATGGCCAACTGTATACAATGTTTGACGCCATTTTATATAAGAGACTTGAGCATACACACCTTTTGGCATTCACAGGAGTCTTGAAACCAACCCCTTGTGGATGATTATAGTTAAGTTTTGGGAAAGTCAAAAGTTATACTTGAATTTTTGACTGTGGAGATATCGGCACCCCTAACACCCTCATTGTTCAAGAGTCAACAATATAATAATGACTGCTAACACTGCCCAACACCTCCAAGGATGTGAGCTCCATGAGAACACAAAGCATGTCTATTTTGTGTCTGGCACATAGTACTTACTTGTTCAACAAATATACTAACTCAATAAATAAATTTGTTTAAGCTTTCCCAGGTACTTTTACTAAGTACCTTCACAGATCTCTTCCTTGGTATTCTACCTTTCGTGTTCACCCCTTTCGTGATGTAAGCTAGATGGATAATAGTACCCATAAGAATAACAATATAACATAAGACAGAATAAGTTGAATTAAATAAAATTTCAAATAGACTGTAAAGGAGAAAAAAATTCTGATTTGGTAGGGTCACAGAAAGCATTTCTAAGGACTTTTGCTTTTAACCAGGCCTTTTAAGAAGCATAAGGTTTTGATAAACAGAGTAGAAGAAAATAGGAGTTTATGTAGCCATATCTTACACCATATTAGTTGTTATACTCTGTCCTAGATCTATAGTAACTATATGCTACTGCATTCACCCTTTCTCTTGTCTCCTTAAATTTTGTTTTATTTTTTTCAACAAACGATCCTTTGGTTTTCTACAACCCATTAGATGCTGTTCCATCTAGATACACTTTGTTTATTCCTTATTCATATTCTCTTACCCAGTGAATCCCTTATTTTCTATTCCTGGAAATGAAATATTCTTTTACGCTTATTACTTAGATTCTAACATAGAAAACCCAGAGACCTCCCTACAGTGTAATTTATCTCTTTAATTTGCTTGTCTCTGCGCATTCATACACATGAGCACGTGTTTAAGAAAAGGGGAGGAAAAGAACAAGAGATGGAAAAGAGTTTAAAGTGGGATGCTTGGCAAAAGGTAAAAATAAATGATGGTTATTCAGGAGAAATTGGCAGAATTTATTAACTGACTAGATTAGGGGAGCAAAGAATAGAAACTGGTAAAAGATGACTGAAATCCATAGAATGTGTATTTTAATTTAAGTCATAAACTTTCTCTGTAAATTTTTCATGAACTTTGAAAGGCTTTTATATGAACCTGTAAACTTTAAAGGAAAACAGTATCTTTAGATTTCCATCATAATCTTAATTTCACTAATTTCTCTGCTTAAAATAGTCTAAAAATAAAATACAGATTACCAAGTCCAAAATGTCCTACATTTCTGACCATGGCTGCCTTTTTAACTGACCTTAACCACTGCTCCACTTTCTTATACTAACCATATAAGCCTTATATTTGGCCCTGCCTCAAGAGTTTATGCACTTGCTGATCCCTCAACGCAATTGCTCCTAGTACTTGGTTTACTCAATGTTCAGCCATCAGTTCTTCCAGGTCCACTTATCTAATGGTACCTTCTCCCAGTTATTTGTAGTCTAACCCAATACTTTGTTTTATTTTTGTAATATAACTTAAACTGCCTAAAACGATTTTCTTGTTCGTCAGCCTTTCTCTACTAGAGAAATCTTTGTGAGGTTGGTCCTCTGTTCTTCCTTCACTCATTGCTGCAGTCCCATTGCCCAACCTTCTTATTGTATCAATGTTAACATAGCAAATCAAAATAGGATCAATCTTAACTTTAAAAAATTAATAATGCTACTTATTAAGATTTGATTGCTTAAGACCTAAGGTTTCTGTATTCTAACGCCTTTTTTATTATGCAAAATAGATTCTCTCACAATAATTTTCATTTCTTACTCTTTCAGAACCCACCTCTAGAGAGAAACTTGTACCTACCAACGCTTTATGGCCAAAAGCCTATAATGGGTAACAGTTCAAATGTTAATGTTATGTTTCCTCTCCTCTGAGAACCAGGAACCAAACAATATGGTGTTTGGGTATTGTAAGGGTGAAAGTCATTTGATTATTTTTTAGAGCAGGCTTAGTGTGTGCCTTTTTTTTAAGTTCCCTTAAGAACTAGTTTGTGTTCAAGTTTCAGTGAGATAAGGGTGTACCTCCTGCTGCCTGTGAATATTTTGATGTTATCTTTAACAATGTATCATCTGACATCAGCATCAGAATTATTTTGAGTTCCATAACTCTCCAAACTTCTTGCAAACTCTTGAAAATAAATCCCAGATCCTGGTATAAAACCTAATAATTTAATTTCAACCAGGGTCCACTTTTTGTTCTCTTAAGTACAGTCTGTTTCTCAGTTTGGCATAGTACCAAGGATATTGAGGAATATTGATTGCTAAATAAATGTAAAATTTATGTTCACTGAAAATAGTTGTAATTAGTAATAATAGCTATCATTTATTTTGAGTGCCTTCAAAGTAGGCTGTGCAAGGCAATAACTTAACTTGATAATCTCCCAACAACCTTGACAAGTAGGGAGTAACTTGGCATTTTACATTTGAAGAAACTTTGACTTAGAAACATTTACTTTTACAAAATCTCACTACTAGAAAGGATCAAAAGTTGATTTATCACCTAGGTCTGTGTATAACTTCAACACTGGTCATCTTACCACAATGCTTAGCTGCTTATATTATTTAATTTGATGGAGACACTTATATGACATCCACATTGTGCTCATATGATACTAATAATCCTGATTTATCACAGCCACACACTTTCTTTGAGTTCCTGGCTGAGATAACTCTACATAAGTCTATTAAAATTTTCAAATTGAACTAATGGTGCTAGACAAGTAGGAAAGGGATTTTACAGTCTTCATTTATTTGCAATAATCTTATTATTGTCATAATTAAACAATAACTTCAGTTTTTGGTTCAGAAACAGAAGCCAGCAAAAATTGAATGTTAATATTAGCAGCAGCTTCATGTCTGTGTATTGGGAGGGTGGGGGATGGGGGTGGGTAATTTGCCTTGAGAGAGAGAGTAAGAGAGGGAGAGAGCAGTTACTATGCAGAGATATAAGGTCATTTCTGTAGTTTAATTGTCTAATTGCAGGGGATGGACGACCAATACTTATAAACAGGATTAAGGAAAGAACACAGCAAACAATATAGGAGCCAGATAAGTGATAGTCACAATAATTGCCCCAGTGGCTCAGAGAAGAGAGTTGTTGTGGTCAGAAAAGCTGCTTGTTAAGAAATCCACTGTAGCATGAGGTAATCACATAAGAGGAACTGTAAGTACTGTATACTGAGTGCTGTATCACTGCTTCTCTGGTCTTATTTAAGTTGGGAGGTGATTAATATAAGGGAGAGGTTAACATTTAGAGGTTGAGAGGAAACAGCAAAGGTTTATTTTTACTTTATTTTTACTTTTTACAACACCTGAAATAAAAAGCATTTTGTTTTGTTTTCAGACATAATAGAATCCATTCTTTAGTTAGAATTGACTCTGCATGATATTTTTTCATATTCACAAGGGAAACCAGAGTCTGTATGTTTTGTTGTAGAGCAAGTGAAGAGAAGTATACCCATTTCAGTGAGGCTTCAGTCTGTATGATGTGAGTTTAATTAAACCAGCCTTGTATTAAGAGCATGTCAAACTCAACCACTTCCTTCAATCCACTTAGAGCACAGTGAATGATAGTATTGTCTCTGATCCATTGCTCTACATATTGCTTACTAAACATATCCTTTTATCCACTAATAGTTTCTTAATTTTATAAGTGCTTGTCTCTTTACTAGATAAAGTAAGTTCTTCATTGATAATTTATTAGACTGCTCCATAGTTACCCTTAACATGTGCTTAGGCTACTAAGAATGTCCATTAAGTTACATAAGCATTTTAATAAATGAATTTAAGTCTTTAATTTTATTTATTTATTTTCCTTTTTTTAATTCCCTCCCTGCACACCTCCATCCCTGACCCATGGATGTCACCATCTTCCCTTAAGAATTGGATCTCTGAAGGTGGGGTGTCTCCTCCCACGTGCTCGCTGCAAGCACCTAGGATCTGGCACACTGGATCAGCCCAGCCCACTCGGGGCCTGGCGCACCCGGGGTACGATCCGTGGCTCCACCTGGGGTGAGAACCCAGGACCTTCTGCATGTAAAGCAGACATGCTAACCACTGATGTCTTTAATTTTAGAAGTACTAAATGCAAAGTGGAAAACCAGGAAAATTAGGTTTGGGCAAGGTATTTGAAGTCATTGCTCTGGTTCTGAACATCTCTTAAGAGAACTAAGATAAGATAGGTACTAGAATAAACATCCTTAATATTGAGCTAAGTTTCTTTTTTGTGTACCTTAAAATTCACTATGAGTTTTGGTTAAAGAAGGGCAGTAAATACCCACTTGATCATTGACCTATGCATTTACTCGGGCACTTTTCTGTTGACATATTTTAAATGTGTCTTCTGGATTAGCCATGGAGAAAGAAGTAAGCTTGACCAGTCAGTCAATGGCTGACATATGAACTGTCTGAAATATGGACTTGGTTTTATAGGAACTTCAAATGAGACTCCATAGCTAGGTACTTCAGAATATGTGTATATATGTATATCTCTGTGTGTGTGTGTGTGTGTGTGTGTGTGTGTGTGTGTGTGTGTGTGTATGTGTGTGTGTGTTATCAGAATGATGTGATTTGAAGAGACCACTAAGAGCCAGAAATTCTGGCCATTTCTTAAAAGGCTAGTTAGCTAAGCATATTTAATTAGGATTAATTTATTTTGTTGACTCACAGCTTAAAATTAAATGTGACTAACGGGACCAATGTGGAAGAAATGGGGCAAAGTTTGGAATTAGAGGGTCCTAACTTGTTGGTAGAGGAGGGAGTGGTAGAGACAGTATTGCCTATGTCCTAGTTTTACCTCAGGTGACCCTAATCACAGATCACTGATTCTGAGCTGCTTTTGAGAGCTAGTGGAGAGAGATTGTGTTATAGCCTAGTAGTATGTAACTCTTCCAGGTCATAGGTGGTATCTCTTAGTGTCATTCAGAGGTGAGGACGATTTCATGGCAGGCAGCCTGAAGCTGTTGATATAACACAGAAGCCTTGAGTGGAAAGCTTTGGGAAATCTGATTCCCAGAAAAGTAAAGCATCATAAACTCCTTTGAGTGTATAAGTTTTACCTGTTATGCAGTTATAAGGAAATAAGAGCTAAAAAGGATCTTAGCTAAGTTGAATTGAGAGAAAATATTTATAAACAGACTTTAAATATTTGAAAAATATTTTAAAAGTAGGCTTTTATTTTATACTTTTAATTGGGATAGCATGAACTGGCATTTCCTTTAAAGAGCCTGGAATTCAGTCTTAATTACCAAGATAGCTTTTCAAACATAATGGACTAACTATATTGTAACAGGATATTTTTCCTCCTCCCCCTAGCCTTCTTTTTCTGAACAATTTTAAATATATAAAAAATTAAGTTAAATGATTACCACCTAAATTCAATAATTGTTAAAGTTTTGCCACATTTGCTTTGTCTTTATATGTGTATTTTAATTATTTGTTTTGCTAAACAATTTGGAAGTTTGAGACATTATGATCTCTCCTACTTCAACATGATCTCCATTAACTGAGGACATTTGCTTATATAACCAAAATACCATTATTATACTACACAATTTCTTAATAGCATCTGTTATCCACACATAGCAAGATAGTTAACCACTTATTTAAGGTTGTTTTTCCTCACTCTAGTAACTCTAGTCCCCCATCACTTTGCCATGGACCTGATGCCCAGCAGCAGTTGATGAAATTGCTTGAACGTTCATATGGTTTTAAATTTGGGGACCTCTAAAGTAATGATTCTCAACTTAGGGTGCACATTAGAATAACTTGGGAAGCTTTTAAAAATTCTAATCCATATTCATCCCAGCACATAAATTGTGATTTCTGGGGATGGGAGACTCAGGCATCAATATTTTTTAGTTTCCCAGGTGATTCCAAGAGATGGCTAAGATTGAGAAACACAGCTACAGAGCCTAGTAGTCTTCAGTGAGTGTGTTCAGAAGTGTTTGGAGGGTAAATTGATATTTTTCTGACCAGAACAGAAATGAAGAGTGATGTGCAAAGGTGTTTAGGCTTTTTCTTTTTCTTTTAATAAATATCTACTAAATATCTACTATGTTTAAAGCACTGAGCTAAGTTCCATTCATAAAGATGAATAAGATAAGTTAACTGTTGTGTTCTAGAAAGATCATGAACTTAAGAGATAGACGTCTATGGAGTTAAATTCTAGCTTTGCCAGGAACAAGTTGTGTGCCTTTAGCTAAGTCCTGAATCAGTGTGCCTTAGCTTTTCTTACCGATGTTATCTGTACCTCTCTTAGCCCTCTCTCTATGCTCCAACCACAGTGGCCTTTTTTCTGTTCCTCAAACATATAAAGCTCATTCCTACTCTAGGGCCTTTTTACTAGCGTTCTTCCCCCAACCATACCCCCTACTTTAGCCTGGAACAAAGACTGGCCCTTGCTAGTCGTTTAAGTTTCAGTTTAATTGTTATCTCCTCAGACTTCCCCTGACCACCTAAAGTAACCATTTAAATAGTCCATATCATGTTTGATTTTCATTTTGGCACTTATCCTTTCTTGGTATTTTCTTGTTTGTTATGATCTCCCTACTTCTACAATGTAAGAGTACCATGAGAGCTGGGACCTCATCTGTTTCGTTTCCTGTATTCCCATTAACTGTAGGAAAATGAGATATGGAGGATGCTTAATAAATATTTGTTGAATAAATGAATAAGTAAAATGGTGAAAATAATTCTACTCTATATTTGAGATAATTTATGAAATCTTCTGGGACAGTCTCCTATCAATCCACACATGGCTTTTCCCCAAGAAGCATCTTTTCTTATAGATGCTAAAAGTTTAGCAGATCTAAGGAGGTGGAGGGTACTTCTGCTGAATGTGCAACAAAGTGTGCTGGCAATGCCATTTCAGTAGCCCACTCCCCAAGCTGAGGTTACACAGTTCCTTTTTACTCTTACATTGAGTCTCCTTGTGAGTAGCATCAAAAGTAATTGTGTTATCTTAATACTTCTCTCTCTGAACAGAATTTGTTGATTAACCTTTGGGTAATGCTAGAGAAATAGAATGTATTAATAAGCCATTCTTTCCTTGTGTATCACTGATAGTCAAGAAGGAGGTAGCATCAGTCAGCTAGTTAACTATACTGGCTTTTCCAAGCTAAAAAGCAAATGAAGTAAATGCACACAGAATGTTCTTGGGTTTCTTTTTTCTTTCTGGTATAATTTTTTAAGCTTTACTTTATTGATCTTTACTGTGCCAGCCACTAAATGATTAGAACACATCTCACATCGTTTCTTTGAGGTAGGAACTGTTTCTTATTCCATTTCATATATGCTCATAGCAAGTTTTAGGGAAGTTAAAAAATTAGCCCTAGTTGGTAATTTGTGCACCAAGATTAAAATCAGGATAGTCTGACTTTATCTTCCACAGTTTTAACCACTCTACCTCCCATTGTATCCTTTTCTCTTCTCATCTTTTATCATTTAAGTAATTCTTCAAAAGACGTTCGAGATGACTAAGGGTAAATCTTTGTCTCAAAGCAACAGATACCAGGAAAACAGTTCCCAGTGGCCTTGCTCAGAAGCCATGTTTGACTCTATCTTAAAGAATAGTAGCATTATCGTTCATTATTATTATTTAGTAGGTAAGTCTGGAAAGTGTAACCAAAGTTCTAGACTTCTACTTTTCATTAAGCCTTCTGATTATTTTTTGATATCTATGGAGTTAAATGCATGTATTCTAGGCTGTCTTTAGCAGGGGATCCAAAAGAAACATTTGTATTTAATACTAAAATTATTTTGAGATATACTGATGTTTTTAAATTGAGTTAACTCTTTTTTAAATTTTCATATTACATTTTTTGAGACAAGGAAAATTAGCCCAGATTTGTATAAAATTATCAAGCTTTGTTACTGAGGTTAGTTTGACATGAGAAAAGCAGTTTTATGTGATGTTCTAAAGATGTCTGCTTTCCATAACTCATTCTGTAACTTATGTGTAGTCTGCACTGGTATTCAATTCAATTTTTTTGATGTAGCTGTATTCAAGAGAAACTAGGTATTTATGGTTTTAGTAAGACAGCCTGACTAAAAGATGCTTACTTATTCGAGATGGAGAAATTTAAGAAGAAATTATCCATGTGCTAACAACATGTAGTTACCCTTCAGTATCAAATTAAATTTCCTTCTCCCTGTGCCATGATGCCGTCACTATCAAATTAAATTTCCTGGTCCTGCATGTTAAGGTCATTTGTTACTTCATTTCTACAAACATTTATTAGTGCTTATCACTGTCCTAGACACTATGTGTCTCACTATATTTCAGAAGCTCAAATTTAATCATAGGGCCCTATGGCAGAGGTTCCTAAACTTTCTTGGTTGTCAATGTTCTTCGTGTCTCCGTAATTTTTTCATACCATACCTAGGTCAAAAGACATCTAATAGTTCTATTTATTAAATATTTGGTCTAAACAACTTAATAGGTATGGTCTAACAACATAATAGTTATTTGTAAAAATAATACCCAAAATTAAAAGAAAAACAATTTTTTTTGCCCATAATAAAAAATGTTTTAAAAAATTGACACCAAAATACATTTTATTTCATTCTTAAATAACCACAGTTACTAAGGTGATATGTTCCCCTGTTGGGAATTGCACATCTTTTTGACTTTTGGAGTCACATTGGATACCCATCCCACATTGATTTTCATGTACTTGCTTTTTATCACAATGGTTGAAAACCCAGTTTTGCAAAAGATATGACATTATCAAAAGGGATATAGCGTGATCTAATGTTGAAACTATGAACTATCCTATAGTTTCTGTGGTTCCATACAGTTGAGAAATACTGTGCTTCCCTCAAAAATTTAAAATGTTTAGCAATCTCTTTCTGAGTTTATTGTGCTGCCCCAAAGCCCCTCAGCACACAATTGGTAAATATAGACCTGTGCAAAAAATAGTCTCTGTATAACTAATTTTATTTTCTACTTCTTCCCTGCTAAAACTTTCTACTCTAGGTCCCCTCCCCAAATAAATAAATAAATAAATAAATAAATATTTGCCTTTGTTTATGCACAACACACTCATTTTTACCTCTGATTTATGCTGTTCTTTCCACCTCACACTTACCCTTTCTTCCTCAATTACCTTTCCTCTTCTTCTAAACCATAGTTCTTCCCTCCTGACCTCTACTTTAAGACCTATTTTAGACTCTAGTATCTACTCTGTTGCCATTTTTCTTAGTCTACCGTGTTAAACTGGAAAAGAAAATGGTTCCCCCGAGAGATATCCACATTCTAATCTCTGGAACCTCTGAATTACTGTTACCTTAAATGGAAAAAGTGCCTTTACAGTGATGATTAAAGATCTTAAGAAGAGATTATCCTTGATTATATACATGAGTTCTAAAAGCAATCACATATAACCTTACAAGAGTGAGGCAGAGGAAGATTTGAATATACAGAAGAGAAGATGATGTGAAGATAGAACAGAGAGAGATTTGAAGATGCTAGCCTTTAAGGTTAGAGGGATGTAGCCACAAGCCAAGGAATGCTGGCTTTACCAGAAGCTCAAAGAGTACAGGAACAGATTTTCTCCTACAGCTTCCAGAGGGAGCCTGGCCCTACTGACACTAGTTTTCAGCCTATGCATGTTAAACTGATTTTGGACTCTGGCTTTCATAACTGTAAAAATAAATTTATGTTGTTTAAGCCACTAAGTTTGTGGTAGTTTGTCATAGCAGTTAGAGTAAACTAACACATTTGCCTTCTACATTAGTTAGCTCTTTTGTGTACAGTATATCTGGTGTATTTCTTCTTTATAATGCCAAACTCTAAGAGGCTCACTTCTATGTGGACAAAAGTTCTCTTTGATCAGATTGATCTGCCTAAAAAAAATAAACATATATAATTGCTAATTCATTTATATGTTCATTCATTCAATAAATTTTTGAGAATTTACTGTTCCAAGCCCTGTATCTGGTGTCATTTTCATGATTAAATCTTTCCCAGACATCCACTCATAAGTTAACTGTTGTACTTATTTGTTGTAAATCATAATTAAGCCTTAGTAATTAATAATTCAAGCTGTCCTTTTTTTTCCCCCTCAATTCTCAAACTGACAGCAAGATGATCTTGCTAGAGCTTGTTTAGAAGGAAAATCATGTTGCTAATTCTAAAATTACATATTGTTGTGTACTGTATTTGTCCTGAAAGCACAGGTTGTTAATATTGAAAGTACCTTACAAATAATTAGTCAACTCTCCTATTTTCCATGTATAGGAACTGAGTTCTAAGGAGGAAAAGTGATTTGCCTGAGGTCATAAAAAATAATGGCAGAACTAGAATTCTATCTCAATTTATCCTTCTTTCCACTACAGGAAAAATATAGTTTACTTTTAACACAGCCTTAGACTTTATATTTAACTGTTGGAATTTTGCAGTGATAGATGGTTCTCCCAAAATGGGGAGATGATTTCAAATGCACCTTTTGAATATCATACCTATATAGTCAAATACTTAACTCCTCTGGATTCAATCTTGTTGCCTTCTAAAATTTGAAATTGTGTTGGAAGCCTAAGATTTCCCAATATCGAAAGTTTGTTTTAGACTGTATTTGTATCTTTGTTAGTTTCATTCCTATTAGAACAGAGTGAGGAGAGACCTCTATGATAAACAAGTACAGTTCTCTTATTTTGCAAGTGGCCACTTTGGACTGGTGGTTCTATAGAGTAATGGGAAAATTACTGGATTGAGAGATGACAGATTTAGATTCTGGTTCAAGGTCTATAATGAACTAACTGTAAGTAACTAGGCAAGTCATCAAATAACTTCCTTTCCCTGAACTTTATTTTATTTGTCTGTAAAATGAGAGGTTAATCTGCATAACATCTAACATTCCTGAATCATTGAATCCAAGGATTTTGACTTTCAGCTTCATACTACCTTACAACTTGCCCTCTACAGACTTTTAAAACATACAGTCTATAAGGACAGTCTTATTTTGTTATTTTTTAAAGTCCATGCCATTGCCAGGATTGAGAGATCACTTTGCACAGAGTGAATGCTGAGGTTGATACATATATTCTTTCTATAGACTGTTAATACTAGAAGGGGAAATAAGGAACTTTGGGGCATAGACTCTTTAGTGGAGCAGAAAATCAGACAGAGTGCTTAGATACTTCAGTAGAATAGCTCATGAGTAACTACAATGATGGTAATAATGAGAATGACAGCAAACATTTATGTATTGTGGGTTAAATACAGTGCTAAGCACTTTAAATGTATTAAATGAATGGATTAAATGGGTTAATAAATGTAGAACACATAGAATAATGCCTGATACTTGGTGAGAGCTATATAAGTAATAGCCATTATTATCATTTTTATTGTTATATTATTGTGGTGGTAGTTGTAGTTAATCTTCGCAGCAACCCGTAAGGTAGATGCTATTTTTATTTATTTTGTGGATGGGGAAGTTAAATGCCAGTGGTTAAGCCAGGAAATAGAATAGAATTTAAATCTCTAATCTATGTAGCTGAATCTTCATTTGGTTAGGAATGCCTGAGAATATTGAGTAGCTGTTTTACTTGGAAGTAGCCAGGAAAGACCCCTTTGAGGAGGTGACATTTAGGCTGAGAGTGAAAGATAAAAAGCTAGCCATGCAAAAATTAGGGAGGGGGCCACCAAGAGGAGTTCTAAGCAGACAGTAAGGCCAAGTGCAAAGGCCTGAAGGGGAGAGTGGATTTGATAAAGTTCTGAACATAGAAATGTCACCTTCTCAGTGAGTCCTTCCCTGAATACTCTAAAATTACACACCTACACAAAGTTTCTATTCTCTTTCCTGTTTCATTTTCTCCTTAACACTTATCACTGTCTCACATACTACTATATAATTTATTTTGGTTTCATCTATCTCTCCAACAATGGAATATTAGCTCTATAAGGACAGAGGTTTTTGTCTGATTTGTCACTATAACTAGGGGCCTCTCTTAGGCTGTAGGGCTTCTTTCAGCAAATGAGAAAAATGTCTCCTTTCCAAGAGATTGCAGGCCCTGACACAGCAGCTTAGCTAGTAAAGCATGATCTGGATTTGAGCCTCATCCTGCCTCGACTAGGAGCTCTTATACAAGACATAATTGAACAACCAAACATGACAGTCTTATAGGCATCCATAGTGCCTACAACAGTGTTAGCATGTAGTAGGCACTGAATTGATATTTGTAGAATGACAAGATAGTTTAGAGTGAAGGGAGAGTGGTTATCAGTTGTGAAGTTAGGCAAAAAAACAGATCCAGTAGGGACTTATAAGGAGTTTGATTTTTTTTTTCTCATAGCAGTTAGTTGGGAAGTCTCCTGAAATATTTTTCATTGAATCATTATCTTCCATATTTTTAATAAGCAGTGGAAATGATTCTGTAGTGGGAAAAGGAATGACGAAGTTAGTTGAAGTCCAACTTGCAATACTTTTGAACCTTGGCCTCAAAGATTGGCCTCTTGCCTTTTTTTACCATTGTCTATTTGGCATTGCATTTTGTCTGCATATGTTGGTTTACCATGTTCTATCAAGCTCAGTGAGGGGCTTTGGAATAAGCTATAAATAAAATAACCATTTTTTCTTGCAACTCTAGTTCAAACACAGTAGGGTAGAATTTTTCAATCAGAGTTGTTGCAGAAAACCCAGGACCCCTGGTCCTTGTGATTGAATAGTGTGGGTGGGGGTGGGGAATGAGGGCACCCCAAAATTATTCTACTTAGGAACTTTCTGTATGAATTAGTCAAGAGCATCTTATTTTCCATCAGCTCCCACTCTCACCTCCCCAAAACACCAACCTTCACTGATGTAATTTTGGGTGTTCTTTGTCCACTGAGATGACGGCTGGAATTTGGCATTAAATGACTGAGCTTTTGTTTTTCTTTTATACTGATGTTTTGTTGGCACCACGGCCACATTTGAGAATTCAGTTTTTCTCTGAGAGGTTTTTGTTGGCAGTTTGTATCTTATTGCCTTTCTCTTCTGTGATTGGACAGGGCTACAGCTTGAAAAAGAAGAAAACTGCAGTAGTTTATTGATAGAGTTCCTGCCCCACTGTGCCCTAGGCCTAGTACATGCATGCTTCTGATGAATCACTGTTGTTAGTATTTAGTATTTACTTATCCTTATAGCCCAGTATTGTGCAAAGCATAGAATCTGCCCAAGGGACTTCACAGCTAAGTCATGCACTTGATCTGTTGGCTTTCTCCCACCTTCATCTTCGTTGGTGGCTACAGGGAGGAAAATGGGAGATAAAAAAACTTTAAGCAAGAGAAAATCTAGACTATGTTGCTTTATTCCTGCCTGGGAAGTGGCCTGGGAGTTCAGATGCAAGGATTTGATGCTCTGTGCAGCTGCCATAAATCACCTGCTCTCATTGGGGTGAGGATGAAGTATTTCCACATGGTTGCTCAAGTCTCTCTTCTCTTTGCCCTTGTGCTCCCTCCCTCTTTTTCTCTTTCATTAATTGCTTAAGCAGTTGCTGATGCAATTAAAATGAAATGTGTCTGCAGCCTGTGTGGTTTGCTGTCAGGGCCCTTTCTCTAAGGTCTTCATCTTGCTGCTAGGGATGGGTGAACATCTGATTTTGAAGCAAAAGGAGGGAGGGACCTGTGGCTGCAGTTAAATGCATTTTCTAAAAACGGCAACTTGCGAGCTAGATTTCTCCTGACATTCTAATCATTTTACCAAGCCAAGCCCTAGTCCCTTGTGCTGTTCATTAATGGGGCTTATATTTGGCAGCACAATATATAGAAATGAATCCTGCTGAATTGTTCTTATTGGTGATATAGAACGTGCTTTTCATTTTTAAATAGGTGAGAATAAGACAGACACAGCAGTCTCGAAGTGCAGAAGACACAAAACCAATCTCACATGTTTCCATGGAAAATAAGAACCTGGAGATATGAAAAGGGCTAGATTGCAACACTTTGTTTCAGATCACTGGGAGGATCCACACTAACACTGCTATTATGTGTATCTCCCTCCTGGCCGTCATTCTCAGCCTGCCTCTATCATGTTCCCTTTCGTTTGTTAATTTTGAAATTTCCATGAGAAGCTCAGATGATCTAACCGTAGTCTTTCTACTCAGTTTGTTACAGGAGGATTGACTGCTTGCCTTTACCAGTGCTACTTGGTAATCATGTGGCAGGTGGATTGTTGTGTGACATGAATTCTCCATATGTTAACCTGTACCTGAGACTACTATATGAGTTTGCCGTGTTCACAAAGGGATTACACTGCCTACCACAGTGGTACTCAAACTTTAGCATGCGTGGGAGTCAGCTGGAGAGCATGTTAAAACACAGATTTCTTGGCTGAACCCGTAGAGATTCTGATTCAGTAAATGGCGGGATTCATTTACATTTTAAATAAGTCCCCAGGAAGTATGGATGTTCTCAATCTGGAGACTATACTTGGGATAATGCCTTACATATAACTAAGACTCAATATTTGTTGATTTGATTTTTCTAGTAGTACTCTCTTAGGATGTGATAGATTCCAAAAATTTTTGTCTGCTTTTACTTTCAAGCAAAACGAATCTACTGAAACTATTACTGAATTTCTAACTTTTAGCCACCCTCTCCCACAGATTTCCTTTCAAATCATCCATGTTTGTTGCTAGCTGTGTATTTATTTGTTAGGGCGCTTGATTCTGGTAGGCAAAGGTATAGTTACTTTGAAACTTAGATATTTTGTATTTATAATTAGACAACTGATCTGATACTATGTGCCTGGATGGGTCCCATGTTTTTTCCTAAGATGTAGGAGAAGTGTGTTATGTGTATTCTTTGTGAATACTTTATTGAATTCCTTCACGCACCCTGATTTGGTCAGATCACTTTCTGACTTGACAGTGATGATTGTTTCTTTTTTTTTAATAGACTTTATTTTTCAGAATAGATTAAAATTTACAGAGAAATTGAGAAAATAATATAGAAAATTTTCATATACCCTGCACCCAGTTTTCCCTATTATTGACATGTCCTATTAGTAGTAGGATACTTGTTTTAATTAATGAACCAATATTGGTTTATTATTATTAACTAAAGTCTATATCTTATTTAGATTAATTTACTTTCCTTCTTCTGTTCCAGAGTCCTAGCTAGGATATTATATTTAGTTGCTATGTCTGTTAGGCTCCTCTTGTCTGTGGCAGTTTCTGAGACTGACTTTGTTTTTGATGACCTTGACAGTTAGGAGTACTGGTCAGGTATTTTGTAGGATGCTCCATTCTGGGAATTTGTCTTATGTTTTTCTCATGATAAGACTGGCATTATGAGTTTGTTGGGAAGATGACCACAGAAGTAAAGTGACATTTTTATCATATATCAAGCATACATACTGTCATTGTGATTGTTGATTGGCCTTAATCACGTGGCTGAGGTGGTGTTTGTCAGGTTCTTCATTGTAAAGTTACTCTTTTTGGCTCTCCTTTTCATACTGTACTCTCTCAAGTGGGGAGTTATGCTACCCCTTTTTGAGGGCAGAGCATCTACATAAATTATTTGGATTCTACATGGGAGATTTGTCTCTTTTCCCCCATTTACTCATTTACTAGTCATTTATTTATATCAGTATGGATTCATGGATATTTATTTTATATTTTGGATTATAATCCAATACTACTTTATTTTGTTGCTCAAATTATTCCAACTTTGGTTATCAGGAGCCCTTTCAATCAGTTTTCACATTCCTTTGACATACTATCATTAGCTCATATTCTCACACCCAGTCCGCATGCATACAGGCTTGTGTGCATTGTTACTGTTTAAGCATTTCTTTGCCTCCTCGCACTATAAAATGCAGTGGAATCACCTTGTGTATTTCCTGTCCCAGTCCTAGAATCAGCCATTTCTCAAACAAGCCCTGATTTCTTTTATTAGAGAATAGCATTAGAAAATAAGATCTGGCTACTAGGCATGCTTTTTGATACTGGAATGGGGCCATTATTTTTTAAATAAACATTTTATTCCCGTTATTTTGTATTTTTGATAGTACAGTTAGTTCCTCCTTATCTGTAGTTTCACTTTCCACAATTTTAGTTACCAGTGGTCAACCACGGTCCAAAAAGATTAAATGGAAAATTCCAGAAATTAACAGTTTATAAGCTTTAAATTATGTGCTGTTCTGAGTAGTGAGATAAAATATCGTGCCATCTTGCTCCATGTCGCCTGGGATGTGAAGCATCCCTTTGTCCATTCAGTGTATCTAAGCCATATATACTACCTACATTAGTCTCTTAGTCACCCCAGTTATCAAATAGACTTTTGCTGGCTGTATCACAGTGCTTATGTTCGAGTGACCCTTATTTTACTTAAGTATGGCCCCGAAGCATAAGAGTAGTGATGCTAGAAGTTCAAATATGCCAAAGAGAAGCTATAAAGTACTTTCTTTACATGAAAAGGTATATATATGTAAGGAAAGAACATAGTATTATCAGGTTTGATTCTAACTGCAGGGTTTTAGGCATCCACTGGGTATCTTGGAACATTTTCTCCAAGGATAAAGGGTGACTACAATATTAGTAAATTATTTGTTGCTGTTAAATTTAAATATAGTTCTTTCAGAGGTTGAGACCACATTATACATAATCTATATTGATCCTTCAAATGCTTATTAATAATATTTTATGTAGTTGTATGGAGTTTAAATCAAATTTCTCCTTTTGAGAGATTTTCCTAGTACTGAGCCTTGACTGTTGTGTTTGAGAATTCTGTATTGATTGTAGGCATTGGAGAGCAACAAGACATTAGGGAATCAAGGGAAGACTGGAATGTCCCTTTCTTACAGTTTTCATTAAGGGAGAAATGGAGAGATTTCCTTGAATGCAGTGTTTTGAACATTAACACCTAGAGGATGGGTGTGGGAAGGGGAATAAAGAAGAGAGTAAAGCAGAAATTGCCTAATAATCAAAGGGGGGAGTTGACTCCTCAGTCTTCAGCATTTTATGCTTATGAAATTTCTGCAACATGAATCTTATGGAGATTGAATGGGAATAGCAACCACTGAGGAAGTTCTTTTGTTTCCCCAGGGAGGTCGTCATCTTTGTTTTCTCTTGATACTGAATTCCCTTTTCTTATTCAGGGTTCTTGTGTTATATTAATTATGTAAATTACTGAGATCCTGGGCAGTATAGTTGTGTGTAGGACTGTGTGTTTACAAAAAGAGAGTTTTGAAATTTTGGCAAAGCGAACTTTATAATGTAGCCATTTGAACTTTACCAATATTGGGAATTTAATCAGCATTCCAACTGAGCGAGTTGGCTTTACCCAACTAAGAAAATATAAAAAGAATTACTTGATATATTTTAGAAATTAATAAAATTGGAGGCTAATCACAAGACCTTGGGAAACCAAAACCCCTGGTTGGGACTCCTTTAGGTCTAATTTATTGACTTCATTTGTATCAGAACTTGTAGATGTAAACATGGTTCTTGTTATTAATAATTGCTGTTTATTCAGTGCCTACTTGCTGCCAATTCATGAAGCTTTTTAAACAGTAACACTGTTTAGACTCTAGGCTAGCTTAAATGTGTTATAATTTCTGATACACACTTCTGTAGTCATGTGCTTCTTAGTTCCTATGTCACTTAAGAATTCATCAAATTTTTGTTCTAGAAGTTAAAAAGAAAGTTGTCGTATACCACCATGCCACCCTGAACAAGCCCGATCCCATCTGATCTCAGAAGCTAAGCAGGGTCGGGCCTGGTTAGTACTTGGATGGTAGACCACCTAGGAAGACCAAGTGCTGTAGGTGTAAAAAATGTAAATAAATAAAAATAAAAATAAAGGATTATAAGCTGACAAATTCCTTGCAATCTGTGAGGTCAACCAACGGTTGCCTCACCTAAAAAAAAAAAGTCATTATTGTCAGAATTATATTCAAGAATGGGGCCTAGAATATATTTTTTTATTCAGCCAAGTTATTAGTATTGTCTGAAAAGCTAGAATAAACTTGCAGTATCTCAAAAAAATATACTTCCTATACACCATTCTAGGAAGTTCCTGGAAGATGTTCTCCATAAAATAAGGATATAAACCAGGAAGGAGGTAAACATGTGATAGAGGAAACAGGAAATCCAATAAACAAGAAAGGCTAAGGGATTCCTCAGAATTGTATATGGAGATTTCAGATAAACAACTATGTACCAGGACTGAGAGGGCAGCTAGTCCACTCTGGCGAAGATTCCAAAGTCACTAGAAGAGACTTCTTTAGGAAGATGAAATGGAATATTTGATGGGCCCACATGTCTTGAGAGAGAAATTTATGTAATTGACAAATATTTTGGGGGGGTGAAATATTGATATGTAGAAATCTAAGCAAATGAATAAGGATAATGTTTACAGGAAAAGCAAACAGTCGTGCAGTAAAAGAATCAGGGTTTATTGTATGACTCAAGTGCGAATAGGCTTTCATAGTCATTATAATGTACACTGAATGTTGAACTAATCAAAATGATAGTGTCATTGTATAGGGTGGTTGGGGAGATAGAAAGGATATTGTATATGATGGGTAACAAAGGAGAAAAGAGATTTAAATCATTATCTTTCAAAGTGGGAAATCAATAAATAATTCCCCAAAATGAAAAATCAAGAGATAGCAACACAAACTTGTTACTTAGAAACTTTGTAGAACTCTTTAATGCTTTAAACTACATGCATGTTTCACTTTGATCTTTAAAAATAATTGTGTGCCTAGGAGGAAAATATCAAAGAAAAAAGCTTAATTTAAAACACAATTATTCTCTAAACAACAAATTTTACTGAAATTTATTGAAATTTTAATATTTCAATGCATAGATATTTGTCCACATTTCTGATTTATCAGTTAATACACTTTGGCTACAAGTTACAGAAACCCTGTTTTTAAAAGGCTTAATAAGGAAACACCACTCAACATTTTTCAGAGGTAGGTCAGGTTTGGGATTTTTTTGTTGTTTGTTTGTTTGGGATAATGAGCTGATTGCAACTTTGTAAGCATTTTATCTAAATACCACAACATAAAATTAAGATGGGAAATCTGCATCTGTTTTTTAGGAGCAAGGACACCTTTCCCAGAAGCTCCCAGAAGACTTTGATTCTAACATTCTTTGACCATAACTGGGTCATAAGCCCTTTTTAAAACCAGTCACTGACAAGGAGAATGGGATTTCAATGATTGTCTTAGACTGATAGTCTTAGGTGAAATGGATGTTGAGCGTCAACCACAATGCTTGTTATCCCAGTCATTTCCTATTAAGTATTTATTGAGAACCCTCTCTTCTTTCAAGAAGCTTAATGTTTAAAGGGGGAAAAAGAAAATGAATAAATAAAACAATTCATCATCAATATGGACAGTACCACAGGTACTCAGTAAATATTTATTGAATGTATTAAGTGAATATAAGTAAAACTTTTTGACATACATGTAAGTGCTTTAGTTCTAAATTAGTGAAAAATACATGAAGTTTAGACTAGACCTGGAAGTTTCTTTAGGAAAGATGACTTGAACTACCATTTACTCATCAGCTAGTCACAGCACTGTCCTACTAGAATAAATACAGGTTTGTCCATTGGTGTGCTGGTAAATGTTTAACCAGCTTGGAGGAGGGGACAGGGTTTATTTGTAGTGCTGACCAATTTCCATGGTGTAAATAATCTTACCCTGGCCAATTTCAATCTATCAACATAGAGTCAACTGCCTCCCATACCACTGATTCTCTCTAGCAGCATTTTTAAAATTCTAATTAACCTACTGAGACCACATATTGATAAAAACAATATTTAGCTTTTTTAGCCTGGTAAATGATTAATAATAAAACTTAGATTACCAATACAAGGTAGTTTTGGTGTTTTGGACAGTGGTGTGTTGGCGAGTTATAATTTTAAGATAATATTAAATACTGGTCTTTAGTATTTGAGAAACAAAGAAAGCCTTGCTATTAGCTTTAGATAATAGGTGAAATGTTACAAATTCCGTTTTTATGGAGCACCAACTATGTGTTCAGAGCTATAAAAACAGAAATAAATAAGACTAGACTCTCAAGGACCTCCCTCAGTCTGTTAAGAAGACAGATAACTTCCAGTGGAAGAGTGTTAAGAGCACTTGAGTTTTAAAGTGCCATGAGAACCCAAAGGAAAGGACAACTAAATTTGAGGTATTTGAATTAAATTTTGAAAGGAAATAATAGTATTTGCATTGAGGAGATGAAAGAAAGGGATTAGTTCAGGTGGTAGGAAACAAATGTTCCTTATTACTGGGTGATGAAAAATCTGACATGTTCCTTGCTTTTTCTTTGCGATGTGCAGGTAGAGCTCAAGGTGGGTAGGATATAGAAAAGAAAAAGGAAAGATGAGCCAAGGCTAGATTGTGAAAGGCCTTAAGTTATATTAAGTGTTTGTGTTTTCTTATCATAAAATTTGAAACTTTTTAATGTAAACAAGATTTTAATACACAGGTTTCTTTTTGTCCATATCTTTACCTAAACTGGATGTTTATCATTTTTTATAATTATGCTAATTTGATGGGAGAGATGCTTTGGTATTTTTATTTATGCCTTCCTAACAGTGTGATTGAGTGTTATTTTAAAAATATATCTGTTGATCATTTGTATTTCTTCGATGTATTACTCATTCCTATTCTCTACTCATTTTTCGATTGAATTGGTGTTCTTGATGATTTTTAGGAATGATTTGTATAAACTATAGATATGAATTCTTCATTTTAAGGTTTTTGTAGGACTGTAATTCTAGCCTTTTGGTGGATGGGTTGGAAAAAGGATAGACTGTTATCAACTTGGCCACTTGAGAGAGATTGCGAGAACCTATAATCACAGACCAAAGAAAGATGTGGAGATAGTTGAATTGTGAGTGGTAGAGGACAGAGGCAGATTAGAGATCAAGTCCAATGACTTCTTAGTAGAGCTTGGATTAAACATAGGTACTACTGCTTTTTAATTTAGTACTCTTTCTGGATATATCACTATGTCTTTTACTCTCCTTTCCTTTTGATTCTGTGAAAGAAAAATAAGAGTTTTATACAGCACAGTCTACAGTAAAGTTACAATGAACTGAGGGCCTAATTTAAGAATCTTGCATATAAAAAAAGAAAATATAGGTGAATATTTTTGTATCTGTTCTCAAGATAAGAATAACTTTCTAAACATGAATACAAAGGGAAGAAACACAAAGGAAATTACTGAATGAAAATTAAAAAATTTTTTATATCTAAAAAGATCATAACCATCCCCAAAGTATCCTGCTTCACTGCAGCCCTCTCAAGTAATATCTGACCTTTCTCTCATGTTTGTTATACCACTGAACCTAAAAGTGGGGTTGATATTCTTTTCTTTCTTGCCACTTGCAGGTCATTCATTGTCTCTCCTTTTTCTCTAAAACCTCCCAGGTTTGTAAGTCTTGTCATTTGTCTATCTTAGTCATTTTATAGACTCTAAGATTACTTCCCCTTATTCTTTAATTGGAATATTTAATTTATTTACATTTAATGTAATTATTGATAAGATTTATGTCTGCCATTTTGCTATTTATTTTTTATATTTCTGTGTCTTTTTTGTGCCTCTGTTCCTCCAGATAGTCTTCTTTTGTGTTAAATAGTTCTCCTGTACTACTTTAATTCCCTTTTTGTTTCTTATAATATTTTGAGTTATTTTCTTAGTGGTTGTCCCAGGAATTTCAGTTAACATCTTGATTTATAATAATCTAGTGTGGATTAATGTCAATTTAATTTCAATAGTATGCAAAACCTTTGTCCTCTGTTCCTTCCTCTCTTCTTTGTGTTGTTATCATACAAATCACATCTTTAAATACTATGTGCCCATCAATACAGATTATAATCATAGCTTTATGCAGTTATCTTTTGAAAGATAAGAGAAACAAAGTTACAAACAAAAATATGTTTATACTGTTTTGTATTTACCTACTGCTGTAGGCGGAATAATAATCCCTAGAAAAGCCTCATTTTAATAAGTGAATCCTGTGAGTATGTTACCTTACAGAGCATCAGTGATTTTATAGATGTAATTAAATTAAGGATTTTGAGATGAAGAGGTCAGCCTGAATTATCCAGGTGTGCCCAACGTAATCATACCTCCGGTGGTGGTTGTCAGGCTGCTGCTTTTCACTGTAGTTGTAGGCTGTTGATAATCAGCAGGGGATGGGACTAGAGAAAGTTAAGATGCTACAAAGCTCACTGTTCTTGAGAGTCAGCTGTTTTGCTTGAATAAATGTTCCCTACATTGCTGCAAGCCTTTGGTTAATTTCCAGACTTAGGAAAAACTTGATTCTAACAATTTTTGCCAGTTGTTTTATTGCTTTTTATGGAGGAGAGATTTTTCAGAGATCTCTGCCATTTTTGCTGATGTCCTTCCTTATTCTTTACAGGCTTTCGTTCCAGGCTCACAATCACTCTCCAACACTACTCCTTGCTTAATTCTTGGGAAATTCAATATCTGTATTAATGATCTTCCAACACCTTTGCTTCTTAGTTCCTTGACCACTTTCCTGTTAGTGATTTTGTCCTTCAATCCTGTCTTAGCTACTACTCCCATAGTCATATCCTAAATCAGTGCCCCCGGGCCAAACTGTCTACTTTCGTAAGTAAAGTTTATTTAAATACAGCCTTGGCTCTCAGAGCCTAAAATATTATCTGACCCTTTACAGAAAAAGTTTGCTGACTCCTGCTCTAGATCTAGTTAATTAGAGCTGCATCTCCTTATCTCAGTTTCAAGCATCCTATTCTCCACGATCCACTTCTACTTTTTCTTTGCAGTGCTCTTTCTGTAGAATCTCAACTTCCATCAGTCCTTTAATCTTACCCTTTTTGCACTGTACATCTCACTATGTTTAGATCTTTACTTCCCTCCTTACCCTTCCCTCCTTACATTATAATTACTTTCTTCTATACATTTCTAAATTTCTCACAGACAAACCCAAATCATGATTAAATCCAACTTTTGATTTATTCTATGCATGTACCTGTGCATCTAAATGTGGCTAGAGAAAACCACACAGTTATTTTACGGGGTCTCACTGTAAGTTCATGATTGTTAGACATTAAGTGGGCCTTTAACACTTCTCTGCAATCCCACTCGTTTCCCTGTCTATTCACTTTCATAACTTCCTAGCTCCTCAAACTTTCTACATCTCTCTCCCATCCTCACTCTCACCTTGCTTACTGCTGTTTTACTGAAAAAAAAAATAGAAGCAAGAGTTTCCACCCATTCTACACACATCTTCCCATTTATTTTTACTCACATGTGCCTATTTATCTGTGTTTTTGCCCATGAGCTACTTGTGTACCTATGTAGAACTAATCTCTTATACACAAGATCTCTTCCTCTTGTCTATTCAAGGACTTCAGTCTAGCATTTCACATTTTTCTCTTGTAGAATCACTTGCCTTTTCTGTATATATAGGATCATTCCCATCAAAAGCAAACATGTACTAAATATCTTTAATCTTTTAAAAATAACCTCTCTTACTTCCACATCCTCATTCAGAAAGTACCTTATTTCTCTGATCTCTTTAGCAGAACTTCTCAAAGAATAGTCTATACTCCGATTATAAAGTAGACCCAGTAATAGTCTACACAGTATCTCTGTTCCTCTCCTCCCTTTCTCTTAAACCAACTCTAGTCTAACTTTCCCCTCTGCCATTCTACAGAAACTGCCCTTGTAAAAGTTCACCAAGACCTTTTCACTGGTAAATCCAATGATCAGTTCTCAATTTTTTTAAAGTAGTTTTCTTGAGATATAGATCACATGTCATAAAATTCACCTCTGAAAGTAGTATATTCCCAGTGTTGTGCATCACTGCTAATTTTAGAGCACTGTCATCACCCCAGAAAGAAACCTTTGCTCATTAGTAGTCACTCCACATTCCTGCCTTCCCTTAGCCTTGGAAACAAATTGTCATTCTACTTTCTGATTCTGTGAATTCGCCTGTTCTAGACATTTCATAGAAATGGATTCATACAATATGTGGCCTGTGCCTGACTTCTTCCACTTAGCATAATGTTTTTATGAATCATCCACATTATAGCATATATCTGTACTTTGTTCCTTTTTATGACCAAATAATATTCCATTTTATGGATATACACATCACATTTTATATATTCATTCATCAGTTGATGGACACATTTGATGTTTTTCTACTTTTTGGCTATTATGAATAATGCTGCTATGAGCGTTCATATACAAGTTTCCTGTGGACATAGGTATTCTCTTATAGGTATTCTATTCTCTTGTGTCTATGCCTAGGAGTGGAATTGCCGAGTCACTTGGTAACTCTGGTTAACATTTTGAGGAACTGTCAGAGACTTTCTTCCAAAGTAGCTGTACCCGTTCATAACTCCATCAGAATGTAAAAAGGTGCCAGCTTCTTCACATCCTCATCAACACTTGTTATTGCTTTCTTAAAAAATTTTTAGCCATCTTAGTGAGTGTGTAGTAATATCATATTGTGATTTTAACTTGTATTTTCCTAATGATTAATGATCTGAGCATCCTTTCTTATGTTCAGTAGCCATTTATTTATATTCTTTCGGGGAAAAAATGTCTATTTAGATTCTTTGCTCTTTGTTAATTGGGTTGTCTTTTTTTAGTGTTGAATTGGAAAAGTTTTTGTCTCTTAGCAGCAGTCCCCAAACCAACCTTTTTGACACCCGGGACCAATGCTCCTATGAAAATCTAATGCCTGATGGTCTGAGGTGGAGCTGAGGCAGTGATGCTAGTGCTGGGGAGCTGCTGCAAATAGAGATGAAACTTTGCTTCCTCACCTGCCGCTTACCTCCTGCTGTGTGGCCAGGTTCCTGACAGGCCACAGACCCAGTACTGGTCCCTGGCTGTGGGGGCGAGGGGGTGGTGAGGGACCCCTTAACAGATAATGTGATTTGAAATGTTTTGTTCCATTTTCTAATATGTTGTTTTTTCACTTTCTGTCTGGATAGTGCTCAGTTCTTAAACTTTATTTTACTTATTAACCTTTCAGCAATTTTGAAACTGTCTGAAATGATATTTTCTTCACTTGATTTCCAAAACCAAATTCACCTGATTTTTCTCTCACTTTATTGTATGTATCACCTCATTCTCCTTTGCTGCTTATTTTTAATCTCTCCAACTTCTAAACAGTCCTCAGACTGCTTATTCTGTCACACCAGTCTCTTTGTTATCGCCTGTGCTCTCATTTATATGCTAACAACTTTGAATTTACTATCACTCTCATATTCACCTGCCTACTTGGCATTTTGACTTAGATATCTGTTAGGCATTTCAGAGTTACTATGCCCAAAACTAGACTCCTGATTTTTTTCCCTTGTAAAACCTGATTCTCAGTCTTCCTCATCTCAGTAAATAGCAATTCCACTTTTCTAATTGCTTAGGCCAAATGTCTTGACGCCTCATTCTTTTCCTCCCCATACACAATTCACCAACATTCTTTTATTTAAAACGATTTAGTGACTTCTCATATCATTCAGAAAAATTCAAAGTCCTTATAGTCACATTCATTATCTAACTTCTATTTTTATTCTGACCTCTGCCTCTCTTACTCTTTTCCTGTCATACTAACTTCCTTAATATTTCTCAAACACTCCAGGCACATTTCCTACCTCATAGCCTTTGTGTGTGCTGTTTTTTGTGCTTGCAATGCCTCCTCTTCAAGGCTACAATAATAGTTTCATGCAGAGCTATATTGGAGCAAGAGGCAAAAGGAAAAATCAGTAATATAGATCAAATTTTTATTTAAATTTTGATATTTTGTTCATTGTGGAGTTTTGTGTTATTACTTTTTACTTTTTAAAAAATGCCTTAATATATCATTTATCTTGATTTTCAAGTTCTTGGTTGCCCCCTTAAATTTTACACCTAAGGTACTTACTGTTCCTGGTTTTTCTCATTTGCCTCACACCCTGCTCAGGAAACTAGGAATAAATGGGAATCTTTTTCAGATAAAGGGTATCTACCATAAACCTACAGCTAACCTGTCTTACTACTTCTATCTTCATTACATTGGAGGTTCTAGCTAGTCTTAGAAGGCAAGACAAAGAAATGAAAGACATTTGCATTGGAAAGGTAGAAATAAAACTGTTTTAATTTATAGATGATATCTCCATCAATGTGGAAAATGTGAAGGAAGCTACAAAACAGGTATTAGAACTAAGACGTGAGTTTAGCAATATTGCTGAATATAAGTTCAGTGTTTGAAAATTAATTGTATTTCTATATACTGCCAATCCCATTGAAAATTTTAAAATACCATTTATAATAGCATTAAAAATATGAAATAGGGATAACCCTGACAAAAAAATTGTAAGACATATACACTGAAAACTATAAAACATTGTTGAAAGAAATTTAAGAAAACCAAAATAAATGGTGATATTTACCATGTTCATGGGTTGAAAGACTTAACAGTGTTGAGTTATGTATAATGTTAGTTCTTCTCACATCGATTGATAGATTCAGTGACTCTAATTTTGAGCAGTTTTTCATGGAAATTGACAAGCAGATTTTAAAATACACTTACACTACCTGTGACTTCCATTCTTATAAGCCTTCAGAGATCAAGAGAGTGTGGCGTGGTTATTGAGATAGCCAAATATATCAATGGAAGAGAGTCCAAAAATTGACCTATACATAAGTAATCAATTGATTTTCCCAGAGAGTTGTAAAGGCAATTCAATAGAGAAAAGATAGTTTTAACAAATGGTACTGGAATTATTAGATATCCATGTACAAAAACACAAAGTTCTATCTATACCTCAGCATATACATTTAATTCAAAATGGATCTAGATATAAATGTAAAATCTAAAACTATAAAACTTATAGAGAAAATCATAAGAGAAAACCTTTATGATCTTAAGTTGGACAAAGATTTCTTAGATAAAACTTCAAAAGTGTAATGTATAAAAGGAAAAATTGATAAATTGGACTTTATTAAAGTCAGGAAGTTTTGATCTTTGAAAGTTGCTATTAAGAGAATGAAAAGGCAAGCCACAGATTTTGAGAGAAAATATTTGCAAATCACATATCTGATAAAGGACTTGTATCAGAATATATAAAGAATGCTCAATATTCAGTAGTAAGAAAATAACCCAATTAAAAATGTGCAAAAAATTTGAACAGATAGGTCACCAAATATAAGTGCATAAGAACATGTCCAATATCATTAGCCAATAAAGTAATGTAAATTAAACCTGCAATGAGATACCGCTAGATAGCCTATATTAGAATATCTACAATTAAAAGGACTGACTACCCAATTTCTGAGGAGCAGCTAGAACTGTTTTACAAAAATGATAGAACCACTTTGGCAAATAGTTTCACAAGTTTGAAAGCAATTAAACACTTAAGTAATATAACTCAACCATTTTATTACAAGTTATTTATTTAATTTATTTACATAAAGTCTTACACTTGAATATTCATAGAAGCTTTATTTGTAATAGCCCCAATAGTCCAAAACTTGAGGCAGTCCAAATATCCACTAACAGGTTAATGGGTAAGCAAATTTTGGTATACTTGTGCAGTAAATTATTACTCATCAACAAAAAGGAATGATCTATTGACAAATAAAATAACATGAATAACTCAAAATAATAATCCTGGGTGGAAGAAACTTTATAAAATAAAGAGTATATACTGTGTGATTGTATTTATATAAGATTCTAGAAAATGAAAACTAGGAAACTAATTACAGTGACAGGAACATCAGTGGGAATGGGCTAGGAAAGGAAGACCAGGGAAGATCTGGAAGGGACTGAAATTCCAGGAAGGAAGGTTACAGAAGGCATGAGGAAACTTTAGTGTGATTGATATGTTAACTCTCTTCTTTATGGTGATGATATCATGGTGTCATGTAAGTCAGAACTTATTGGATTATTTACTTTAAATTTGTGTGGTTTATTATATGTCAGTTATACTGCAACAAATTGGTTTTAAAAAATTAGACTGCTCATTGTAATCAGGCTCTGAAGCATCTTATGTCCTATTACTAGGAAAGTTAATTGATAGAACTTTACTAGAAGACAGTTTAAGAATATGTATTGAAAACATTTATACCCTACAATTCCATTTGTAGGAATTTAGCAAAAGGAAGTTAGAACCATTTTACGGTAATGTATGGACAAGGATGCTTAAAACATGCAAGCAACCCAAAATTCTAATTATAAGAAGCAAGTTAGATAAATTCCAGTATATCTATTTAAGGAACATTATTATGCAGCTATCAAACCTATATTCTTAATGGCAGAGAATAGTGTCTGTGTGAACGTGAAAAAACTAGTTAAAGATTAGTATATTCCATGCACCCAGCTTTCTTTTCTTTTAAATACAAATATAAAAATATTTACAATAATTTTCTTTTGGAATGGGTCATTAGTTCTTTTTATTTTCTTTATACCTTCATGTATTTATTTATTTTTTTTTGCCATAAACAGTCTTTATTGTGCAGATATAACCTTAAATAAAATTTTAAAAATAAATATTGATTTTAATATGGTTTGGAAGAACCTATAAGGCATTTTGTGGGAAGGGTGATTTTTCATTCTTGGACAGAAAGAAAATCTACAGCTTCATAAAACAGCTCTGTGCCAGAAGCAGTGGTTGATTCTTCAGAAGAGTATCTATCTTATCAAAGAAAGACCTGGAATACCTATAAACACATTGACTTGTTTTTAGAATAGGAAATTCTAATTTGAATTGTGATCAATTTTATAATATTTCTCAGATAGAAATATTTCCAAAGAACAGATGAAACTAAGGTATTTTGTATTCTCTGATGATATTTCGTTTTTGTCTTTGTTACCCTCCCTCCCCCCAACAACGATAAAAAACAGAAGTAGGAATAAAATAGCACCATTCCAGAAATCATGTCACGTGCATTTTTTCATGGACTCATCAACCAGTCATATCAAATTTATCTAGGGAAAAACCCCTATCAATCAAGTATTAAACATGCAAACTTTTAAATGTACTTATATAGGTCACTCAAATTAATTTGATTGGTGTTTTAAATGGGATCTCTTGATGTGTAATTTTGAAGTGATTAATTTAGATGGCTTTCCAAAAGGGCTAACTAAGAGCTTTACATGCAGGTCATTTAATGAGATTATATTTAATTTGGCATACTGCCTTGAGCTATCTATTTATTAAAGTAGTCTCTATCTAGTTTTAAAAGTACAATTTGGCTTATACTAGAACAGTCCCGTGCCCTACTCCTCCATATTCTAGATTCTTGCTCCCCCGAAACAACTTTCACTTTTTTAGTTGTTACTTCTGGTATTCACTTCCATAGTTCAAATAACATGCTTTTTCTACTATTTGTTTTAGTATTTCAAATTTATTAAATTATCTATTAACTTACTATGATGAAAGATGAGATTTAGTTTACTTACCTCTCCCCACCCTGTCATATGCACCCTTCCTCTCTTTTGCTTCCTTTCTTCACAGCCTTTTGTTTTCCTTGAATATTTGTTTGTTTAGAGTTTTATGTGTCGTTAATACACCATCTCCAAGCTCTTCAAAAGAATTTAAAATCTTTTTGATATGTAACAAACATATTAGAATTTTTTTCCCTCCTTAGAGACATTATTCCTTGTGCATACTTTCTCTAAATGGACTGTTGGCTTTCTGGGAGGGCTATGTAGCTTTTGTCCTAGGATTTATTTTTGGAATTTTCTTTTATGTTGGATCCTCTCCTTTCTGGATGCCATATCTTTTTCCTTCTCAGTTTATTTCTTAAAAGTGCTAGAGCACATCCTCCAGTAGTAGCTTTCTGAGAAAGAAAGTACAAGAAGTAATTTTTTGAGACTTTACAAGTCTGAAAAGTTTGTCTAGATATCAAATTCAAGATAGGAAATATTAGGTTGAGGTATAAGAAATTTTTGGCCTACAAAAAGGTAATTTCATATGTTTGCCCTGATCATTTTACCGCAAAATGTTGACAGTATTGTATTATCTTTTATTCTAAAATTTAATTGTTATGTGCTTTGGTTTGGTGTTTTGTTTTTGTTTTTGTTTTTTCCATTTGTACAAGTAGTAGCTAAGTTCTAGACTGCCCTTTCAATCTAGAAGTTCGTATCTGGACATTTTTTTATTTCCTCTTTTTAAAATATTTCCTTTTTTTTCCCTTTATTTTTTCCTTCTACAATTCTGTTATTTGCATTTCAGCCCTATTACTGCTTTTCTCTACTTCTTATTTTTCTCCATTTTACATCTTGTTTTTTTTTAGATTTCTTCAACTCTTTTCTTCAACTTTCATGTGTTTGTGTGTATATACATATGTGTGTGTATATATATTTCTACAATCTCCTTGTACTCTAAATGCTTTTTCATAATCTCTTGTTTTTATTCCATGGATGCAATATCATGATAGTTTTTTTTATTTTGTTTTGTTTTTCTACTCCCTGCTTGTCTCTACTTGCTGCAAGTTCATTCATTGTTTAGTTTAAACTCAAAGGTTTATATCAAATATCTTGTCATTCTTGAATATCCACTTGTATTTAAATGTGAGACACTATAGTCCTTTTTTCTAAACTGTTTTCATTGGTGGGACTTGTCAATTGGTAGGCGTTACTCTAGGAGTAATTGACCATATCTGCTATTCTCTTCTCCCTTGCTTTTTCTGTTCTTAAGGACTTATGCCTGCTTTTTTTGTTTACTTGTTTTCATTTTAGCGAGGTTTTGAAAGAATGAGGAGAGAAATGCGTAGGGCAGTCACCCTCAGTTGTACAGGGTATGCCTTTTAGAAGAGTCCTATCCTAAGGGGAATTGAATGAGAGGTTGAAATCCAGCTTGATTTGGGCTCACAGTACCTTGGACCTGGTTAGCCCAGAGGTAGGCACCTTTCTTCTAATTCGCAAAGGCCTTACACTGGTGATAACCTCAGATGTCTATTTATTGCTGTGATATTTAGTAATAACTTGAGTCTGACATAGAGTTCTGCTCTATTTTTTTAGTTCTGTAGCAATTTGTTAATGCTTTTTACTGGGTTAAGTTACCCACATTTTTTTTGTAAATATCTCTAAGTATTATTCCCTTTGAATATGCTAATAAATAAGTTTTACTTCTAAATCTTCTTGACTAGTTTCTGGCATAGCTACCCAGCACGTAATTGGGTGCTCAGTATCCCTAGTTAATGCTCATTTATTTGCCTTTGGCGACATTGACCCCTGTGCCAACCCTTTACTCAGTAGATTTGAGCATGACTGAATTTAGCATTCTGAGTGCTAAACAGATCAAAGAGACTTGATCTAAGAGATTTTTAAATACATATTTTAATTGAGATAATATTCAAAAAGAAATACACCTTGTGGAGTCAAATTACCGATGACCATGTTAAATTTTTAGGGAGAAGTTACTTCCCTGAAAAGACAATAGAAACAGTTTATTTTGAAGGGTGCTGTTTGTCTTTTTCATGTCCTACTTAATTACACTACTTCTCACCATCTTTGATTTCTTAATTTTTAGGTTGGCTTAAGGGCAAGGGAGGAAGGGCAAGGGAGTCAGGAATAACTTGAGCTGATAATATGTGTCAGCAACATTTTTCTACTGTGGCCTTAAAGGAATGCTGGGTAGAATGATGACGTTATTGAAAAAGAATGAAAAGCAGCCAAAAGTCTCAAGTTTAGTGAAATGAAATAGTTCCCAAGTTTATTAGAACCACTATTTAATGCTTTTTTCATTAGTTGTCTCTAATTTTAACCTTTCCCATAAAATGTAGGCAGAGGCAGCTATAATGTGGCAACGTATGGCTCTTCTCTTTTATCTCCAAAATAGAGATGTTTATTTTCAAAATAATAATTTCATTTCTTTATAGCTTTTTTTCCTGTGAGTGATTGTCTCTGCCTGTGGCTTTCTAGAAGAGGTTCCAAAGAAACCTCTGCTTTGCTGGTTATTCAATATTTTAGGAGAGGCTACTCTGCAGAACAAAGAATGATATAATTTAACTCAAGGATGGTAAAAACTAAAGGAATTAGTTCATCGTTTAGAGCAGCTGAAGGAAGAAATAGAAGCCCATTATTCTCTAAGTGGATCTTGCCACCCACCAGTTATTGAAATCTCAGCCTTATTTTTTAATGCATTTTAGTATCCTAAGAGGTCAGGGGGAAAATCCTATCCTACTGTAGTCCTTTATGCATAAAGTAGCTATTGTATAGATAAATGAGACTATATCAGTTTTGTTAGTGCCATATTTTCAGCACCTCACTCGGTGACTACTTATAGAAGGACCTTAGTAAACTGTTGCATAAGTGCTGAAATAACTAAGTTCTGGGATAGTGATTAAGGGAAAGTTGTGTTGTATTTTCCTACATTTGTGGAGAAACTAGTAAAAGTTATCCCAACTTAGATTTTCAAAGTCATTTATTTATGCATTCATTCAAAAAATATCTATTCAGTACTTCCCATGATCAGGCACTGTGCTAGACCCTGGAATAGAGTATTGAAAGAGGGAATACCCTCTTTCATGGAATTTCTAGGTTATCGTGGGGAGAGGACATTGCAAAAAATAATCATTTTGCATGAGATAAGTGCTACAAAGGAAAGTTATACCTCTAAAATGCTGCGGAAGTAGAGTGGATAGCTTAATTTTTCTGAAAACTTAATGTAGTTAGAATCTGTGACCTAACGAAGTCATCAGGCAAGTTTGGAATGTTGCAATTCCTCATTGTAGCAATGTGTAGGCACTAGGTAATAAGAACTGCTTTGCCTCTGGGTATAATTTGTTTCTTATAGTTTTAAACTGTGAATGTGAAATATATCCTGTACAGTTTAAAGAAAAACAATAAAAACACCTGTAACTGTTACCCACCTTAAAAGGTAAAGCATTAAAAATATTTTAGGTTTAGAACTTCGTGTCTGATTCTTTCCTCATTCTTTTCTCTCCTTCCTCTTTACTTTCCACTCACATTTTATATTAATCAATTGCCTACATATCTTCCAAGTTTTCCATTTATCTGTACTGCTAAGCAGTTTTGCTTAGTTTTGCCTATATTTTTTCTTGATTTAAATGGAATCACAGTTTCGTGCCTCTTTTTGACTTGCTTTTTCCTTGTCCGTGTTGATATGTGCAGTGTGCATGTATTTTCACTGCTTTTAGTGTTCCCCAGTATGAATATATGAAAATATGTATCGTTAGTTTGTTGGAGGACATATGGAGTCTTTTCAGCAATTTTGTTATTAAAATCATTCCTGCTGTAAACATTGTTGTTAGTCACCTAGTGCACACGTTCAAGGGCTTCTCTAGAGTACAGGCGTTTAAGTGGAGTTACTAGGTAGAAGGGTGTGCACATATTCTACTTTAGTAGGTAAGGCCGTTTTATGAAAGTGGTTGCACCCTCTCATGCTTCCACCAGCTTGGCTGAATCAGTACTTGATATTGTCAGCTTTCAAATTTTTGCCAGTATGGCAGGTATATAATACTATCTTAAATATGGCCAGTAAGTGATTAAGGACAATGTGAGCACCTATCAGTATGTTGTGTGTTGAAGCCTGTCTTTTCTTTCTCTTCTGTAAAAGAAGCAAGCCCAAAAAGAATACAAGAATGGGAGTTTTAAAATTCTCAGGGCTAACCTTAGAGTTACAAATACTTTGTAACCCTAAGGTACAAAGTATTTGCTGCTTCTGAGGACTGTGAAACAAGGGGGATGTACTAAGACATCCTTCTAAATATACGTGAATATAGACTTCCTCCTGAGTGGAATGTCTAGTCTTATTAGGATGGTAATGAAACAGCTTGGTACTTTGTCACATGGCATGAAATACTGTACATGAAATAAATTCTTAGAATGTGACTTCATTTTTTTTCTTTCTGCAGATTAGAAAAGGAATTCTTTGATTTATTATCAGGCAAGACCTTAGTTTTAAGAAAGAACTTGTTGATGTTATAATATGGCACAGAATGGTTCACACAGTGAAATTTTACTAGGAATTTCTCTTTAGACTGGTGGAATAATTAGATGTTGATTGAAGACATAAGGTAAACAATGAAGTTTGAAAATCATGTATTTATGCCATATATACTTGTCAGATATACAAAAGTAACATTTCTCTTCTGTATCTGTCTCTTCCTTCAGGCAGTTGTGACTTGGTTTATTTAGTTTCTTGCTAGTTCTTGCATGTACATGCCTGTGCTCTTACTCTAATCTTTTACTCAATCGGATCAGTCCAGCTTTGAGGCTAGAAATCCACAGAATCTCTTCTAGCAACCTGAGCAAAACCTATAAAGAAAAAAAGAATATTTTTAGAACTAGGCTCTGGAACACTGGAGATGTGAAAATCATACCAAAATAGGCCATTTTAATATTTCATAGATTGAAAGAGGATATCTCTTTGCCTGAGGGATAAATGCATCTGAACTATTTTACCATGTATTATACTTGAAATACACAATCTCTATGGATTTCAGACATTGCGATTCTTGCAACACCTGTCATACTTGGACCCTAAGCCTGATGTCAGTCCAGAGCCACTATGGTTTATATGCTGCCTTTATCTTATTCATATCATTTTGAAGAGGTTCCTAGTTAGCAGTGTTTTCTTTTTGTGCTGAAAATGCTGCCTGAATGTAGAGGTTTTCATTTCAGTGTAATAAAGCCCAAGTTAACAGCAGAGCTATTAAGGATAGCTGCTCCCTGACCAGTTTGGATAGAATTTAGAAGAGGGACTAAAATCCTAGTATTTTATTAATCTCATAAGGAAAGTGAAGCCAAGAGAGCCTAAGTGACTACAGCTAATGTCTAGAAATGTCTTGAGGGTGCTAGAAACTGAGTAATAAATAGGAGCCAGGAAAACTGCCTTTACAGAATTAAGGTTTGCTTGTTATAGAGGGCAGAGGAGGAGCAGATTGAGAAGACCTTCCTGATCTTTTTTTAAAGACAGCTGAAGAATTTGTGCTGTAGGCATTTTCCTCTTATTAGAAGCTGTCCAACCCATTTGTTTTTGCAAAGGTTTTGTCTCAAGCAAGTGATTAGCCAAATGCCTCATTGAAGTGGAGATTAAGTGCTTTCCATCTAACTCCTTAGAGAATTATAGGATTATTACCAATTTATCACCTGCTGACCAGTTTTATCTGCTGGGGGAGACTGCGGGTATGCAGTCTGTTCTGCAAGAAGAAGGTTGCATAGATGGCTAGAGTTTCTGGCAGCCTCTTTCTCAGTCTTCATAGTACAACAAGGACAATGTTTTAGCCACCCAGATAGGGCAAATGGTTTAACTTTACACATTGCACATCATAATATCATTTTGGGACTTTCTCTCTTGAATTTTTTTCTGGCTTGTTCAGATGAGCACTAGCAAGTTCCATTTTAACTCTTCTGATGGAGCCCAGTATAGAGTAGGACAAGAAAAAAAAGGTCACCTTTTGTGCACATATTCCAACCTGATATAAGGTTGGGTTTTAAAAGCCAAAAAGGAGGAAAACTCATTTGGTATTTTAAATGGATAATTTAGTAGCCAACTCCTGACCTATTCTTAGCCTGAAAAGAGTTGCTGATATCTGGCTTGTGAACCTTCTAATCTTTGTTTGGAAGGTAAAGATCTGTGGATGAAGCCCCTTTGGAGGACCCCTGGGGCACACTTAATAATAACAAAACTGCAGCATCAGTATTTAACATTTACCAGGGTATGTGCCGGGCAAAATTGCTAAATGCTTTTTATGTATTTCATTTAATTCTCACAATAGTTCTGTGAGATACATACTAATATAATTTCCGTTTTACTAGTTGGATAACTGTGTCTTAAAGAAGTTAAATGACTTGCCAAAAATTGCACAGCCAGTAATTGTGCTCTATTTGAACCCAAGCTGTCTGTCTTCAATGTCCATTTCTCTTAATCAGTATCTCCTCCTACTTATCTTCACCCTGTACTTCTATTTGAAGAAGTCTTTCTTCCCTTATCTCATCCATTCTTAAACCAAAACCCTCCTCTACTAATTCCTAAAATAGTCCACCTCTATGAATTTTTTAAGGGATTTTTTAATGTGAGATTTTCTTTTCTACAAGGTTAAAATTATAAATGAACTGGTTAAGAAACTTTACATGTTGGAAATAGATCCAGAAACTTAAAAGGTTTGTTCATTATAGAAATTTATCAGGAAAAAAATTTTTTTTTGAAAATCTCTTGATGGTATTCACAGATAAATGACTGAAAACTGAGACTGATAGATCCTGGTAAAAAAAAATTAAATGGTATGGTTGATTATACTGGCTATAGTAAAAGCTAAAACATTATTCTAGTTTACTAGAAAGTCAAAGAGCTGCCAGGAGAAGTTGGAGAGAGGAAGAAAAAACACATACTATGCATGGCCCCATTTAATTTATGAACTGAAATCTTTCCTGTTTGTCAACTACTTGCTGATTAGAATCTCAACTCCCAACCTGTACTCTAAGAAATCTAGCCTTTCATAGTCCTGGCTTAAGAAGGTCTCAAACTCTGCTCAGTATCTAACTAAGATCTTGGGCCTGAACTATTTGAACATTATCTGTGGATAAATACAAGGTCATGCACATGGGGAATGAGATAAATGAAACTCTGTATAGTGCATATTTTATGTTGTATGTTAAATATTTTATATGTGTGTATGTACATACACATACACATACACATACATATATATATGAGTTAACTCCAGAAAGCCTAAAAGTTGATAAAGCAGCATATATCAAAAAGACTTAAGATATACATACCTTTTTATTCACTAATATTATATGTAGGATGTTAGCCTGTGAAAATAGTTAAACAAGTGTGAGAGATTTAGCCATTAAGATATTCCTTTCAGTTTTGTTTATACAAGTGAAATTGAGACGGCCTAAATATCCACCTATAGGGCATTGGTCAAATAAATTATGGCTTATATGTTCAAAAGAATAATATGCAAACATTTAAAATTGTGCTTTAAACAAATAGCTATTTGGCACAAAAATGTTCATGATACAGTAAAATTCTGATAATCTGGCTTTTCATATCTGAAAATTCCAGTTAGTCTTCTAGAAAGTTTCCGTATTCAGGAATAATCCAGGATGTTCTGATGATCCAACCATAACTCATTCCTGTAGTAGAATTGAGTGAATAAGAATAGAATTGTAGATTTGATTGCAATAGAATTGAATTGGATAAGAAGGATTGGTATTTGCCATCTGGCTATAGTAATACATTTGTGATGGAACTCCTTGGCTATATCATTCAAGTATTTTGTTTAAAGAAGATGCAAAGATTTAATACTTTTAAGAGCAGGAGACGTTCGAAGGGCTTTATGTCATGAACAGGCATATGAAGGATAAAACATGGCTCCACCTTCTAAAAAAAACAAAATAATATTCCATCAGCAGCTTATTTTAGAATAAATAAATAGATGCTGGACCTACTCCAGAGCAAGGCGACAGGAGAGGCACCATGAATGCCCATCTTACTAGGAGCACAAGACTAGTAGAAGGGCAGTTTTCCTATAGGAAAGAGAGATGGTTGGCAGACAAAAACTAAAGTACACTATATTTAAAAAAATTAAAACCTGAAAAGGCAAAGACTTGGAGGGAATATGTTCAAAATATTTACAAAATATAAAAATTATAAAGACTTTAAGGGTCATCAGCTCTTAAACTCCAGAAGTGGGGTCAGAATGAATTTCAGGAGTTAGAGTGTTCAGAGAAGTTGTCTTTGCACTGGGCTTAGAGTTACAAATTTGTAAGGCTTGAACTACTATAGCTACCTTGCCACCCATGGAGAGAGCCTGTCTAAAAATAAAGCTGTACCAGGGAAAATAGGGAAGGATAAAAACTAGGCCTCGGTGGCATCATTTGAATCCCCCTATGTCAGGCCGTGCATGATTTGGACTTATATTTTTTCTGTGAGAGCCTCTAAATCCCCTTTTTATTTAAGCCAGTTTGGCTGTAGTTTTCTGTCACTTGTAACTAAAAAAACCCTAACGCAATTCCTTAGAGGTCATAAAGTTCATTTCATAACATAAAGTTGAAGTTTGGTGGAAAACTGGGACTAAAACCTGGCCCTGCTACCTTCCTACCTTACAAGCTCATTACTCCCACATAAATCAGTTTAAGTAGGTTTGAGGTAAAGTCTGTGATGAGTTTGAGGATGCCATTTAAGATAAATTAACGGAAATTAGCCTTGCTGTACACAGCGTGTCTATTGGAATGACAGTGACTGCTATTGGCAGAGAATTTATCCCAGTACTGTAGCTCTTATTTTTCTAAATTATTGGATAAGAGTTCTGTCCATAGCATTTTATAATTGATATCTTAATAACTCAGTCATCTGTAAATTTAGTGGATAATATTTGGCTAGCTGTTCTAATGTTGCCTATTCCTTGGGTCTCCTAAACATCTCAAATCAGTAGACTCAAACATTTTTTCATGGGTGTGTCCAGTAATATGAAATGAAATATGGACCTCAAGTATATGCCAAGCTCTTTCCTGCCTTAGAGGTTTGAGTATGCTATTCCTTCCCTCTGCCTATATTGCTTATCCCTAGATTCTTTATGTCTTCTCACCTTTTAGGTCTCAGCTGAAATCCAGCCTCTTCAGTAATACTATCCCTGACTACCCTAGGTAGTTCACATTGTTCCTTTATTACTTGCCCTTTTTGTTCCTTAATAGGTTTCTAATTTATATGTATTTGCCAGTCTCTTTCATACCACTTCATACCCAGTGTCTAGCACAGGACCTACATAGGGGAAGTACTCAATAATTATTTGTTAAATGATTGAGTTTTATATATCCAGGGCTTGAAACAAACAAATAAACAAACAAAAAACAGTAAAAAGCACTAAGTATCTAGGCCCTTCTTCTTTCCTGTCCCAAACAACTTAATTGCCCTCACACCTCCACTGACTGAACATATGGCAAGAATCCTAAAGAGAAAGGAAACTAAAATCTGTACTTAACCAGTGTACTGATAATTGTCTCAGGCATTTTTGAGTTAATATTTTATTACCTCTGTTCTTCAGCTGTCATGCCTTATTTTTTCTCTTCTCTGTGACTTCTCACCTACCCACTTGACTCTGACTCAGATTCCTCACACTAAAAGGGTATATCAGAGAAGTGAGGTGGCCCTGAGAGCAGGGCAGGAAGGATGGAATGACAAGGGCCACCAGAAATCTTTTTCAGGACTCTAATCGCTCTAAGGTCACGGTTTAGAGTCTAGAATGAGAGGTACTTTGAGTGCCTTTTTTTCTTGCTCAGTGCCCGCCACTTGAGTTCTTAGCTGGCAGGCAGACACCTTTTCCTCCTCAGTTACTGTCAGAGCAACATGAAGGTCAGGCAGAGAGAGACAAATGAGAGCAGCTCAGGGAAGGGAGGTTACCACGGTAACAAGCAGGCGGGACTGCTATTTGGAAACAGGCCTAATCTTTCTCCTCCTCCCTCCTTCTCAGCACAAGAAGATGGGTATTGTTTAGCTGACCTGCATCCTTGGGGTGGGAACCATAATCCCTTTCTGACAGTTCCCAGTGACAGTGGAGTGAGCTGCTTTGCATTTTAATTTGATAAGCAGCAGCCGCAGTTTTCTCAGAAGTGCTGGAGACATGGCTTTTTCTGGCCCTGTTCCAGGTAGGATTCTGGATGCCTCAGACAGGGAGTTTGGGATTGTTGTTTATTTCTCAACAAAGATTTTGCAAATTTGCACATGCGTGGGTGATGCCACATAGTTCTCAACAATGAAAATCAAATGAATACAGGCAGTCCCTAAGTTATGAATACCTGCCTTACGAAGACTGTAGAAATGCTCATGTAGTACTGCCCCTGTCCCTAGCTCTTAGGAACCACCCAGCTATCTGGGGCCAGTCCTTTTGCCCTGACTTAATGTCCTTATCCTTCTGCCTCCCCCTTCTATATATATGCCCCACTATTCTTATTCTCTTCACTTACCTGCTCATTTCCTTATCAACCTAGGTCCCTTTTCTTATAATAAACCTAAACCATCACATATGTAACCATTTTTCCCTTTCCTTTCAAATAAAAATAATTTTTAAAACACTAGAATAATAAATTTTCAATATAATGAAATATCAAATACTGAAAAAGAATAAAGAGAAACTAAAAATCATCCAGATTCTCACTACCCAAAAGTAACTAACTACGAGAATATCCTTCCAGATCTCAACTTCTATTTCTAACTTCTAATCTAATATTGTCTGAAAATCATATATACCAATATAGAGATCAATTTAACATTAAAGAGCTAATCTAGTACATGCTGTGTTGAAACCTTTTCTTCACTCAAAAATATGCTGTGGATATCTGTCTTTCCTTGATGGTCTTGATGAGATCTAGACTATGATGGTCATTTAGATTGTTTCTGGGTTTCTTTTATATGGCTATTAAAAGCACTGACTCAAACTATCATACATCTTTGTGTACCTATCCTGTTATCTTCTTGATATAAGTTCCAGAAATGGAATTTTTAGACAAAAGAGTGTGTGCATTTTGCATTTTGATACGTATTGCCAAATTGCCTTCTCCAGAGTTTCCATCAATTCATATTCCAACCAATACAGTATAAGAGTGCCTGTTTTTTTCTATACTCTTGCCAACTTGAATATTGTTAAACTCTTTGATCTTTGCCAGTCAGATAGGTAGAAAATTATATTGTGTTTTGATTTGCGTTTAGGTATTATTTTGAAGTCCTTAAAAATACTCAGATGACCTCTTCAGATTGTGGACTGAAAACGTACCTTCTAATATACATCTGGTTTTCTTTTCCCATAGTGCTGGCTGACATCTAAGCAAAGTAAAACAAAAACTAATCAACTCATTCTTTAACCTTTCTTCTCCAAATTAAAATTAAAACATGTTCCTTCTCTTTTTTCTTTTTCTTTCAGTAATGGAATACCATCCACTTACATTTAAGCTCCAGAGACTGGGGTTTTGGGCTGCTTTGTTCATAGCATACCCTTGGCACCTAGAATAGTGCCTGGCAGGTATTAGATGCTCAGTAAATATTTGTGGAATGAAATCTTCTTCCAACCATCCGAATCAGACATTCTAATTATACCTGACTGTTTTACTGATTATTTACATGTCTGCTATCTCATGAAGTCAGTTTGCTTATACATCCTGACTGTCTCTTGAGCCCTTCTTGTTATCCCCCTAACTCTTATTTACTGGGCATCTTACTTACTGGGCATCTCTTCGTCTAATCCATTCCTTCTATTAATTTTACCTTTAAATATACAAATCTGATAACATCACTTCTTTGTTTTAACTCCTCAATACTTTCTTAATACCTGCAAAGTTAAATCCAAATTTTACTCTCCCTGTACTCTACTCCAACCAAACCAAACAACTTGCAGTCCTTTGAATATATTATTGTGTTCGTTCATGCCTGTGTACCTTTTAAACAGGCTGTACCTTCTTCTTCCTTTTGGAAACTCCTATTGGTTAGATCCACTCCTCTATGAAGTCTTCCCTATTCCCTCTGGTTGTCACTCCCTGGATAGGGTACTTGCAGTCCTTTGTTCACCTTTATTGTGATTTTTTTTTTTAGCAGTTTGTCTCCTAATCCCAATTGAAATTTTGCAAGCAAGGGTATAAACTTTGTATTGACTTTGCAAATAGAGGATGTCTGTTTTGCTGAGCCTTAGAGAGTTGTGTGATTCTACATTTTATGGCTCTGTTGAATGGATTTGTATTCGAATACGGACCATATTTAAGTAATGAAGGCATTAAAAATTTGTTAGCTAGACAGTGGTCCCCAATCTCTTTGGCATCAGGAACCAGTGTTCTATGAGAATCTAATGCCTGATGATCTGAGGTGGAGCTGAGGCGGTGATGCTAGTGCAGGGGAGTGGCTGCAAATCCAGATGAAGCTTCGCTAGCTCACCTGCCACTCACCTCCCGCTGTGCAGCCTGGTTCCTAACAGGCCACAGACAGGTACTGGTCCGGCCTGGGTTTGGAGACCCCCTGATCTAGAATATAATGATTCTTTTTCACAATTAGATGAAGAATTTCATGGCTTCTGTTACCTGCTGCCCTGATCATTCTACTGAGTTCCAGTCCTGTATCTCCAGACACCTACTTAAGACTTGTATCCAAAGTTTGATTCGCTGATTCTATCAGCAATTTGTTGTTGTTGCTATTGTTTTCTTATATCTCCTGTCTGAGATAATAGCACCAGACACCTTGACTTCAGCCCAGATTTTTCTTAATCTCTTTGATATTGTGTCAACTATCAAGTCCTATTGATTCTACCTCTAACCTATTCCTTTCTTTCCATTACAGCTACCACTGCCTTGGTTCAAATGATCATTATACATCACTTGGACTGTTATAGAGGGCTTCTAACTGGTGTCCTTGTCTTCTGATTAACGTCCCTCAGAGCCAAAGTAAAAAATTGTTAAGTTGATTGGATCATATCACTTTCCCACTTAAAACTCCACAGGGACTCTCTTTACCATGACATGTACACCACTTCTACCCTCTCCATGCCAAACTGTGTGGTTCCCTCTCAGGCTGTGTATTTGGTATTGCATCTATGAAAATGACCTAATTTTCCTTATCTTTCTGTTGAACTTATTCCTCAAGACTCTATAAAAGTGTTACCTGCCTCTCTCCCAGGTGTACACAGTTATTTTGCCCCCTTCATACTTACCTCTTTTGTGCCCTTTATGACATTGCTTTAATTGCTTGTTCACATTTTTTGCTCCACCAGACCTAGGAGCAGGCCATTTAATAAATACTAGCTTTATACAAAATATAGGCTTTTCAACTGATATCTTTAGGTTTCTGGAGATATACAGCAGAAAGAGATAATTAGATTTAATGTACATAGCTGTTTACCCTGCATTTATTTTCATATTAAGATTCATCACTTGCCATAGTATAGTGCTTAGACCATAGTAAGTATTAAATGTTTCTGAGTGAAGAAAGGTTGCAGACAAAAGAATGCTTATTAGAAACCAAATTAAGACACTCTAAACTTTCTCTTTTCCCAATAGAGTTGTTGAGTGGATAGATTGGAATGTCGTGATTTCTTCAAGGTATTTGAAAAAGCCTTTTATGATATTCTTGATGACATATCGATGAAATGTAGACTGGATGGTGATACAGTTGGGTGACTTTATAGCTGGCTGAAGAGCTATATTTAAAAGGTATTGATTACTAGATGTTTGTCAGCTAGGATGGAGGAGATATACCACGATTCTGCCTTCAGTCCAGCCTTCAGTCCAATTCGACATTTTTATTATAACTTCTGTGACTAAATAGAAAGTATGCATATAAATTTGTGGATGACATATAGTGGTAAGGACTTTTTCAGTTGTAATGGAAACCTGGCTCAGGCTAGTTTAAGCAAACAGGGAATTTGCAGGTCCCATGAATGAAATTTATTGGTTTCAGGCAGAGGCTCAAATAATGTCATCAGGATTCTGTTGTTACTCATCCCCCTTTTCAACTTTCCCCTGAATTGGCTTTATTTTTAAACAAGTCTTCCTTGTGTGTTAGAAGAAATAACCACTGGCAGCTCCAAATGTAATTAGTCCTTCCAACCTAAGGGACCAGAGGAAGAAGGACTCTCCATAGCCTGTGGAGAATTGATTCCATATAGTTTAGGTAGCATTGGGCCACTCCTATAGCAGAATGAGGTTGGGGAAATGGACTTCCCACAGGAAAGAAAAATTCCTCTATCAGAAAAAAGAAGGAAGGAAGAGCATGATGAAAAGTCAAAACTGACTATCATGAAGCACTGCAGATAGGTAGCTGAACACTGAATGTCTGAATAGAAATTGGCAATGTCATAAGAGACCGAAAGATGGAATAAAATTAACAAGATATTATTATTACTACTCATCATTTTTAACTAATATTTATTGAACTTATACTGTGTCTTCACACTGTACACTAGCACTTTACATGCAGTTAATTGTTATATAGTGACTGTATGAAATATAGGTACCCTCGATGTTTTTATTTTACAGAAGAGGAAACTAAGGCTCAGAAAGATTGCATAATGTGTCTGTGGTCACCCACCTATTGAGTAATAGAGTTGAGATTTTAATCTGTCTCTCTAGTTGGAATGAGCACAAATTTTAAAAGTTACCTACATCTATGTTAAACGAATAAGTAAGGTATAATACACTGTATATAGTACACTGTCATTTGTGTAAAAAGAATAAAGGGAAGGTACATATAAAAAAGGAAATATATACACATTACATTGGTTACTTATAGGAAAGAAAACTGAGGGTCAGAGATTGAAGACAATCTTTTCAAAGTTTGATTAGAAGAGTTCTAGGGAGTCTTAATGGATATGAAATTCAATATAATGCTTCAAGAGTGACTTGACTCTTAGAATAAGCTAACAGTAATTGAGATTGCCAAAATACTGTAGGCACACTGCTAGGCACTTGATGTATGTTAAGGAAATTAATATTTAAAATCATCCCAAAAAAGTAAGGATTATTTTTTCTACCCTCATAGATGGGTTGGGGGGATGGAGTTCAAATACAGGTTTTATGAATATCTATTATAGAAAAGAGTGGTTAGTTAGATTTTTTTAGGAACATATATATGATGTAAAATGAGATGCTATAGTATAAACATGCTCTCTAAGAACCCCAGTCAACTTTGCTGGTTAAGGTGCTTTTCTTTCTCTTTTCTTCTTTCTTTCTTTCTTTCTTTCTTTTTTTTTTTTTAATAAAATGACCTCTCAACAGATTTAACCCATTGTTTCCTGTCAAATCCATGAGCCTTATGTGGAAATTAAATAAAATCAGTGGATATTTTGTGACCTAGAACGCAAAATCCACCTAGAAGACGCTGGGGCAATGAAGCCTATCTAAACAGATGGCCATTTCCCTTTTGGTTTCACAGTGCTAAGGTGTCCAAAATTAGGAGTTAATCCATACTTTACAACACCCTTCATACCACTTTGAAATTTTATCCCTATAACTTTAGCTTACATAGCAAAGACAAGGGAGACAACTGTAGGGAATGATGACTCCTGGCTAATTAAAGACCCATTTTTAAAATTTCTTTTAGATAATGGTATGTTTAATTTATGAACTATAATTTCAGAGAAGTCTTATCTTTGGCAATTTGAAAACAAAGAGGCACTGGAGAGACTATTTCCCCCCACCCCACAAGAGTAAGGGTCATTTTGTCAGTAATGACCATCATTCATTTGTCCATTTTCTAAACAATTAACTGAGCCTTTCTCCCCAATTTTTAAAATACTTATTACTCAGTTGCCAAAATTTATTAATCCCTAACTCGTAAATATCTCTTACTTATAAGATCCTTAGTATGTTGATTTTAGGAGTGTTCTTTCCTATGTCCTTCTTGCTAATAATTTCCCATGCCTTTGTGTCTCTGTTTCCTTCACCCCAAATAAGACATTCTTGTTTGCCTAATGAACAATCTCTGTCAACTCCTCGCTACCATAATCCCAGTTTTGTTTAGGAAATGGATGGGCATATGTATCTGAAGAAGCCTATCACTTTCCCAGTCCCAGAACATGAAACTTATATAGTCCTCAAAATAATAACCCTTAGACCCCTTAGGTATCTCTGAGAACTTGGCAGAGGTTCTGAAAACTATTTTCATAATATTAAGACTTCATCTGCCCTTCCACTCTGTGACTTTGCACTGATGGTGGGTAAAATGGCTTACATCTTGGCACAAATCAAATCAGTGGTACCAAATTATACTAGTAACTATCACATTCTTCATTGCTATGCCCTTAAAGTATAAAATTTTTTTTGAGTCAGTTTCACTTTTAAAATGTCTTTAATAAGGCAGTAAAAATTACCAATTTATTAAATCTCAACCTTTGAGTACATGTCATTTTATATTCTATGCGACAGAATGGGGAGTACATGTAAAACACTTGTGCAGTTAAATTATGAGCTGAACTAGCCAGTTTTTCTTGGAATGCCATTTTTTTTTACTTGAAAGAACTACAGACAAATTAGTTATTCAAACTTGGGTTTTTGGCAGATATTTGCTTGAAAGTGAATGAAATGAGCCCGTTATTCCAAGGAAAACAACTGACAATATTTGTTGTTATGATAAAAATTTGAGCTTTCAAGCAACCATTATAATTTTGGAAAATTTGTTTCTGCCCCTTTTTGAGTTTTACAGCTTACCGATATTTAGAAGACTTTTCCGATGAGCCCAGAGACAATATTAATGAATATGACGTTTTGATATCACTAAAACATGTCAGTATTTGAAAAAACTGTATAACTCAGTGAAATTAATATTTTCCAAATGACTAATGTTAAAAAAAATCATGCATGAGTAAAAGAAACATTCAAAGTGCAAGATAGGCCAACGGATTATAATGTAACAGAGTACAAAAAGTTCATTGATAATAGTTTCAGATTCGTCATTGCCACTAATCTTTAAGAACTATCACTTGTTGAGTTTTGGTGTCATATCAAAGAAAAATACCTACAATTTTCTGAAAAGGCTATATATATATATATAATCTGTGTGAGGCTAGTTTTCTTTATATACTTCAAGCAAAACATTTAGCAGATTGAAGAAGCAGACGTGAGAATCTAGCTGTCTTCTATTAAACCAGACATTGAAGAGATTTGCAAAATGTAAGTCAGTGCCTCTCTTCTGTTTTTCCTTTCATTTGAAAAATTGTAGCTATTTTTATATAAAATGTTATATATGTTAATACATGATAGGTTTTTAAATTATTTAAACAAGTTATTGCATATTAAATTTTTAAAATTCTAGTATGGTGAATATCAAAGATATATTCCACATAAATAAAAGCTCTTTGGGGTTCTCAATTTTTTTATTAATCTTTTTATTTTGAGATAGTTGTAGTTGTAATAATTCAGAGCAATCTTATGTACCCTTTACCTAGTTTCCCCCACTGGTAACATCTTGCAGAGCTATAGTACAATATCACTATAGGGATATTGACATTGATGTAATCCACCTGTCTTGTTCAAATTTCCTCCATTTTGCTTGTACTCATTTGTGTGTGTGTCTTGTGTGTGTGTGTGTGTGTGCACGCACGCGCGCACACACACGTGCACCTTACCCCTCGCCACTACTAATTTGTTCTCTGTCTCTAATGCTGTCACTTCAGAATTGTTATTTGAAATAAGTTAATTAGTGTGTATTGAAACCTTTGTTTTAATTTCTAATATGATAAATATCAATAAATATAGCCTACATAAGTAAGAGCTTCGTAGGGTTCTCAATTTTTAAATTGTAAAGGTTTCCCAAGACCAAAAGTTGAAGAACTGGTTAAAACAGAGAGAGTTATTCCCATTTCTCCTTCCCAAGCTACTGGAGAGCAAGATGTGGCTTGTGATGTCTCATTTAGAATTCTTATGCTTTGTCATGGGACCGTCAATATGAACGATGATTAGATTCTTTAGTACAGTTTGGTCCATAGTGTTACAGTTCAATTGAGACATTTTTCTAACATTTGTGATTCTGAAAGATTCAGAAAAAGGTTTTTAACTTGCTGTTGTGTTCATTTTATTTAGTTTTTGGATTATTTTTGTTTGTTTGTTTTTGTATTCTAAGAGGTAAGAGAATGGAATAAAAATGACAAGCTCCAGCCATGACTTTTTAGGAAATGAGTATGTGAAAGGAGGAAAGAAATATGTTCAGGAGAAGAAGTAGTTGTCACCAAAAGAATGAGCTTTTCTCAAATTCTTTATTCTCGAGAAGCTAATTCCAGTGCTTTTCTTGGAACAATACAGGAATAGGAGGGATTATTAACCTTCTGTGAGGGCAAAAAGTTTGAGAGGTAGTACTAAGGTCTCTATCATCACTCATCAGCTGAAAAGTTAATAGCTTTTTTGAAGGAAAATGTGGTGAATTCAAGCAGGCAGGAGATCGTAGAGTGAGAAGATTTTGGAAGAGAATGGATGTTTCATTTAGCAAAGCCTTTGCCATAGTTGTGGATACTGCCACAACTATGATTTGTATTGTGCATTGACTTCGTTTATGAGTTTTTTTCCCCTTTGTTAAATTTCCAGCATAATTAATCCATTCCCACACACTGGGAGTTTAAACAGTTTTGAATATTAGGATCGTCTGATCCACTACCTCCTGATTACCAGAAGAGTACTTTAGGGCCTGAGCCTGAGACTGTATAGAGAACACCCTGTAGTTAGTCTGCAGTCTTCAAATTATATGTTCACTGCACTTATATTTTCCAGTACACACTGGAACAGCCTTCACTGCTGACCGTGACCAGGTGCAAATTAGTTAAAATTGAATGCTAAAGTAAGTCTTCTGTGAATAATAGAATATGTAGCTTCTAAGAACTATTTGATGTCTGGTTATGGTGCTGTGTCTTTCTTTTTCTTCTTTTTTCCCCTTGCCTTTTGCTACAAGATGTCTTGGAAATTAACCAGAGTGACAGTCAAATTCTTTTTCTAAGCAGCCTAAGAAATATGGAAGACTAACAGACCAGCAGCCTTTCTTTTCTTCCTTCTGTCCCTTCTTTCCTTCCTCCTTTCCTCCTTCTCTCCTTCCCTCCCTTCCTTCTTTTTAAAGGAGAGGTAGAGTCAAAGAGTACTTAGTGTTTGAAAGGGCTATTTCCTCCTTCACTAATTGTTACTTGTGATGTTTTAGAATTTACTCTGGAGTATTCTATTACATTCTGACAAGAGCTTTGTGGAAAGGAGGAATTCAGATTTCTGCCTCCATCCTCAGTTATTCCATGATTTCTACCTGCCGGTTTCTCATAACAAGGAATCACTATATCAGAATAAGCAAAAATATTCCCTAATTATTTTTTTAAAAAATAGCGTGAACTTATTTTGTCTCAAAATCCAGTCAACAGGAAGCAGTTCAAATAACTAAGGATATTTTCCTTTGTATTTTAATTTAAGAGACAACAGAAATTAATAATAAATGTGATTTAAAAAAAAAAAACCTGCTCTTTTTAATAACCCACAATAAAAACTTAGTGAACAAATCAAATTTTATAGAATATGTCGGCAGGGGGAGTACTTATATTTGTCCTGTATTACTGTTAGTTTTGCCAGTGCTGAGTCACTGTAAAATCTTGAAGGACCTTTGAAATTATTGAAGAAGGAAAACTTATAGTACTTAATATGTTGGATGACATTTTACTTTCCATGTAATCTTATCCAATAAATCTGAACATTCAGCTGTTATCCCCAGTTATCTTTCATTCTTGGATAAAAGGGCATTTCTCAGAGCTATCACATTTACCGGTAGAACCAGTTTCTTTTCCACCTTTTGACTGTGAAGGTGAAGATATCAGACTCATTTGTGAAGGGTAGAGGGAAGGGTATAAATCAAATATTTCTTCACTGTATTTTCTACCCCCAATATTCTGTTGCAGCTTTGAAATTTTTCCTCCTTCAGTGCCTCTCATGTGGGAGGCAGCCAAGTCAGTGTATAATTACTTCTTGCAGGGAGATTAATGGCTCTGGCCTTTCTTTATTCTCTCCAGTCCTCATTTCTGTGTCACCTGCCTATCAGCATTCAGATCCCTAATAAGTGCTATTAAGACTAATATCTAAAGGTGACTTGAAAAGAAGTATCTTTAAAAGATAAAGAACATGAATTGTTGGGAAACTTCAGACATTTTCATCTTTAAATTCTCTTTTTACATTTTTGTTTTGGTTTATTGTTTACCTCCCCATTCAGTGAGCCCCAGGAGCCATGGTGGCACTTCTTAGCACTTCAGAGAGTGAGAATTGGCCCAGCTTTATTGTTGTCTTAGTTGTTAAGGTATTTAATTACCTTAACTTTTTATATTCCCGTTCCTTATTTTCCCTGCTGGCCCCAGTCTCCTGACAATTCTTGCTCTCATATCTTAGATATATGGGAAAGATGGCAAAATGAGCCCTTTCCTGATTTTTAGCCTCTCCTAGAGAGTGATATGTTTGTTCCCATGAATAGTAGAATATGAAATCCCATAAAGCCACCTAGGTTATTAGATGAATATCACAGAGCTGCTTATTATGCACTATGGCCTAATGTAGATTATAGATGTGACCAAATGGTAATTAGCAGAGCTGGAGCTGTAATTAAACATTATTGTGCTGCTCTGTGATTTCTCCTTAGATTTCTGTTGCAAAGTAGAAGGAAACTGAATAGTTCCAAACCCATAAGTGAGTTTCTTCACTTCTCCCCGCCCCCAAAAATCTCTTTTAATTAACTGAATAATTAAATAAGTCATCCTCACACAGATATCCTGAACTCTACTTAGCAACTCTATTCAGCAAGGTAGTTTGATGCATGTATGTGTTAATCAGCTTCTCGTGTATTAGTTCTGTTATCTTTAGTATTCAGCTCAGCTAAGTTTCTCCTCCAGAAATTCTGTAGCAGGGTTTAATTAGGCAGAGTGCTTGAATGCAACAGTGGTGTTGCTTATATCTTAGATATTTCCTGGATCTGTCAGTACAGAAATGGGGGCTTGACTTTATCTAGGATGTTAGTGGCTTACCTCCTCCCTGGACTCCAGCAGCAGTGAATAACCTAGTGGGAAATGAAACCACTTCCAGAAAAGAGCTGTCTTTGATGACTGAGAGTGTGTAGGTGACTCCCTAGGGACTTACCCCCTTCTGTATTTGGGATTGCTGCCTCAGCGGTGGAACAGATTTAACAGGACATGCTTGAGCAACAGCAAGTGACTTGGAAGGTTAAGGACCTTGCAGGAATTTCTCTTGCTAGTAGAAGAAAGGTAGAGAAAAGTAAACAAACTCTAAGCAAAGGAAATGGACATCCTGGCTGTGAAATTGCTTCTGTCTTAGTTCTTTCCCAAGAGGAAGAACAGAGAAACAGAGGTAATGCCAAGAGTGAAGATGATCTGCATACTGTCTCTAATTTCCCCTTTCTAGTAACTCTCAAGGGTAAACTTTCCAAGAAGCTTTATTTCCAAAGAGTTAAGAACCACCTTCTTGTAGTATTCCTGAAAGGGCTTAATAATTTGAGCCAGATTCCAGAATCTGGAATCTGTGTTGTTACTTTAAGGTTCGTGCATAAAAATGTTAAAGGGTCTTTCAAGAATCTGCCACATCCCAGAAGGTTGCCAAATTAAGTTATAAATGCCTGATTTTCAAGAGTGCACAATAAAGCAGTGCCTTTTGGCATTTACCATCATGCAGAAGCTTCATTATACAGGCTTCCACTTTCATTTTATGGAAAAAGTGGAGTTAGAGAAGTACAGGGTGTGTGTGTGTGTGTGTGTGTGTGTGTGTGTGTGTGTGTGTGTGTGTGTGAACAGGCAGATAAGGATAATGTTTTGGCAGCTTTTCAGGGACCAGAATTAATCCGAATCAGTGTTTTAGCTTTCTGTGGACTCTGACAGTGATGATCTGCAAATAGCAGTGACTTCTAATCCAAGATGTCAGAGCTAACTGCAGAGAATGGATGCAATATCCAGACCTCAGCTTCTAGAGTAGTATTTGAGGCCAGGAGGTATGTGCGTATTTGTATGCATGTATATATTGAAAAGAGCAGTGGCCATGTAGTAAACTATTCCAGAGCCAGAGTTCTGTTACAGAGCTGTCCAACAGCTTGTTATGGGTTCAACGTGTGGCTCTCTCCAAACATAAGCCTGTTGAAGGAATATATTCAACCTGGACTAAGAGAGTCTTTCACAAAGATAGGAGGGTCGCGATCCTTGACTCATTTCCTAGGTCTGCTGATCGATATCCTACTTAATCTTCAGGGAAGATCAGTAACTGTGTATTGAGTGCCTTTGCATATGCAAGATACTATGTTCAGTTAGGATTTGGGCACTATAGACTCAGAGCTAGTACTTTGTCAACCTGATAAATGCTAAGATTTAAAGAGTTACAGGATTATTACCCTCTTTATTACACCTTTTTTTTTTTTAACTCTAAATGTGTTGCATTCTTCTTGGAATCTAAGTAATTGTGTTCTTGTGAGAGGTTCTGGAGTTGGAGGTAGATTGATGGTCCTTGTGTTTGACTATTCTGTCTGTGTGTGCGCAGTCAACTTCATCTGCGGGCTACACCTCCTGTTAACATTAGAGTCACACTCCAAAATGCCATTCTCATTAACCAGTTGCTCTTACAATAGCAACCCTGATCAGGTTGCTCCCAGCTCTTCTATTTCACTTTTAAGTAGATTTCCTTCTAGCAAAAGATGAATTAAAGCTTCAGGGTTCTTAAAGTACCATTCCTAGGATATGGATATTTTTCCCCCTCTTTATCCCTACCCGTATTCTTGGATTTTATACCTGGTTAATGTATTATTTGTTGAATGAGAGACTGTTGGGAAGCATAGCAGCATCAGTAGAACATGGCTCAAAAGCTGTTCCTTTTCTTTCTCATCAGTCTACATGCTGTTACTGTTGAAACCTGGCCCTGATTCTCTTTCACTAGAGACTTTTAAATGAGACAAGATTTTTTAATATACTTTTAGCCAAGTACAGTTTATGTGGAAATTGTTAATAAGAAATAGAGATTCTCCTAGCACAGAGTGCACTCATGTAAACTACTAGATTTGTAGTCGTATCATGAGCTAGAACTTGAAAGGATCAAAATCTTATATTAAAAGGCATCCACACACTGGCAGGAAAGGATGTAGGACTAGATTAAATACAGAGACGGTATTTCCTCTAAATGTTCTCCCTGTAACTCAGCTACTACTTTCTCTTCCCCCGCAGATGGAGTCCCCTGTCTCCACACCAGCGGTGCTACCGTTGCACCTTTTGGTGCCAGTGGTCAGTAATGACATCTCATCCCCCTGTGAGCAGATTATGGTTCGTACCCGTTCGGTCGGGGTCAACACATGTGATGTGGCTCTAGCCACCGAACCCGAGTGCCTGGGCCCCTGTGAACCTGGGACGAGCGTCAACCTCGAGGGCATCGTGTGGCAGGAAACAGAAGATGGTAAGTGCGTTGTGTGGTTTTGCCATCCCTTCTCAATCTGCTTCTATCAGCAGGAGCTTATTGTTGTAAATAATACCAGGTAGTTAGTAGGAGTCTCAAGTGACCCTGGTCTGCTGGAGATTCCCACCCAGAGGATTACAGCAAAGTTCTTAGTAAGATCATCCGGCTTCTAGAGGTTGCCAGTTTTTGTTTGTTTGTTTGTTTGTTTGTTTGTTTGTTTGTTTCAATCATCTCTCCTTCATAGCTATTCAACAGTGTTGGCCCTGGTACTTAAGCAGTCATTTGACAGGAGAGCCAGGTAATTCAAAATGTGTCTATACTCTCCGTACTTTTTTCTATCATTTTATTTGAGAGAATTGAAATATAAATGAATTTTTGGGCTTAATGAGAAAAAGTAATAAAAGGGCAGCTGTGGGAGTCAAGGAAATGGAAAACAGTCACTCTTAAGCTGGCTTAGTGTTGGCTCATTGAATGTGCAGCTCTTGCCTTTTTTTAACACCTGGAGGTGTAGCCAGCTCTTTCTCACTGGTTGCTTCATTGCCCAGCCACCCACGCCACTTCATGCATCTGTCACTTAGTACAGATTTTATAGGCCTAGGCAGCCGGGAAATGTTTACATGGTCTTGTTTTCAGGCATCCACTAAGCAGTTGGCTCCCTGTAGGGTGCTGCTGCCCAAGGCTACCATCCAGACTTCTTGTATGTTCCATTTGCCCCTGAGAACAGAATTTCTTCTATTTTAAAAGTTCATAAACCTGAAAAAATAAGAGTGCAGAGGGACTTAACCAGGTATTTCAGATCCTTTGGTACCATCTATGGCAATTTGATTTTAGCAAATAAATTCTATTTATAAAAAATTAAAGTCCTTGTCAAAGTATGTGTGGTTAGAGAGGCTGGGCCTCAGAGTCCCATCATGTCTCTGCATCAGTAACCAGACTTTCAAAGTGTCGCCACTCTGAGGAGTTTAGAGGCCCAGAGGAGCACAGCTCATTATCTCTGATTATCATAAGCCATCTTGTCAGTCTGCCTGTGGAAATTCAGGCATTTCATTCTGGTCATTCCGACAAAAGTCTGTTCCTCTGAATATTTTGTTGTGATTTAGCATTTAAAGTCTACCATGTGGTCAGAAATGATGTCATATAGGTTAAGAATTCTATGTTTTGGGCTCTCTTGTCATTAGATATATTGTAAAGCTTCAGCTTTCAGAATAACATTGCTGATGAGATTTTATTGTGTGTCTGAGATGATAATGTACACACACACACACACACACACACACACACACACACACAACCCTCTTGTGTTAGAAACTGATGCAGAGATAGTAGAGAGAGGTCTTGAGCCTAGAGGTTGACTCTAGATTCTATGTATAAAATATACAATTTGGAAATCACAAGTGGCTATCTCTGATTTTTAAAATGTCATCTGCCTATGGCCAAACATCTGAACAGTCATAGTGTCTGTTGGGATGACAGACATATCCAGACCACAGCTCTGTGCCACCAAGCAACCTTCGGGGCCTGTTACCTCAATATATTGAAGATAGAAAACATCAATTTCCTGCCTATTTATTTTACACATTTTATGCAGATCAATTTTCTCCAAGGGCAAGATGTTTTTCATGTATGGGAACCTGATGAAAACTTAGCAAGAGAGTGAGGCCAACCTTTTACTCTCCTGACAACAGTGGATTCCTTTTTATCTGAGGATCCCAGTTCTTCCTTCCTGCCAGAGGGACGTTAGCACAGATTTCTTTTTTTTTTCTTTCTTTCTTTTTTTTCTTTTTTGTAAATTTGCTCAGAAAGGCTCTCTAGTTGTCACTGGCAGCCTTCTTACCATGTTCTCATTATATACTTTCAATGGAGCCTGTACTTTGTTTCACAGCACTTATTATAATTTGCAATCTTCCACTTACAGTGGGGTTATGTTTTGATAAAACCATCATAAGTTGAAACTATGGGAAGTGGAAAATGCATTTAATATACCTACCCTACTGAACATCATAGCTTAGCCTAGCCTACCTTAAACATGTTCAGAACACATTAGCCTGGATATGGGCAAAATCTGTTGCTGCTGCTACTCAGCATCACAAGAGAGTATCATATAGTGTATTACTACCTGAGAAAAAGATCAAAAATCAAAGTTCTGTTTTTCTACTGAATGCATATGGCTTTTGCACAGTCATAAAGTTGAAAACTCATAAATCAGACCATCATTAATCAGGAATTATCTGTAACTAATTTTCTACTAATGTGTATCTCTTCCACTGTTTTAGAAGTTCTATGAGCTCAGGAATTCTGTTTTGCTCATCATTGTATCTCTAGCACTTAACACCTGATACTTGTTGTATAGGCTCTCAAAAATATTTATTTGAATGATTGAATGCTTGTAATTATGTTATTGTCATTCCTGGAGCTATGTTAATATGTATCTAATAGGTACTATAATATTGTTTGAACTTAGAAGCCATGTCAGATACTTTCCAAAATTTTATACCTTCTCTGAAATTCAGAATAAATACAACTTTCACTAAGTTTGAGATCACTCTCATTTATTTAATTACATCTCTAAGATTTTAGTTCTCCTATGTTTAATAACATATTTTATCTCACCGTATTGTGTTTTAGGGTTTAGTGCCTCTCTTTTCTTCTTTTCTATATTTCCTTCTTCCTTCCTCTTCCTCCTTTTCCTCCTCCTCCTTCTAGTCCCCCTCCACCTCACTTTTCCTCTCCCCCTTCCCCTCTTCCTCCTCCCACCCATCCTAAGGAAAAGAGGACTGTTCTGCAATAGCATTCTGGCCATCCCAGAGGGCTTTCACCTGAACTATCAGTTGGCAAAGGTCTGAATTCGGATCAGAGTTGGTTCACATTCCTTATCATCTTCAGGTAACAGATTTTCTGCAAAGCTCATTCTCTGTAGATCTGTAAGATCTAGGGTACTGCCTCAAGTTAGTAATTAGAACTATATACAGATATATTTTTTTTAATTATTTCAGCTTTCTAGGCTTTTTGTTTGCTACCTGATGCTTTGTACTTACATCTTTCTCTTTGCCCAACAAACTACTGTCTTCAAATGGAAAAACCTTTATAGCTTCCAGGGAAGCTGTGAATGCCTGGCCTCTGTTCTCAGAGGACCCCACGATCCTTGTAGAACTGAGCCATCTTGCTGAGAACAGGGATCATGGCCTCAATTTTTAGTGGTTTCTTTGCTTACCTGGACTGTAGGTATTGCTCATTTCTTCCCTAGCCTCACTGTATACCTTGCCTTGGAGACAGTTTGAAATTCCTGCAGATCTCATCGTTTTTAAGGCAGCTCACAATTCAGCCAGCACTGCAAAGACCCTCCTTGGCTAGGCTCAACCTTAGGACAAGTGTAACCTGGAATGATTTGCTTGACTTTTTGAGGTATATTCTTAGCAGGTATGCAGAGGTCTGATTCCACCTGATTTCACTTTGTCCCACCTCACTTCAAATCAGAATAACAAGTTCCAAGTCCCTTCCTGGTTCACAGGATTTACCTTAACCCAGGGTCCTGGAAACAATGTATTAAAGGCCTTGAGGCAGGCCATATTCTTTTGCTGAGGCAAAATTGCTTATTAGCTTCTGTCATGTTTTAAAGAAAAGCATGGCTAACTTAGGTAAGAATTCCGGGAGTTGCTATGGGTTCTCCTTTTTAGAACACATTACTATGTGGAAGGCTATCACTAATGATGTCTTTTACTTTGGCAGTGTGCCTTCTAGAAGAATTTGTGGTATAGTGGAAAGCACACTGAAGCAAAAATCAGGAGACCTCTGTACCTCTGCCAGTATTATTGTGACCTTGGACAAGTTCCTTAACTTCTTTGGGACTTAGTTACCTCATCTCTTGAACTAAGTAACCAGTAAGAATCTATGACTTCAACCTTGGAATCAGCACAGATCCAGTACTAGTTCACTATGACATCTTGAAAATGAAGTTTGATATATCAATCATGAGGATGAAAACTGAAAAATATTAATACCAATAATGAAATTTCATTATACACTCATTATATAGATTCATTTCATCAGAAAAATGAAACCACCTTGCCAACTCTTTCTCTCATTTTTCTACTGATCCTAGACTGACAAGTAGAATTCATAGAACCCAGCTGTTATCGATGCAAGTGTATGTTAGCTGATACAAGCTGAGCTCACAATACAGTTTAGCAATTCCTTAATCTCCCTATTACATTCACATTCCCCAATACTTATTTCATTCTAAAGATTCATTAGCCCAATTCATTCTCTTTTCCTGCTCTTTTTAAAATAAGATCACCAGATACATACTCAAATCCCCCAGCTTCCCTCCTCTCTTAAAATCTTTTTTTCTTATTGCATTATTTTTTCTTCCTTTTTTCTCAAGATTATTTTAGACTTTCTTTATACCATGAATTTTATCTATTCTTTCTTCATATTCATTCTTTCCTCTTCTATTTAAACTCTTCCCCCTCTGTAATACTTCTTTACAGTGAAAATATTTTCCTTATCCTTGCTCCCCTTTGAACTACTGACCTTTCCTCTTTTTTAACTACTTGCTATTGCTGTTTCCAGTCTCTTTTTACCTGCCCAGTATCATGTAACATCTTCTGTCACTGTTTGAAACATTTCTCATACCAATGATCATCTGTTTTCAAGGGTCTTTCAGTCCTTCCTAAACTTTTAGAAGCTCTATTTCTTTATTCTTAAAACTCTCCTCTCTTACCTTTGTCATGTGACACTTCCTTAAATCTCATTTCTTGAAATTCCAGATGGGTTTTAGGATGCTTAAAAATTGTCACTTCTGTCCTGTTGGCCTCCAGCTGGGGCCTGCTGCAGCTGGGACCCCACTCTCTTTCCCCCTAAACAAGCAGCCTTATCCACAATATAGTTTTCATTTACTATCTGTGCCATAGTGGAGAAAGTTGAGGAAACATTGAGTTAAAATAGGATTTGACCATTAGAAACAGAAGATGAAGTAATAATGATTTAATGTAAGAGAATTCTGAAGATAGGCAGTCTAGGGCTGCTATAATGGCTTCACAATGTAATCAGTGTTCTGGACTCTTTCAAGTCAATTCTTTATTGCAAAATTGGTAATGTAGCTCAAGCCATCACATTTACTTTATAGGTAGAAGAAGAGTAAAACAGAATCTGCTTCCCACCTAAATGTTTCCTTTTGACAAACTTTCCCAGAAGCCACACCCTAAGACTCTGCCTACATCTCATTGGCTAACCCAAAGGCAAGGAAATGTAGCTTTTTAGCTGGATACATTGCTTCCCCCACACAAAACAGAGGCTCATACTAAGGGGAAAAAAGGAAGCAATTAGCAGGCTGGGTCTCTCTTCTCTGCATAGCCTTTATACACTACACTATAACTCCCAAAAGTTACCTCAGCAGCCTTCTTTTTTAGTAAATGTAGTCTTATATATTCATGGCTTCAGCTGTTTTCCTTTTATAAATAGTTCCTAAATTTTATCTCTAGATTTGACCCTTTGCCTAATCCCATTTCATCCTGCTGATTTGAACATCAGCAAAAGCAGATTTTTAAAATGTTTAAAAAACAATAATCATCTTTCTCCTGATATTTTGTTCTCTTTCCGTCTCTTTTTCTTTATTACACCAACTTTCATCACCTACATTTCCGTCCTACCAATTTTCTAGGCTCAAACCTCCCTAATTATCTCTTCATTCATCATCTCTTGATATACTTTTTAAGTCATTACTCTAGGGATTGCAATATATATTTAACTTTTTACAATCTACTTAAAATTAGTATTTTTACCACCTCAAGTGGAATGTAGAAATCTCACCACCATATCAACCCCTTTACCTTCTCTTCTCTTTATGTTGTAATTGTCTTGGCATGCCTGTCGCATGTTTTTATATGGCCAATAGGCCATACAAAAACAGGCAGTGTTTTTTTAATGGTTAAAAATGGTTGAGAAAAAAATTCAGAACAAGAATATTGTGTAATGTGAAAATTATGTGAATCCACATTTCAATGTCCCTATGTAAAGTTTTATTGGAATGCGGTCACACTCATTTCATGTATTTTTAGCCACTTTTGCACTAAAGTGACAGAGTATTACTATTCAAAAGAATAGTTTATTATAGTTACATATACACATAACACTTCTGTTGCCCTTCATTCTTTTTCTCCTGAGTCCATTGTTTCCCTTCTTCCTGAGGAGTCTTTTTTAGTGATTCTTATAGAGCATGTTCCCTGGCTAGTAATTCTTTGAGAATGTCTTTATTTCACCCTTATTCCTAAAAGATTTTTTTCTGAATACAGACATCTAGGTTTACATTTTTTTCTTTTTTTTTTCAGCACTTTAAAAATATCCATTTCCTTTTAGCCTCCATGCTTTCTGAGAAATATACCATCACTTAAATGATTGTCCTGCTATAAATAATATGTCATTTTCCCCTCGTTGCTTTCAAAGTTTTTCCGTCATTTTCAGTATTTTGATTATAATGTGTAATATATCCAATGTGGGTTTTGGGGGATTTATTCCTATTTTGGGGATCACTTAGCTTCTTGAATCTGTACATATATGTCTTTTCTAAATTTGGGAAGTCTTCAACCATTATTAGTTCAATTTTTTTTCTGCACCTCCCTCTTTCTCAGCTCCTTCTAGGATTACAGTGACATAAATAAAAGGTCATCCCTATTTGTTTCTGCCCAGGATTCCTGTGTGTCTTTTCCCTTTATTAGACTATAAGATGGCTGAGGCAGAGAATTGCATTTTATATATCATTTTATTTCCTCAAGGACTAGTTTAGTCTTTACACAGAAAGTAAAATAATTAGTAAATATTTTATTAATAATATTGACTGTGCCTTGTACCCATGTGTTTCAAGCACGTAGGTGAAAATGGTCATTTTTGTTAACTCCTCTTGGAATCATTTGCTATGTATTGACTAAAAATAATGAGGGATTTTGTAAAGTACTTGCTTTTCTTTTCCTTTTTTTTAAACAATGGCTTCACCACCAGTCTTTTGAAATGATAAGTCAGAGATAGAACCTTCAGATCTTTTCAGAGGAAATGGTTTGAAGTTACACTCTGAGGAACTTGAGCATGGAGGAACCTCAGAAACGGTTTTAAAGAGTGAGGGGTGCCAAGTGGCTAGGTCCCAGCCTCCACATCTGCTACCCCACCAGATGCAACTCAGAGCAGTACTTTCTACCTTTGAGTGATTTATATATTAAGCTCCTTCATAAAACTATATTTGAATAGGATGCTACCACCCCAAAAAAAAGAAAAAGTTTGATAATCATTTATCTAGGTTTACCTTCCCAGTCCACCTAGACACTTCTCACAACATCTCTGAAATTATTCTGGTCTTCTTTTTCCAGAATATCAGAAAGACAGAAGTTGTAATGCTATAAGACCATGTTTTTGAAGCTGAAGTGAGTACAGCTCCCTTGTATGCCAGAGGGTATGATGAGCTTGGCCTATCTTCTAAAGCTTAATTCTAGCTTAGTGATTTGGTGGAAAGGAGGGAGTTTTTCATTTTTTGCCCTTGGTAAAGATTTTATCATATACATGCACAAGCAAACATAGAATGCTTTACATCCCCATCTCCACATCATTTTTGTTCCAACGACTAGAAGTGTCTTGGAACTATCGGAGAACCGTTTCAGAGAATAATAGTGCCTTAAAGTCACAGTAGTACAAAACAACTGTCTTTGAGCTAGAGTCAGGAAAGTTGTATTCAAGAAATTGTACCTTTAGCTAGCTACATGATCTTGGGTAAATCTCTTAACTTCTCTTGGCCTTAGATTTCTAATTGGGGAGGGGTCACTGTCTAGTAGAACTTTTTGTGTTAGAAATAGGCTGTCCAAAATGGTAGTCTAGTCTAGTTGAGCACCTAAAATGTGCCACGTGGAACAAAGAAATTGAATTTTAAAATTTATTTAAATAGTCACATGTAAGTAAATGGTTTACTGTTTTGGGCAGCATACGAGCTAGGTGATCTTTAAATTATGTATAATTTAAAAGTGTATATATACTCTGAGATGGAAGGAAGAGCATTTGTGTGGGAAAATGAAGAGAGTGGGTGAAGAGCTGTCATCTGCACAGCCCCAGGGTAATTTCTGTGTACTCTGGCTCTTGTTACCTGGGACAGCATTTGGCCCTGCTTCAAACTCTGTGGTTAAGCCCCGTGCTTTGGTCTGTGGGTAGCAGTTTACTCATTATCAGAGTAATAGGCAGTGGTTTTGCTTAGCAGGAAGTTAGTTTGCCTGTAGTAGCTCCGCTGAGAACCTGCCTCAGCTGTTCTGCATCCTCCTCTGATTGCAGATCCCGGCTGTGGGTCTTTATCTTTCTCACTAAAAGGAAGGGGCTGTCCATTAATCTTCTTCATGGAAATAGTAACCTGGGAGTTATAACCTTGGTTATTCTGTGTGATTCTGATTTGAGAAAGTATGTGCGTGAACTGTGACATATCTAATTTTGGATGTTTATATTGGAAAGGTAAGATGGTACCCAGATACTGGTTTTTCTTTTTCCTTGGCTGTATATAATTAACACTGTTTCACCTTCAGTCTTGCCTTAGGCAGCTCTTAGCTTACCTGGAGAGAGATGATTCTCAGTGACCAAGCTTTCTCCACTGCTTAGCCATTTGCTTACTAGCCTGGCTCCCACAGAAACTGTTCTGCCAATAGCACAGTCATAAAGAGCCTAGCAGCCATTGTCTGGCACCACAAATCTTCATAGCAACAGACCACCACATGGCAACAGCAGCCACACAAAGAAAACACTAGGGAAATCAATACTTACTTTCTCCCACCCTTCCCCCACACCAAACAACAGCCAACACATTCTTTCCACCTAGCACCTTTCTCCTAGGGGATGCTTTAGGGCAGTTACGTGTTTATATACCCTTGTGGATTGTGTTATCTGTCCACTGTCATATATTTAAATCGTAAAGCCCTAAGGAGAAATTTCAGCCACAGGCTTTTTTGAGTTCCATTTTACAAATTGCAAAATAAACTAATCTCCAAGGGAGAGAGATGTCCTTTTGTACACTCTCGCCTACCTCCTTCGTGCCTCCCAGCAAAGCAGTCAGGTAGTACAGTAGGCTAGGCTGCAGGCTTGCCAGATAGGTATGGTTGTTTCAAATGAGATTCTTTTGATATTTCAATAACAAAACTCTCTAAGATGGGCTCAGAGCAGACCTGATTTGTTACTAATGCCCTCCTTTAGCAGATAATTTTGTTCTTGATACTTATGTATATACCCAGGTTGATGATACCTAGCCAGTAAATATAGTTCTGGTATAAACAGGGGCTAATTACTACCCTTAGCTAATTTAGCTAATTTGACATACGATTCCAAGAGAAAAAGGCCCTATTTGAGAGCCTTGATGTTTTCTTACCCTATTGATAATGTCATTTAACTGGTCTGGGCCTTAGTTTCCTCATTTGTAAAATGAGGAGATTGGATTACCTATCTCTGTGGTCCTTTCAGCTCTCATATTTACAATTCTGTGATCATCTGTGTGGAACAGAAGAGGGAATTGTCTTTTTTAATTCTCGGTTGTGGCAAGGCCTGCTGGAAGGTGTCATTGAACCCTCCATCTCAGTGCTTACACTGCTAAAACAGGTCCTGGCCCTGCCCTGGCTGATAAAGCTGCTGTAACCATGATGAGCAGAAGCTATTAACAAACTTGGCAACTAGCCTTTTCTCCCATAGCAGTAGTTTCATACTAGCTCAGGCAGAGCTTTGCTCCCAGGTCACTGCTGCTGCCTCTTAATGATACCAATGAGAAAACACACACACACACACACACACACACACACACACACACACACACACACACACACACACACACACACACACACCAGTGAGAACTAACATGCACACACACGCACAGTCTTTTTTTTCTCTTTCTCTGTCTACTCTGTTCACCACCTCTTCTGATACTTCATTATCCCATCCCCTCAGGCTTTACAGAACAAAGAAATCATAGGGCATCAACTTTATAATTTAGGCAGCTGGAGATAATTTCCCCAGGATAGGGTGGGTAGGTAGCTGATTTCCCCTGTCATGAGGCAGCATTGCTAAATGGCCTGTGTTTTGTCTGCCAGGCTTAGGCTTTGTTAGGCCCATTCAGTCTTCTCTATTTGAGTTAAATTATAGTGGCAAACCAGGCCCATGTACTTTTAGAGGGGTAGGAGTTAGGAAAAACTGGCAAGTGTGTCATTTATAAGCCCTGCTACTTGCTAATTGCTTAAGAACTTTTTGTTTAATCTACTGTCCCTGTACTTACTCCTGCTAGATCCTTTATTTCCCTTAGTTGCTGCCTTCATGGCCTTCTCCATAGCAACAAGCTCTGACAAAAAGGCTATGGTGAGAAATTGAGTAGTCTCCCCTCCCACAAGTTGTACTCCATTTTCTCTTTAGGATATCTTTTAAAAACCTAAAAGACTGCTATCAAATAATTTCTACCCCTATTGAACTCATAATCAAATGAAACTTTTAACCCTGAGCTAATTCAGTGAACAACGTGCCTTCTCCTTATTTGACTCTGATTATCCTCATCTTTTGAAAAATTTCCCATATTATTTCATACACTTGAAATACTGTGCATCTCCCCATTTACCAAGCTCCTCTCTGCTTTACAGCTTTTAGCCTACTACTTAGAATTATTATACAAAAAAATCTCCTGGAATCAGGAATCAGTGGAGAGTGAACGGATATAGAAAGTGGGAAATAACTCCCACCCCAGCCCCCATGTGCTGTTGCATTAGATATTAGACTGGTCTGCCACCCTGGAGACTGAGCAGAGTGCCTGAAGTATAGAAGTACCCTGTGCCTCAGCAGATCCTGGCACTGATCTACAAGAGTCACAGACCCCAAGGTTTGGTTTTGTTTTCATGTTAATAGGACTGACTGAACAATAATATAAATATAAATATGTATGCAAATGCAGATCATTGAATTTTCAAAGTGAACACGCTTTGTATACTAAAGCCTAGATGAAGAAATACTGTAAATGCTGGGGTTCTGCAATATTATCAGAACCCCAGAAACCCCTTCCTACCTACCTCTAATAGCTAACTCCCACCCAAGAAAATAAGTTCCGATTGCTAACATCATAGATTAGTGTTAACTATTTTGAACATTATATAAATAGAACTATTACAGTATGTACTTTTTTATGTCTAGCTGTTCAACATATGCCAGTGTAATTCGTCCATATTATTGTATGTAGTTGTACTTTGTTTATTCTTGTTATTCTATAGTTTTCCATTATGTAAATACAGTTTAACCTTCCCCCTCCTCCATCTACAGTTTCAGTTTCCACACCTTAGTTACCTGTAATTAACTTTTGTACAAAAATATTAAATGGAAAATTCCATAAATAAACAATTCATGAGTTTTAAATTGTACGCCATCCTGAGTAGTGTGATGAAATCTCCTGTCGGTCAGCTCCATCCTCCTCAGGACGTAAATCATCCCTTTTTCCAGCATATCCACACTGCATACACGACCCACCCATTAGTCACTTAGTAGCTATCTCAGTTATCAGATCTACTGTTGCAGTGCTTGTGTTCAAGTTACCCTTATTTTACTTAATAATGGCTACAAATTGCAAGAGTAGTGATGCTGGCAATTCAGATATGCCAAAGAGGAGCAAGCTGCAAAGTGCTTCCTTTAAATGAAAAGGTATAAGTTCTTGACATAATAAAAGTTGCTGAGATCTGTGATAAGAATCTTCTATCTGTGAAATAAGATATTTTGAGAGAGAGAAAGCTCATATATTCACATAACTTTTATTTCAGTATACATTTAATTGTTCTATTTTATTATTTGTTCTTGTTATTAATCTCTTACTATACCTAATTCACAAATTAAACTTCATTATAGGTATGTATAGGAAAAAAACATAGTATATAAAAGTTTGGTACTATTTGTGGTTTCAGGCATTCACTGTGAGCCTTGGTGGGTAAGGAGGGACTGCTATGTAATAGCACTTATTTATTAAGCTGTTGATGGGTATTTGGGTTTTGTTGCAGTTGGGGGCTGTTGTGAAAAATGCTGCTGTGAAAATTATTATACATGTTTTATTGGGGAATATATGTATACATTCCTATTCTATATATACTTAGGAATGGAATTCCTGGGTCATAAGGTATGCATATGATCAGCGTTAATTGATATTGCAAGTTTGCTATCTGGACCAATTTATACTCCTATTTTCAGTTAGACTCCTGGTTGCTCCGCCCCCTTGCCAACACTTGACCTTATTTGTTTTCTTTGCCATTCTGTTTAGTGTGTGCTGGTATCTCATCATGTTATTAATTTCCATTTCCGTGATGAGCCATGAAATTGGGAATCTTTTCCTTTGCTTCTTGGCCATCTGGAAATCTTTTTTATGAAGTGCATTTACCCATTTTTTGGATTATATTGTATTTTTTTTTCTTAGTGATATATAGGAGTTCTTTGTATATTCTGGTTATGAGGACTTTATCAGATATATGTATTGTAAATATCCTCTATTTCATATCTTGTGTTTTCTCTTTAGTATCTTTTCTTGAAATCTATATAATTTTTTAACCAGTGTCACCCCAATAAATTTAAAAGTAATTAAATAACAATAACACCATTTTATGAGTGGATGGATGGTCATCATTTTTATAAGGTCTAGTTCATCTTTTTTCTTTCTTTTAGTTAATGTCTTATTTAAGGAAATTTTGCTTTTCCCAAGATAAAAAAGGTATTTTTCTGTATTTTTATTTGAGAACTTTATTGCTCTTCTTATTTGGATCTACTATCTAGCCGAAATTGATTTTTTTTTTTTTAGGGTATGAGTTGGGAGTCAAGATTCTATTTTTTTCATATAGATACCTTATTGACCCAGCGCCTTATTGAAAAGACCATACTTTCTCCCCCTGCACTGCAGTATCACATTTGTCATAAGTCAAGTGATTTGTGTGTGGGTTTATTTCAGGGCTCTCTCTTTTATTCCATTCATCCATTTGTCTGATCTTGTGTCAGTACTACACTATTATAATAACTATAGCTTTATAAGTCTTAGTATCTAGTAGTATAAGTCCTCTAGCTTGTATTTCAAGATTGCCTTAGATATTCTTGGCCTTTTGCATATAAATTTTAAGATCGGTTTGTAAATTTTTATGGGAAAAAACCTCAGATTTTGATTGCGATTGCATCAAAGCTATAGATCAATTTGGGGAAGATCCAAAGTTTTATCCTTTTTTATTTAAGCTAGTGTTACTCAGTTTGGGGAAAGGAGGGAAGATAAGAGCAAGTCTGTGATATCATTTGGGGAACTTGTTTAAAATATATGTTAGTTATCCCCCACTCCTCATATTCTGAATCAGTAGGTGCAGGATGGAGCTTGGGCATGTTTATTGTGAAACAGCTCCCCTAGAAATTATGTTTTGCTGCCATCACTACTGTTCTCCACTATGCTGTTTGAGAACCACTGACATAGACTACATTCTCCTTGGCTAGCAGCAGAAATTCCCTGAGGCTAGTTAAGGTAAAATTTGACTGATTTAGTCAACACCAGGTCTGCTTTGGGGGCTGCATTCATTTTCTAAGGCTGCTATAACAAAGTACCAAACACTGGGTGGCTTAAAACAATGAATTTATTGTCTCACAGTTTTGGTGGCTAGAGGTAAGAAATCAAGGTGTTGGCAGAGCTGTGCTCTCTCCGATGCGATGGTTGGAGAGGAGAATCTTGCCTCTTCGAGCTTCGGGTATTTGCCAGCAGTCCTGGTTTCTCTTGGCTTGTAGATACTATCACTGCAGTCACATGGCTGTCTTCTGTGTGCTTTCACATCTTCTCTCTGTGTGTGTCTGCCACTGTGTCTAGTTTTCCCCTTGTTATTAGAACAGCAGTCCTATTGGATTAGAGCCCCCTTAAATGACCTCATTTTAACTTGATTGCCTCTGTAAAGACCCTGTTTCCAAATAAGGTCACATTCTGAGGTTCTGGGGTTAGGACTTCAATATATCTTTTTGGGGGACACACTTCAACCCATAACAGAGACCATCAAAAATTTCAGAATAATTATTGTCACAAGTTAAAGTGAGGAAGGAAATGTAGAACTGTATATAATAATGAGAGGCATTGCTTCCTAAAGCCAGTCTGGGCAGAGAAGAGCATCCACCCTCTGATCCCAACTGTTTTACTCCTTACATTACTGTTTCCCCTCTCCCTGGCACTGCGAGCCACAATGTGTTCAGTTCTGCTCTGTTAACAAATCCTGAAAATGTCAAGTGGAGGTTAACAAAAAGAAAAAGGTTTCAGCAGTTAGCTGCATCTGTCAGCCTCTTGCTAAAGAAGGCTGAAGGGAAAAGTGCCTCATGTAATCCAGCTCCTGGCCATGTTCTTATCCCGCTTCTTCCTGCTAAGTCATAAAGCAGTAAAACTGTGGACAAGTGTGATTCCATTTCAACCCCAGGCAAGTATTTCCTCAAAGCTGTCCCACTGAGATGATACTATCCTTCTTATTGCCAGTGATTTTCAGACAAGGACTCCAGCTGGACAGCTGAGGGCATGATGACCTCTGCTGAACCACCTCCCACTGCTGGTACAGTGTGTGGTTACCTCAGCAAGAGGAAAGGGAGGATGTGTGATTTAAGGGTGTGGTGCACCCGCCTTTGTTGCGCTTATGCAGAGTTTCCATGGTGTGGGAACTTGTAGATAGGAGGAGGGACTGTATCAGATCTTTAGTGTTTCTCCCTAGCCTCCCCACAGCCTAGGGTGTGGAGTGGTTTACCTTGGCGAATGTTCCACTTTGGCCATATGTCTATCTCTACCCTATATCAGTTTTTTTTTCCTGCTTATAGTTATAGCAGTAACAGATCTACCTAACCACTCCCCAAATTGATACTTGCTTGATAATGTTTTCAGCTCGCTATTATACTGAAATTCTGTGGAGAGAAAATACCATGATCATGTGGAAATGGTTCCAGGATTATGGGTGTTACCTTTGTGCATTCTTTGGCTCATTCAGCCCCAAAAGATCCCAGAAATAAGAGCTCAGGATTTTTGTTTCCTGTCAGTCTCAGAGCTGAAGGCAGAAAATTTTGAAGGCACCATTTTCTATAGCAGTGGTTCTCAGATTTGATGCATATTAGAATGTGGGGGTGGGAATTTAAAAAATCCTGAGGCCAGGTGTCACCCAATTAAATTAAATCAGAATGTCTGTAGGTGGGAGCCAGATGTCAGTAGTCGTTAAAGACCTCCAGGTACAATGAGTGTGCAGCAAAGTTTGGGAACCACTGGCCATGCTCCATAGCTCCATAGGCTCCAAACATTTCTGCAGAAGACCTTATCCTGAATTGCTCTCTTGGGCAACCTCAGAGATTATACTTAGAATGTTAATAAAGGACTCCTGGGAAATACAGATTCTCTCTGGAAGTATCCTCTCAAAGGGAATAATAACTACATTTCTACCTTTGGGTTTCTGGTTTTGGAAGACCCATACATGATTTGATCCTTCCCTGCAGTCAAATCCATGACTTGTAAATGAATGGATTCCCAGGATGGGTGAGACAAAAACCTGGAGATGTTAGCTATTTGGGGTTCTGCCTGCATGAGGTTTGATCGGATGTAAGAATTTAGAGCATAGCAAGGCATTCTTTCTAGTAATTTTCACTGCAATAGACAAATTTGGGGCTAGGGTTTTCCCTGAAATATGGCACTCTACCAAAGATCCTGACATTACTTGCATGGCAAACCCATGGAAGCGGGGGAGGAAGGGGGGGAGGGTGGCCTTCAGATGAACAACCAGTTTGGTGGGAAAATCTTAACTAGTAGATGAACCACAGATGGTGCTAATTCCCACCAGTCTTTTTATTTCTGGAGGCTACTCATGCTTGTGAACTCCCGATTATTAACTCTTTACCTACATCTTTGGTTTGAACTTTTGTCCTAGAAGAAACAGTGCTCAGAAATTTGCATAATCACATGGCAAGATTAAATATTAGATAATAATATACCAGAGCTCAGCTGTGGGAAGTAAACAATTACTACATTCCCCCAGTTGGGGCTTCCACAGAGGTAGTATACTCAGTTCCAAACCAGCCTTCCTCACAGGCATCCTCTTGGAACACTCCCTTCTCTCTGTTCTAGCCAGTTTCCTACAGGTTTCTGCTCCAGGCCAAGATGCAGCTATGCTTGTACGTTTCCAAGAAACTATGGCTTATTTACTTTAATATGGTCTTTTCTTCCACCCTATCTTCTAAAGAGAACTAGAAAACGTGATACTACTATCAACTGGGAGTTGAGATATTTATTACAAATGCATCCTCCTTTTTGCGCCCCCACTCCTAACATCAATACACAAACATGTATGTCATTCTCCTTCAAAAAGAAATTGGAACCAGGCAGAGCCCATTAACAGGCTCTTGATCATTTAGTGGTAGCTAAAAGGACCTTTGGTCCATATAAGAGATTTGGGAAAAGTAAAGAAGACTTTACCAAAAAAGCAGAGAACTCAGCTAATGGCATATTCAACTTCTAGAGGATAGGACTAAATTGAACAACAGTTTGGCACCAGTGTAAACAGTGTAAGCAACAACCATTAGCTTGTATATTGTTAACTATTCCCATTAGCACTGGACAGTAGACTTATTAGCACTTTTCATTTCTCTAATCAAGCTAAGGAAATACAGCTTCCAAGGGAATCTTTTTTTTAGATGACAACTTTTTTAAAAAGAAAAGAACAAAGAAAAAGAAACAAGGGTCTTTAGAAAATAACAGATCATAGAACTGGTGTTTACACACCCAGGAATATATCCCTTCTGCCTTGAGATTTGAGTCTTAGGGGTCAGTTGTAAATTGCATGAAATATATAAAATGATTTGGTACCACAGGGCTGTTGCTAAGTCTACTAGTTTTTAAGTCCAAAGTAGACACTGCAAATGATCTGACATGCCATCTGTAGGTGGTAGACAAAATTGATGAGCTCTTGATCTAGTTGGTGGCTTTGTTTTTTTTTTTTTTATAAAATTCGATACGTTGAAATTTTGAAGTAGAAAGATTTTTATACTTATCTTTGGACCAAGAGATCCCCTTCTAGATCATTTTGTAGTAGGAGGAATGGGTGTGCCTTAAAAGTCTTTGTTTTAAGCTATGCTAAACTGCACTTTGAATTAAAAATGAGAGGCAATAAACTATATCACCTACATTTTCTATCCCACCACTAGCAACTATTTTTTCTTTTGATGTTTTTTAAAAAATACATTATTTAAACCTATTTAAAGAATAATGCCTGGTTTTTAGGATATGACCAAAAGCTCAGACAACAAAAGAAAAAAATAGATAAATTAGATTTCATTAATATTTAAAACCTTGGTCCATCAAAAGACACTATCAAGAAAATAAGAAAGACAGCTCACAAAATGGGAGAAAATATTTACAAATCATATATCTGATAAGGAATTAATATCTAGAATATATAAAGAACTTGTACAACTCAGTAAAAAACCAAACAACCTTAATCAAAACTGAGCAAAGGACTTGCATAGACATTTTGTCAAAGAAGATATATAAACAACCAATAAGCACATGAAAAAATGCTCAGCATCATTAATCATAAGGGAAATGCAAATCAAAACTGAGATGAGATACCACTGCACACCTACTAGGATGGCTATTATCCAAAAAAAAAAAAAAAAGGAAGGTTACAGCTGTTGAAGAGGGTATAGAAAAATTGGAACCATTGTGGATTGCAGGTGGGAATGGAAAATGTTGCAGCCATTGCAGAAAACAGTTTGGTGGTTCCTCAAAAAGTTAAACATAGTCCTTAGCCAGTTAGGAACCGGACCGCACAGCAGGAGGTGAGCGGTGGCCAGTAAGCGAAGCTTCATCTTTATTTGCAGCCGCTCCCCAGCGCTAGCATCACCACCTCAGCTCCACCTCAGATCAGGCATTAGATTCTCATAAGAGCACTGGTCCCTAGTACCAAAAAGGTTGGGGACCACTGCCCTAAAGAATTAAAAACAGGTGTTCAAACAAAACTTGTACATGAGTATTCATAGCAGCATTATTCACAATAGCCAAAAGATGGGAACAACCCAGTGCCCATCAACACATGAATGAATAAACAAATTGTGGTATATACTTACAATGGAATATTAGCAATAAAAAGAATGAAATTCTCATACATGCTACAATGTGGATAAACCTTGGAAAAATATACCAAGTGAAATAAAACAGACACAATAGAATATGATTCCACTTATATGAGGTATCTAGAATATGCAAATGTATAAAGACAGAAAGAATAGTTACTGTGAGCTAGAGGACAGAGGGAATCGGGAGTTATTGCTTAATGGTTACAGAATTTCTGTTTCAGATGAAAAAGTTTTAGAACTAGGTAGTAATGATGACTCAAAAAAAGTAATGACATTTTATTGTTGAAAATTTGAGAAAGAAAAAGGAGAAATCATAAATCACCTGGGGAAAAAAAGTGTTATGATTTTTCATATTATTCATAACATTTTTGTTGTTTTATTTTTAACAAATTGGAACCCTTCTCTGTATTTTTGTAATCTTCTTTGTTTATAGAGAAATCTATCATGAACAGTCTCTTATTACATTAAATGAGCTTCTATAATATTTTAAGTAACCACATATTATTCAATGTTAAGGGTGTATCATGATTTAGTTACATTCTTTTTTAAATGGCTTAAAAAAAGATACTTATGAAATTTTCTAGTTCTTGAAGAACTGAGCTTTGTTTCTCATATCATCAATAAACTACAGACAAAGGAAACACATTATGTGTTTCATAATAAACTTGCAGCTTTGGACTTTTGAGTTTCTGACCTCTTGCTGCCTTTTGCTTTCTTTGACATTTTCTTTTTACTTCTTGCCTCTTCTGCTCTATGTTTCTTTCCCTTTGCCACCAGTATGCAGCTTTATTGCTGCTTCTATTTCTTTTCTGTTAGAGGTCAAACACAAAATCAATAACCTGCATCTGAGCCAAAAATAAGCCTACAAATGTTGATGTCTTTCACACTAGTCCACAATTGTATTCTCAAGTACAGTACATGAACCATTTAGTGTTTCACACCAGGAAATGTAAGCTGCTGAGAACCAATAAAGTGTATCCTCATCTTGAAAGACAGCATAGTTAAAAATACAGACTTTAGTTTAGAGTCAGACTGGTTTGGATTCAGGTCCTAGCTTTGTATCTTATTTAGCTATGTAAACATTGGAACATATCGCTCTAGGTTTTCTTTTTTTCATCTGTAAAATGGGAATGACAATACTTTGGGGGTTGTTGAGAGGATTGAATAATTGATAACATATGGAAGATTCTTAAACACAATAAATGATAACTATTATCTTGAAAGCCATCAAGGTTTCACAGAAATAATGTATACACCCCTACTCCCACATCACCACCCACCCCCAAATCAGAGAAAGCAACAAAGGATTTAATCCATTGTGTCTGAGACTAAGCATCTTTACTTTTTGTATCATTAGGATCTGGGAAACCTCTTCCACAACTTTAGTGGGATTATATTGGATTCAGTGTATGATAACAGTTAAGGTCTAGGATGCTACTGATGGTTCATCTCATAGGTGGAAAAGGAAGATAGATTCTTATTGCAAAATCTACAGCCAATTTTGTCTGGCAGCAAGACATAAATAAAAGGTAAGAATTTGAACTGATTTCAGCTTTGGTTGAAAAAATTTAGAAATTGGCTTTTAAATGTGAGCATAGTGAAACAAAATATGTATGGTGGATATCGTTTTTACCGTCGATGTTAACCCTGTTATGAATTTTGAAAAAGTGGGATCATTGTAACTTTAAATGAAGCATCAAAAATATAGGACTCAGTTAGTTGTATTTGTGGTTTAAAAAAATTCTAAATTTTTACAATGCATTTTTATACCAAAAACTTCTGTGTAGGATGTTGTCACTTAGGCTTCCTAACACTCCTTCCCTGAAACCCAGAACGCACATACACTTGCACACAGGCATGTACCAGAAATTTGGTGAACCACACTGGGTTGAGAGTATTATAATTTTGTCAATTATAGCTTAATAAGAAATTTTTTAAATAATAAAAATCTAAACTAGAAAAAAGTTTATTTTGTACATGGATATAAATTCAAGATTTATTAAAGAGGTACATACTTGTTTGTTTGATTTTTGTAAAGCCATTTGATTAAAATGATACATAAGTAAATATCCAGATTTCTAGGTTAAAAGGCTAAGCATAAAAAAATGGAAGAAATCACAAAGAAAAAGATTGATGGATTTGATTACTTTAGAAATATAAACCTTTACTAATTCAGAGAACATCTGAAACTACTTTGTCTAAAGCTAGTCCTATTGACTTTCAAATGCGCTGAAATGAAAAGAAAGTCATGCCCTATCATATTTGCCATGTAATGCCAAATAGGCAGCTTTGTTTCCTACTATTTCTGGAGTTTTTTTCATGTTTGCTTTGCATATGGGAGCTCTTTCAAGAAATCTTATAAATGAAGTATCTTCATATATGTGTAACTATACTACCAAATACTGTGTATTAAAAGCCTTATTAATGATAAAATCAGCAGATGCCATCTAATTAAGAACTGAAGAGATCACATGGGGCTAAATTATAGAATTCAGTTCATTTTCAGCTCTTCCTGAAGGGTGACTCTCGGTAAGGCAGCTGAGCAGACCACAGCAGCTCTTCAGCCTATTTTTAACTAGGAGACCAGGTAACTGCAATAGGTGCCTGCTATAATGAGTGGTTAGGTAAGAGCAGTGAGCAATAGTTCAATTTCCGTTCAGTATGGGGGTTCCCCAGCCAGTTCATCATTAGCATTTGGAGGAGAAAGAGTGTGACAGGAGCTGTCAAGGGTATTATACAAGGAGAAAGCATCCTTGACACAGCAAGGACATAAAATGACCTGAAAATTTGTAAGCTGCTCTAGCAGTGATAGCTGGTGGAGAAGGCCTGGTTAGAAGTTTCTCACAGGTGTTCTCCAGACACCAACATCGTAGTTTTCTACAGATGCTCCCCTCTTCAGGAGGAAGTAGAAGCTGGTTTGTTTCCATTCACATGTCATATATATGTTAGCTCTCTCACCTACTCTCTCATTAACCACTGCCATCATCACCATCCTCAGCTGTTTGTGTACTAGAAGTTCAGTTATTCAGAATTTTTTAAAAATAATAAAAATAAATAAATAACCTCATAACATAAAATCTTAGAGTTCAGTTCACATCTGTTGTTATACCATATTGCCTAAGATACTGAAAGTCTATAGAATGCACACTTAAGGCTGTGCCTAGACAGGGCTTCCATCTGGTCCAGATGCCTGATAAAACAGGGTCTTGGGGAGCTACTCTGTGTATGACCAACAATAATTTTATTTTAAGGCCATCTTTAAAAACTTACTTGCAGTCTAAATAACCCCTTATTTCCTTAGGCAGGTTAGAATATTTATCACCTACCTTATGCATCCTGTGATCTTTTAAATTAGTAGTGGTAAGAATTGCTGGTGATATCTTCCATTTTATATTAACAGTTTTTGTCCACTCTACCTCATTATTGATTATAAGTTTTCTTGGAAGCAAAGACTGAAAATTATTCAACCCCACTTCTCCACCCACACACACATAGCACATTACTTTGAATCAATAGCTTTTTGTAGATTGGATGAGAAAACATTGGTATTTGAGTTGTCTTTGATTTTAATTTCTTAGCAATGTCCAGGATTTCCCACAGTCCAAGACTTTGAGCCAAAGGGCAATAAATGGTAGAGGAGCCATCAAGTTGCTAATGAGTCATAAATTACCTCTTACTCTATAATGTTGGAAGGAAACTGGAGTTCTAAAAGACAATATGGTTGCTCTAGCACCATCTAGAGGAAAGTCTAGAAATGTCTAAAATAGTATTTTACAATTTCACCATATCAGTTCATTTAAATCTAGACACCACAATCCTTCCTGTCTCTTTAGGTCATGATATGGTAAGGTGCAGTTTACTTGGCCATTCAGCCAAACTTTACTTTGTCTTTATTACCTGCTGCCTGATAACATATTATCTTTTTGTGTCTTTATCTGTTCCAGATTATAAGATACCTGAGGATAGGATAGGGACCAGGGTTTCTCCATGGCTCCTGACTACTGATAGGAACTCATTAAATATTGATTAATGAATGATAGATACAGACATTACAAATAACCTTATGAGTTTGATACAGTACAGCAATATGAATGGTTCTTAACAACATGGTGCCAAGTTGGAAAAAAAAATGAGATCTATAACATAATACTATATACACACACACACACATATACACATATACATAATATATAAATTAAAATACATGAAATCAAAGCAATATATATTTTATATGAATATATACAAACAAAAATGTGTATATTAAACAAAGAATGGCTATGGGGCATGAGAATTGTCTAAAATGAAACCATTAAATAACAAAAAGAAGCTGAAAACCGTGCTTTCATTCTTACCATATTTAGAAGACTGTGTATGAGCAATAGCTGTTGGGGATGTGTGAATTAAGCAACCTAGCACATCAATCAAAAGTTCTTATTTGTGTCTATAACTTATTTTAATACATTCAGACACCAATCAGTAACAGTTAACAAATATTTATTTAGCACCAAGCATTAGACTAACTTCTTCAAGGTCTTCTTCCTGCTAACACACAGGTTTAGCTCATCATCACATGGTTTCAGTCTTATGTGTGCCATGCTTATCCCCAGTCCCCTTAAGACTTACTAAATTCTATTCTTCCTTCTGTGATCTATCACATGGTTATACTACAGTATATAGCATATGTTTTTTTTTTTACTAATGATTTTATGTATATTCATTTTCCTTTCCCCAGAGTTAAGTTTTGAATCTCCAGTAGCACTTGGCACAATATAAAAAGTAATATATACTTGCTGGCTGATCGCATGAAAGCAATATTTAAGGTAGATCAATCTGATAGTGTTTTACCGGCTAGAATGACAGAAAGAATTAAAAACTAGAGTTAGGAAACACAATTCAAAGCCTGTTGGAATAGTCTAGAGGAGAGTTAATGAGGGTTTAGACTCTGGTGGTTGTGGTGGGGATGGAGAGGAAGATGTTATTTGGGGAGAATTCAAAGGCAAAATGGACAGGCTGCAGTGGCTGGCTCTATCCAAATGCCACAGAAAGCCAGCACTGCTTCCTCCTTCTTTAGCCCATGATCCCTCCTCATTATGCCCAAAGTTCCCTTTACGGATCATGAGTTCTACTCTTCAGGGTCCAGAATTCTCATAACTTAGGAGAGTTCCAGCTGGGCAAGTGGCTCCCCAGAAGCAAACTTGACAGCAGTGGTAGAATGGGGTGGCCCCCAACTTTTTGTCCTCCAGCATGAAAATAGCAGCAGCTTAGTTAGCATCTTCATAAAAAGGCAAAAGTAAAACAGTTCCTGGGTTTTATGCCTTACGTGAGCATTCTAAAACTTTTTGGACTCAGGACTCCTTTCCACACTTAAAAATTATTAATACCCTCTAAGAGCTTTTGTTTAAATCTGTTGATTTGATATCTATTATATTTACCATAATTTGGATTTATTAATTCATTTAAAAACAACAAATAAACCTATTACATGTTAACATAACATGTTTATGTAAAATAACTAGTTTTTTTAAAAACTGGTAAAAAGTATAGCACTGTTTTACATTTCTTTTTGATGCCTGGCTTAATAGAAAAGTTAAATTTTCATATATATTTCTATATTCAGTTTGTTGAAAATATCACATGTCATGCAGCCTCTGGAAAACTTATGTACACTCATGAGAAAATGAAAATAAAAAGATAAGTTTGTCTCAGTTATATTACAAAAGTAGTTTTGACTTTGTACACCCCTTGAAACTATCTTTGGGATTTCCAAGGGTCGTTGAACCACACGTTGAGAGCCACTGCCTTAAGCAATTCTTTTTAGTTTTTTTTCTGTCAAGGAGAGCTTGAAGATGTATGTTGCATTTTGTAGCCATGTCTAGGTATTCTTAGCACCTGTAATGAGACCTTGATTACCCACTGGTAGAGATAATATACTTGAAAGAGGAATTGAAACAAGTCTTCAATTGAAAAATATTTTGGGGGGGGGGGATATTGACCACACACACCCATACACTGTATTCAAAAGCTCACTGACAAAGTGGTTGTAGGGAGTTATCAGAAATGGTTTTGTCTGACTAACTGATTCCTTTGGCTACTAGCTATAGAACTTTTCCCCATGGACTTTGAGTTCCAGATATAACAGACTCTTAAGAGAATTATGGAATTAATGGATGTGGAATGTATATGGCCATGAAGTCAGATAAGAGGACCTATAGGCCTGAGGATAGAGCTACATTAGTATTGACTCCCTGATTTCCTCATCTAGAGTAGACTACAAGAAGGAAGCTGGATTTATACAGAGGCTGGTGATAGGGAAAGACTACTTGACATATTAATGACAAGAAAGTGACTGCTAGCAACCAGAAAGGAGACTGAAAAGCAAAACACAATAATTCAACAGATCAATTTGGTCAATTAATAGAGGGCCATTAACCCATAACACCTCAGTAACCTTTAAAGGGACATCTCTTACCATGCAATAGGATAATCATGTCTTGAATAATATCTGAGTTATCAAGGAAAAGATCTAAATATCCTCTACATGGAGAGTCTTCTACATGGATAGCTTGTGTTTCAAAGTTAATTTAAATTTCAAAATATTTTTTGGAACTCCAAACGTTTTCCCATAGAAACAGTTAAATAACCGTTATTTTGGGTCCCAGACAAGCTGCTATTTGCATTTTATCTGTTCAACAAACAACTTTTGAGTGCCTAATATTAATAGAAGTATTTCAGTTAACTCTCATGTATAGCTCTGTTTTAATGCTTTCTGAGGCCCAAGGCCTGGGCATGTAAACCGTTCCCATATATCCTCCATCATTTGCCCTGCAAGGGGTTCAGTGGTCTCTGTTGAGGGTCGGCAAACTACAGTTCAGGGGACAAATCCAATTTGCTGCCTGATGTTGTAATTTTATTGGAACACAGCTATGCCCATTCATTTACATATTGTCTGTGATTCTTCTTGTGCTACAAGAGTTGAAAAGTTACCACAGAGACTGTATGGCCTGCAAAGCCTAAAATATTTCCTATATATCTATTATATAAAAAGACTGTCAACCCTTGGTATACATATTCTGACATGACCTCTTCTCTCTGACCTCATCTCTTCCCCTCACTCCACTGTCCTCTCTCTCTGCTTTGCTGTTCCTCAGAACATGCCATGCACATTCCCACTATGTGACCTTTGTACCTGCTTTTTCCTCTGTCTAGAATGTCATCTTCTCATAAGGCTTTTCTTGACTGCCTTTTACAAAATAGCTATATCCCCATCCTTCACATCTTGATTTCTCTTCTCTTGCTTTGTTTTTCTCATAGGGCTTACTATTATCTACAATATATTTACTTGTTCATTTATTTATTGTCTGTCTCCTATCACTGAAATATAAATTGCATAAGAGCAAGAATTGTCAGTTTTGTGCATTGTTATATCCCATCACTTTCTAACGGTATCTGGCCCAGAGTAGGTATTCATTTGTTGAATGAATGAATGAATGAATGAATACAAGCTAGCAAGCAAGTATACATGCATGCTGACTTGCCCTTTATCCAGGGAGTGTTTGTCAGCATCAGCCAGGATTGAAAATTGGGAGTGAAACAAGTTTCAAAAACAGCATATAAGCAAATGCTGACGTTTCCATTTGAGAACTCAAAAAGTTCCTGGAGTATTTAGTCACACAGCACTCTTCCCTCTACTCTTTCTCTTTTTCAGTCCTTCTCTTGAGAGCAGGCAGCTGGTTTTATTTATCTTTGTTCTCCAGTACCTAGTCCAGTGAATTCCACAAAGTAGGCTCTTAATAAATATTTACTCCCAGCCCAGGAATGATTGGACCTTTATGTCTTCTTAGCTGTTTTTTTGTAACTTCAATACTTAACACAATGTCTGGCAAATAATAGAAACTCAGTACATTTTTGCTCCAAGAAGGAATAAATAAGTTAAATTAATGCTTTGTCTACTCAGGATAAGACACTGCTCCAGGTTACCTATTGTTATGTAACAGAACACCCCCAAAACATAACATTCTAAAACTATGTATTATTCCACATAGTTTCTATGGATCAGAAATACAGCAGTGGCTGGTTCTGTTTCGAGGCTTCTCATGATATTACAGTCAAGATGTCAACTGGAACCGCCATCATCTGAAAGCTTATTTGAGGCTAGAGGATCCACTTCCAAGTTAGCTCACTCACATGGCAGTTAGCAGGTGGCTTCACTTTCTGGCCTCATGGACTCTCCATAGGATGCACTGCCTGTGTGTCATACCACAGCTGGCTTCCTCCAAGAGAAGTAATCCAAGAGCAAAAGTAAGGAGGAATTCACAGTGCCTTTTATCACTTAGTCTGAGAAGTCGTGCACATCACTTCTACCACATTCAGTTTATTAGAAGCAAGTTGCTAAGTGCAACCCTCACTCAAGGTGAGGGGAATTAGACCTTAACTTTTTGAAAGGAAGAATATCAAAGAATTTGTGGACATATGCCACAATCACACTGATACTCTAGAATAAATAGAAGTTGCCCCTTTTAAGGAAGTAAGACAGGGTTTCAGAGATGGTATCTATTCTGCCATTTAAATGACCTTTTCAAGTTCAATATTGTCAGCACTTTCGTAAAAGGAAAAATATTAATGTTTTTAAAAATATTCCTACCCAAATAAGTTTTTAATCTTTATTTTTGGAATACAAAACAGATGCATATGGGGCAAATTTCAAAGATAAAATGAGTATTAAATGAAAAAAGTTTTTCTTACCTAAACCATACCCACTCAGTTTCTCTCCCTGGAGAAGACCACTATTACTAGTTTATTTATCCTTCCAGTGTCCTTCTATACACTTATAAATACATACATATTTACACTTATTTTTTACACAGATGGTAGCATACTATAGTTGCTATTGTGTCCCTTACTTTTTTTTCACTCACCTGTATATTTAAGTATTTGCTCCATATGACTTTGTTTATAGTTACTTTGTTCTTTTTCACAGGTACATAGTATTCCATTGTGGTGCACAAAAATGTTTTTAGTGAATCTTTCATTGAAGGACATTTAGTTTGTTTCCCATCTTTTGTTATTAAATACTGTTGTAGCAGATACCTTGTTTTTTACACTGAAAATATTTCTGGGTAAATATGCCTTTCAGCATATTTGTTGTATCAAAGAATATGTGCTTTTTAAGAGAGAATGCAAAACTGCCTTCAGAGGCTGAACCAATTTCATACACCCACCAGCAATATATGAATGTGGCAGTTTCCCTCTCTAGGCATACATAGTAACAGTAGAAAATTTTAGAGATTTCACAATCTAAATACCTCAAGCTTATTTATTAAAACTAGCTGGAAAAACTATGTGGAGCAATGTTGCCAGTAAGTGAAGCATTCTATACATTTTTAACACTTTGTGCCTTGCATGATCCCCTGACACATATTGACGCCCAATAATTCTTTGTTGATCAGTCTCAGGAGAGGTGGACTTTCTTTGTGGAAGTTAACTAATTGAGTTGGTCGCTATATTCCAGAGAGCTTTTAACTCTTGCATAGAGTAAGATGCTACTGAGAGATAACCTACTGCCTGCTGTAGATCACTTTAATATTTTGTTGAAGTATAACAAATAAAATGCACAAGTATTAAGTACATGATTTGATGAATTTTTACATATGTATGTAGCTGTGTGACCAGTACCCCTAGAAGTTTCTCTCATGCTCTCTTTAGTCAATATCACCCTAAAAGGTAACCACCATTCTGATTTTTATTATCATAGATGAGTTTTCCTATCTTGAAATGTGATCACACATGGTATGTACTCTTTTGTCCAGCTTCTTTAACTTAACATTATGTTTATGAGATCCATCCATGCTTTTAGTAGGTAACAGTAGTTCATTCTTCAATACTGTGTAGTATTACATTGCAAATATACCACAATTTATTCTTTCTACTTTTTATGGACTCCTGAGTTGTTTCTAGTTTGGTACTATTACAAATGGAGCTGCTGTAAACATTCTTTTGCATGTCTCTTGTTGGATATGAACTCTTATTTCTAAGAATTACTGGGTCACAGGGTAAGTATATGTTTAGTGTTAAAAGATCTGCTTAAAAATGCATGAGCTTTGGAAGAACTAAAATAGTTTTTCAGAGTGCTTTACCAGTTTATATTCCCACTCAGGTAAATTTTTTTTCTAGCATGTAAATGTCAGATGACATGCTTATACTTCATACCTTATATTTTCTTTAACTTAAGTCTTTGATCATTGTTAAAACCCCATGAGAAATGGCATTTTATCAGTCATTTATACTTTTAAGTGCTTAAACCTTTCATAGAATCCTTTTCACAGAATTTTAGAGTTGGAAGGAGGCTTGGAGGTCATCTATTGTAACCTTCTCATTTTACAGATGAAATTTAAACCCAGATAGATAAAGTAGCTGCCCAGAGTTATACAACTAATTACTGACTCAGTTGGGTGAAGTTGATGCTTACTCAGCCCACAAAATAAACCATTGTTCATTTCAAACACTAGTATAACTCCTTAGACTGGTTATGTGTAAGAATGGAACTACTTATAAAGTTTTATTTTCCTGAACAGAGAGTTTCTGGAAAGAAATGAGGAACACTTGTTCACTCAACATGTGTGATGTTTGTCAAGCACCTACTATATGCCAAACTAGTTATAGATACAGAAGTGAAAAAAAAAAACTGATAAACATCCTTGCTTTCATAGAGCTTACATTCTAATAGGACTGAGTAGACAATAAACAAGGTAAATAAATAAAGGTTCCTCTCTGTTACATACTGATAAATACTATGTGGGGAGGGAGGATAGGAAAGGGAACTAGGGAGTATGTAAGTGAGGGGGTGGGAATTAGGGATAGCTTCACAGAGATGACCTTTGAGAAAAGATATGAAAGAAGTAAAGTAAGCTTTGAGAATATTGAGAGTAAGCTTTGAGAATATTGGGGGCAGCAGGGATGTTGCAGGTAGATGGAATGGCAAATTCAAAGGCCCTGAAATGGGAGCATGGCTGTCATGTTCAAAGAACAAGTAAGTCACTGTGTTAGAACAGAATAAGGAGCAGAGTAGTAGAAGATGACATTGATCATGTGAGTCTTTTTGGGTCACAATAAGAATTTAGACCTTTAACTGGGTGAAATGGAAAGAAAGCTTTGGAAGATTTGAGCAGAGAAATCATAGGATATGATTTAGGTTTTAACAGAAACTCTCTTCCTCCTGTGTTGAGAATAGGTCAGAGAGGGATAAATGTGGAAGTAAGTTAGGACACTGTTGCAATAATTTAAGGAATTCTTAGAGTTGGAGAAGTGGAAGTAGTGAGACATGATCAAAATCAGGATATATTTTGAAGGTTGTGCCAACAAGATTTTCTGACTGTCAGATGTGTGGCTCAAGAGTAAGAGAAGTCAAGTAAAACTCTTGTTTTTGACCTGAGCACCTGAAAGAATGGAGATGCCATTACCTGAAATAGGGAAAACTCAGAGCCAGTTGTTGTAAGGGTTGGGAAGTCAGGGGAAGCTCAAGGGGAGAGCTCAGTTTGAGTTACGTTAAGTTTGAGATCTCTATTTAGACATCAGATGGAAATGTCAAATTTGAAATTAGATATATGAATCTGAAGTTGAAAGGAAAGGTTGGGGCTGAAGACACAAGTTTAAGAGTCATCACTTAGACATGGAGAAGCAAAAGACTCAGGAGTGACCAGAAAGAAAAGAGGAGATCCAGGAGAGGATGGCGGTCTTCTCCTGGAGGCCAAGAGAAGTATTTCAAGGAGCACGAGGGTACTAAATCCCTGAGAGAAAGTATGTACTAACAAAAATAGTAAAAATGAGGGCCTGAATATAAAATTTACTCATTCCACTATCTTGCTTGGATCAGTCTTGAATATACAACTCTTTTGAGGTTTCAAATTCTCCGCTGAAGCAAAGCAATACTATCTTGGAATTAGGTTTTGTCTGTCTCATCCTTGTACTTTTCCTGAGACCTGGGGGAACTTGACTGCTGCCTTACACCTAAGACATTTCTCCTTTACTTTGCTCCAATCTTCATTACTTTTAAGAAGGGAGGGTGTACCCACTACTCTAAAACTTAATATCTAATGAGATTATGTCTGTAAGGCTCTTGGTAAATATGAAGCTAACCACCTAGAGAAACACAAAGCACTTCTGTTACTACTATTTTTATCATTATTATTATTATCTTCAAACAAGACAAGCCTTTCCATATTATGTGAACACTTTTTCAAAATAGGAAACTTTCTAAAATGAAAACCAATTTTTCTCTTTCTCTTCAGCCTCCTTTCTGCCCTAAAGCTAGCCTCTAATAGAGAAACTAGATCTGTTAAGTGTTATTTTCTGCTTTTTCCTTCCTTTCCTCTTATTCTCCCAGCCATCTGAACTCGGAACCTTGTAGGAAGAAGAGTTACAAAAATGTGTTTGCTTTGACATTTAAACAAGCGTCCGTTTTGTTTTTCCATACAAAATTTTTTCTCTTCCCCTCTCCTTTTCCAGCACTGTCTGACCTGTCTTCTTTTGAGCTCATTCATTATTGCTAAGGTCTGCAGATTATACCAGAGGAAGAAGACAGATTTATAAATGTGTTCCTGCCCAGCTGTTTCAAGAGTAGGACTAACATTTGTCTTCTAATTATATGCCTGCTCTCTATATACAGCTGTGCTCTTCTGCCCTTATTAATGAGGTGCCTATCTCTATGTCTTACTTTGTCTAGAAGTAAATGGACTCTGTTCCTGTTCAAATTGGTTATGCAGTAATCAAAATGGCCCATCACTGGGAGGAGACATCCATTTGAATTCGCTTTGCTAATAGCCAGAGAAAATTTAGCCTAATTGCTTTCTTAGGTTTACCATTTCCCTTAAGATGCCAGAGCCTTAGAAAGGGATAAGAATCCTGTTCTTTTCCCCTCTGGATCTCCACCCCCTCCCCACCCCCCACCTCCTCCCCCACCCCACAAGTCTCTATTTTTTTTTTCTAAGATGAGGATAAAGGGACATTTAAGGAAATTGTGTAAAAAGAATTAGAATCCACTAGAGATAGCTGTGTAATTCCTTAAAGATCTGACCACTAATAAGTAATGAGACCTTTTGTAAAGTACTTAACCTTTGTGGGCTTTCATTTCCTTATTTGCAGAATAGCTTTAACAATCCCTTATATATGAGGATTGTTGGGAGGACTGTGCTTTCTCTTTATAGTCTGCTTTGTTCAAAAAGTGATTTAAGGCTGTGAATATTCAATAAGATAATGAGTAAGAAAATACCTGGCACATTGTAAGTGTTCAATAAATGTTTGAATTAGAATCCAACTGACTAAACCAAAGTTCTCTCCTGCCCTAATTTCATTAAATTGAGACTTCCTGGTAGGATCATCTTTTTTTATTTTCCCAGTAGCCCTTGTCTTATCTGGCTTTATGATAAAGCATCCTAAAATCTGACTCCAAAGAGAACAGAGGCTAAATAAGATCTTATTTAAAGGCATGCCCAAGAGTTCAAGTGCAAGTCCTGATACTCCATGGTTCTGTCTAAGCACTTTCTTTTTATTGTCATATTGAAAGCATGCTATGGGTACTATGTGTTAGTTATCTAATAATCTTAAATTTTGTTTCTCTCTTAATTCTATGGTATTAATTACAAATCTGAGATTCATAGAGATTAAGTGACTTGTCCAGAGTTACACTATAACAGAGTGAGAATTTGGACTAAGGTTTTCTAACTCTAAGTCCAGTGATCTTTAGAAAGCATTCTACATCAAAGAAGAAAATGAATATAGGTGAGTTACTATAGGTAGGCCATGAGCCTAGACTGCTGATTTGTATGTGGCCAAGACAAACAAAAGACTAATTCTATAGTCCTCAGACTTATTCTCTAGATACATTGCATAGAAAATGTGCCTTGACACTTCCAGTCAAAATGACTTACTCTATTCAAACTTTTGACACATCCCTTCTGTTCCAAACACCTAGTAAGAAGTAAAATATATAAAGTGAAAATCAAAGAACACATTTGGGCTCAAAAACAAATAACCATCTCCATGGACCAAATATAGAAGACACACAAATCACTAAGACTGAAGCTGTGGGCCTCTTGGCCTCCACATTCTGGAACAGAGAATGGTGCCTGAGAAATGAGTTCCTAAGCAGTAATTAGGTACTGAAAATATCCCCTAAAGAGGTAGAATTCAAGGCCAGGGGAGTGAGATGCTAACCCCCAACCAGCCTCATGAAAAGAGGTTTTAAAAACTTAATTGAGCTGGGAGGAGGGAAACCTAAGGAGTTGTGAAGAAGTATGTCAAGCTGCCTGCTGGCTTAATGATTAGAACTATGATACCCTAAATTTCTTCTAATGGCACAGGCCATTAGAAGACCTGTTCAGACTAGGGCCTAGATAGAAGAAATTACAAACTAAAACAGAAAAGGGGGGAAGTTGGTAACAACAACATCCTACTCAAAAAGAGCCTGCAAACCAAAATTTTATCTAATAGAAATCTAAGGCTAAGAAAGATAAACAATAAAATTAACTATGACTTCCACTTTGGGGAAGATAAAATAGTCATACTTTTCACTATTTCTCACACTAAATACAACTAAAAACATTGTCAATTGCTCAAAAGGTAGAGAAAAGAAAGCAGACACCCCCCAAAAAAGAAAGGCAGACCAGCTGGGAACCTCAAGACCTGAAGAATGATATGGTAGTAAGTTCCTTGAGTTTGCTTCATATATCCCAGACTTGGAGCTGAGTATTATACTTAATGATGAAAGACTGACTGTTCCCCAACTAAGACCAGGAACAAAGCAAGGATGTCTGCTGTTGCAACTCTTATTCAACATAATGCTAGACGTTTTAGCTAGTGCAATAAAACAAGAAAAGGAAATAAAAGGCATACAGATCAGAAAGGAAGAAATACAGCTATACTTATTTGCACATTACATGATTGTCTACCTAGAAAATCTTAGTAAATATGCAAAAAACTCCTAGAACTAATAAGTGTGTTAGCTAGGTCATAGAATACAAGATAAGCATACAAAAATCAATTGAATATCTACTGTATGCTAGCTATAAACACAAGGCACTGAAATTAAAAAATGTAATTTACAATAGCTCAAAAGAATGAAATACTTATGTGTATATTTAGCAAAATATCTATAAGATTTGTATACTGGAACTACATAATGCAAATAAATCAAAGATCTAAATAAATGAGGAACACATAGTAAAGTTGTCAATTTTTCTGAAATTTCAAGAAGATATTTTGTAGATATAGGCGATATTATAAAATTTACACAGAAAGGCTAAAGGAACTAAAATAGCTAAAACAGTTTTGAAAAGAAAAATAAAACGGAAGAAATCAGACTACCTGATTTCAAGAGTTATTATATAGCCACAGTCATCAATAAGACTGTGATATTAGCAGAGAGATAAATACCCAGACCAATGGAACAGAACCGACAACCCAATATTAGACACACAAACACACTCAACTGATTTTGACAAAGGTGAAAAAGCAATTCTTGGGATGAAAGATAGCATTTTCAACAAGCAGTATTGAAACAAATGGGCATCATAGGCAAAAAATAAAAATCTCATATAAAAATCAGCTCTAAAAAGATTAAGAACTTACACATTAAACTGTAATAAAACTTTTAGGAAAAAACCTAGAAGAAAATCTTTAGTGGGCAAAGAGTTCTTAGACTTTGCACCAAAAGATGGCACAAAATCTTATAAATCATTCAGCTTGGTAGTGGGTACCTGAATTTTTGTTAGGTTATTCTTTGTATTTTTTTTTTAGTATGTTTGAAATACTGCATAATGTTTAAGTTATGAAAATGTGCCTTAATTAGACCATGAAATCTTTTTAACTATTGCCCATTCTCAGGGGCCCTAGTAGTGTCCTAGGCAGTTCCCATGGAACTATTAGCCCAATCCTGTTTGTCCCATTAGGACCCAGAACATCCCCTAAACTCTTACAGGAGCCAGAATGCTACTCAAATGGAAAATGCATTTCTTAGTGGCCAAAAGTATTTATCTTGTTTATATCTGAGTCTTCTTATCTTCTAGGGATGTTGGTAGTGAATGTAACGTGGAGGAACAAGACATATGTAGGTACACTTCTTGACTGCACACGGCATGATTGGGCACCACCAAGGTAAGCACTCTACAGCTTTTTAGTTTGTGTTAGTCTGAACCACCCTAATAACTGGTCCCTTATACTTTTATTCTGCTAAAGCTTGATAGCTTTTAAAAGACACCCAACTTTTAAAGGACATAATATTATAGAGACAAGGGAAGATACTATGTTCATATAGTATTCAAGGAGAATAAATGAATTAGGCATTGATAGGTTAGGTAGAAATAGAGAGAAGATCCTATTAAAGCCTTTGGAATTATTGAATTCTGATTGCTAGCTCTAGTCACCTTGAGACCAAGGCCATAGTATCTGACTATGGGTGAACAAACATTCATTGATGATACTTTTTGATGATAGTTCTCTCTCGGAATTTTAAACTCAAGAACATTTCAGTTTTATAAACTCTACTAGACAATGTGGATTTCACAAGAGCATTTCCAAATTGTAGTTTGATCTTAAGATGGACATTTCAGTGAATGGTACCTTACAGCTTATTTCTAATATTAGGTTTCAGTTAGCCAGGGTTTGGGGAACCCAAATATTGAGGAATAATTTACAACTAGTGTACAGATAACATCCCAGGAGCTCACCACTTAATGTAGTTCCCATACTTTCCGAAGTTCTTTTAACAAATTATATTCATCTAAAATGACAGTTACCATCTGGAAAGTTCTTTCTGGAGACTGCAGCTAAACTGGTTTGAAGATTTTTAAAAAAAAATAATATCCTGTTGTGTTTGTCCTTTGCCAAGGTTCTGTGACTCCCCAACCAGTGACTTGGAAATGCGAAACGGTCGGGGTAGAGGCAAACGCATGCGTCCCAACAGTAACACCCCTGTCAATGAGACAGCCACAGCCTCTGACAGCAAAGGGACCAGCAGCAGCAGCAAAACCCGAGCAGGAGCTAATAGCAAAGGCCGTCGGGGCAGCCAAAATTCTTCAGAGCATCGCCCACCTGCCAGTAGCACCTCTGAGGATGTCAAGGCCAGCCCTTCCTCAGCAAATAAGCGGAAAAATAAACCTCTTTCAGATATGGAACTGAATTCTAGCTCAGAGGACTCCAAAGGGAGCAAACGTGTTCGTACAAATTCCATGGGCTCAGCCACTGGCCCCCTCCCTGGGACCAAGGTGGAACCCACTGTTCTAGATAGAAATTGTCCCTCCCCAGTCTTGATTGATTGTCCCCACCCAAACTGCAACAAAAAGTACAAGCACATCAATGGACTTAAGTACCACCAAGCTCATGCCCACACAGATGATGACAGCAAGCCAGAAGCAGATGGAGACAGTGAGTATGGAGAGGAGCCCACCCTCCATGCAGACCTCGGGAGCTGCAATGGTGCACCTGTCTCACAAAAAGGTCCCTTGTCCCCTGCCCGCTCAGCTACCCCCAAAGTTCGGCTCGTAGAGCCCCATAGCCCTTCTCCTTCAAGCAAATTTAGCACAAAAGGCCTCTGTAAGAAAAAGTTGAGTGGGGAAGGGGACACAGACCTCGGGGCCTTATCTAATGATGGCTCTGATGATGGACCCTCAGTAATGGATGAAACAAGCAATGACGCCTTTGATTCTTTGGAAAGGAAGTGTATGGAAAAAGAAAAGTGTAAAAAACCCTCTAATTTGAAACCTGAAAAGATTCCTTCCAAGAGTTTAAAGTCAGCCAGGCCCATTGCCCCTGCCATCCCCCCACAGCAGATCTACACCTTCCAGACAGCCACCTTCACAGCAGCCAGCCCAGGCTCCTCCTCAGGCCTGACCACCACAGTGGTCCAGGCCATGCCCAACAGCCCCCAACTGAAGCCCATTCAGCCCAAGCCCACTGTGATGGGAGAACCTTTCACAGTCAACCCTGCCTTGACTCCAGCCAAGGACAAGAAAAAGAAAGACAAAAAAAAGAAGGAGTCTTCAAAGGAGCTCGAAAGTCCTCTGACCCCTGGTAAGGTGTGTCGAGCAGAAGAAGGCAAAAGCCCGTTCAGGGAATCATCAGGAGATGGGATGAAAATGGAAGGGCTCCTAAATGGCTCATCAGACCCCCACCAAAGCCGATTGGCTAGCATAAAGGCTGAAGCTGACAAGATCTACAGCTTCACGGACAATGCCCCCAGCCCCTCCATCGGAGGCAGTAGCCGCCTAGATAGCACTACCCCTACCCAGCCCATGACTCCCTTACATGTAGTGACCCAGAATGGAGCTGAAGCCAGCTCAGTCAAAACCAACAGCCCTGCCTACTCTGACATCTCTGATGCTGGAGAGGATGGGGAGGGCAAAGTGGACAGTGTCAAATCAAAAGACCCCGAACAGTTGGTTAAGGAAGGGGCTAAGAAAACTCTTTTCCCGCCTCAGCCACAGAGCAAAGATTCACCATATTACCAAGGCTTTGAGAGTTACTACTCTCCAAGTTATGCACAGTCCAGCCCAGGGGCTCTGAACCCCAGCAGCCAGGCAGGAGTGGAAAGCCAGGCTCTGAAGATGAAAAAGGATGAGGAGCCTGAGAGCATAGAGGGGAAAGTGAAGAACGATGTCTGTGAGGAAAAGAAGCCAGAGCTGAGCAGTTCCAGTCAACAGCCCTCCGTCATCCAGCAGCGTCCCAACATGTACATGCAGTCCCTGTACTACAACCAGTATGCCTACGTACCCCCCTATGGCTACAGTGACCAGAGCTACCACACCCACCTCCTGAGCACTAACACGGCTTATCGGCAGCAGTACGAGGAGCAGCAGAAACGGCAGAGCTTGGAGCAGCAGCAGCGGGGACTGGACAAGAAAGCAGAGTTGGGCCTGAAGGAGCGGGAGGCAGCACTCAAGGAAGACTGGAAGCAAAAGCCGTCGATTCCACCGACTCTCACCAAGGCCCCCAGCCTGACAGATCTGGTGAAGTCAGGACCCGGCAAGGCTAAGGAGCCAGGGGCCGACCCTGCCAAATCAGTCATTATTCCCAAGTTAGATGACTCTTCCAAACTCCCCAGCCAGGGCCCGGAAGCACTTAAAGTGAAGCTGAGTGAGGCCAGCCACCTAGGCAAGGAGGCTTCTGAAGCTAAGACAGGTGCTGAGTGTGGCCGACAGGCAGAGGTGGATCCAATACTCTGGTACCGACAGGTAAGTGATCTGGAAGGAAATAGAAGTACTATTTGATAGTCTTCTCTCTTCCTTACAAATCGGGGTTGACCTGATGTAGAGAATCAACAGAATACATAGTAATCTGTATTCAGAATTATAGGATACAGAAGCAGTCTATAGTTTTAGGAATTCTTTACTTTTGTAAATCATTTTAATGTTTTTTAAAAAGCACTTTTACATCAGTGAAAGGTGTTTTTCCCATTTGACAAGAGAGGCCTGGGTAAGTTAGCTTGATTCGTCTAGGGTTGAGACTTGGCTAGCAAAGCCAGAACTGGAGCCCGGGTATCTTGATTCCTTCCGATCCAGTGTTTCTTCCACTGTTCGGCTCCTATGGAATGACTTAATGGAGATCTCTCCATTATTCAGAGTAGGCCAAAAAGATTTTATAGGTAGAGTTAGAACTAAGAACTTGGTCTCACATCTTGCTCTGCTCAAGAGCCTTAGAAAGTCTTCCCTTTCTTCTTGGTGCCACAGTTAGACCTTCTACTCCTGAGCTTGCTCTAAAGAATTGAAACAACCTAGATATTCTTGGGAAAGGGAGCAGCTTCTTCTGTTCAAGGAGTCATTTCACCAGAAAGCTTATTTTCTCCTAGAAGAGACCCCCTGATGGGTTTTCCCTTTCTTTCCCCAGATCTTATTTCCTTTTGTGCAGGAAGGGGACAGGTTTTTTAAACAAGAGGGACCACAGTTCATTGTGAATGAAGATCAGTACAGGCCACTGATCACACTCTGCCCCAAGTGTCTGGTATTATCTACTCTGGTGTTTCTGCTGGGACCTTGGGCTTGCATTTTCTATCTCTGTCATCTGTATAGCATTCAGTGCTCATTCTGTGATTGTTACAGGAAGCAGAGCCCCGGATGTGGACATATGTTTATCCTGCCAAGTATTCAGACATCAAGTCAGAGGATGAGCGGTGGAAAGAGGAGCGGGACCGCAAATTGAAGGAAGAAAGGAGTCGGAGTAAGGACTCTATCCCCAAGGAGGATGGAAAGGAAAGCACAAGTGACTGCAAGCTACCCACGTCTGAGGAATCCCGCCTTGGGAGCAAGGAGCCCCGACCAAGTGTCCATGTGCCTGTGTCCTCCCCACTCACTCAGCACCAGTCCTATATTCCCTACATGCATGGCTACTCCTACAGCCAATCCTATGACCCCAACCACCCCAGCTACCGGGGCATGCCTGCTGTGATGATGCAGAACTACCCAGGTACAGCACCCTCTTTCCAGCCGGTGTTCCATTAACCGGGAAGGGAAATGAAGCAGAGACTGCAAAAGCACAGTTTTCTTGCTCAGCCCTAAGGCTTATTGAGGCTCACATAGTTGACAGCTCTCTTTTGAATGTGACATTCTGTGAAGTGGCCACTTAAGCTTCTTGAATGACCCCTAATTACAGTCTGTGGGACCACCTGTCTCCCTTGCCCCAGCTGGAGGGTTGCCTCTTAGTCACTTTTCATGGATAAATAAAAGTAAAACCCCCTCCCAACCACTGCTGTCTTCCCTCAACTGGGATTTTTAAAACACATATTCTGCATGTTGCAAGGTGCTAGGCACTGTGCGGAATACCAAAAAGAAAAATGAAGAAGACTAGTTCCCTCCCCTTGAGGAGCTTTCCACTTAATTATAGTGAGAGAAACACATGGAACAAATAACAGTTCAACCAGGACAATGCATGTGTTCATTTGCAAGATCATGTTCAGCTATATGGTTAGAAGGCCGGTTGAAGTCAAACCGAGGGAAATCCAGTTAGAAAAATGTTCAGCTTGAGAAAGATAAGCTCTTTACCAGTTGTCCCCAACCTTTTTGGCACCAGAGACCGGTGCTCCTATGAGAATCTAATCTTGATGATCTGAGGTGGAGCTGAGTTGGTGATAGTAGTGCTGGGGAGCAGCTAAAAATACAGGTGACACTTCACCCACTCACTTCCTGCTGTGCGGCCCAGTTCCTGACAGGCCACAGACTGGTACCAGTCCGCGGCCCAGAGGTTGGGGACCCCTGCTTTACACTACCATCCATAAGTTCTTGTGGAGGGGGCACAAAGTAGGACTTTGTGTTTTTTTTAACTCATTAGAAGAAAATGCTCTTATTCAATTCTACTCAATGATTTCTGTTGCCTGAAGAGCCATGTGGGGTGCTTCTAGGCTAGAAGTGAACTTCTTTTACTCCTTAAACCTTCTTCCACCTGACAGGAGAGCAACCTAAATAGTCGTTAGATTTTGGAGAATCATTCTAAGACAAACTCTAAATAGGACAAGTAAGCTTTTCAGACAAATAGGAAATTGTCTTGCCTTGTGGTATTCCTTTTTACCCCTATTCATCTATATAAAAATCATAGTTCCATTTGATGAAATGCTCAAGGTCAAGCACTATACTAAGTGATTTGTGTACATTATCTTATTTAATCCTCCCATCATCTTATGAAATAAGTACTGGTATCTTCTTTCGATGGTGAAGAAACTGAAGCTCAAAAAGGTGGTTAATTTATTCAAGGTTACCCAACTGCTAAGTCTCAGAGTTAGGATTTGAGCCCAAGGCCATCGGCCTCAAAATCCTATGATGTCTCCACTTTATCATATCATCACCCTAAGATAAATCTCTGAGACTAGGACTCTAGGGAAGTTGATTTCCCAGAAACAGGGGGCCATGTTCCCAATATCCCTGAGCAAGCTTTGCCTCTAGAGCTCAGTAAAGAAAGGACAAACTAAGAGTCTCAGCCTGAAGACATTGGTAGAAAATATCTGTGCCTAGGAAATCTGATACCTGCTTAGCCAAGCTCACTAAAGCAGAGTTACTTCTACCTTTCCCATCTCTAACTCTTATATTTCTCCCCAGGTTCCTACCTGCCTTCCAGCTACTCTTTCTCCCCATATGGCAGCAAGGTCTCAGGGGGTGAAGATGCCGACAAGGCACGAGCCAGCCCCAGTGTCGGTTGTAAGTCCAGCTCAGAGTCCAAAGCCCTGGACATCTTGCAGCAGCATGCCAGTCACTACAAGAGCAAATCTCCCACGGTAAGGGAAGTTCAGTGACACTGGGTGTTACCAAAAACCAAGAGGACCAGAATCAGGGTCTGGGAGAAGGCAAACAAGTTCAGGTCCTAATAACCACAGTGTGGTCTGGCCGAATGGACATTGGCTTCTTTAGGCCCTCCTTGATTCTTAGGTGTCCTGCCTGTTTAAGGAGTCCTGATGTGGACTCTGGGCATCTTACTGTCGTGTGTGTGTCTCACAATAGTGCTTTTGTTTCTGCTTTCCCTTCCAGATAAGTGATAAATCTTCTCAGGAGAGAGATCGGGGAGGCTGTGGGGTGGTTGGGGGTGGTGGCAGCTGCAGCAGCGTTGGGGGAGCAGGTGGCGGTGAAAGGAGTGTAGACCGGCCCCGCACCTCCCCTTCCCAGCGCCTGATGTCCACACACCACCACCACCACCACTTGGGGTACTCATTGCTCCCAGCACAGTACAACTTACCCTATGCAGCAGGTAAGCCTCATTTCCCCCACTGCCTACCTTTTTAACTCCATCCCAGTAGCATTGCTCACAGCAAGGTCCCGCAGCCCCACCATGGCAAGAATTTTTTTTTTGAGCTTCAAATCTGTCAGAATCTTAGCCTCCTGCAGACCATCATTAAAGCATATGACATTTATTTCCTCCCCTGGAGTTTGGGGACTCTCAAACTCCTCTAGAAAATTGGCTGTGATATTCAGAAGAATAAAGAACAGGTGTTCCCACAGCCAAAGAGAAGCAGGCAGCTGAAAAATATGAAGCCTTAACTGTTTATCCCCAGCAACTTATATCTGGCCACGTATCAAAATTTTTTGTCAGCACCCCAAAACTCAGTGGAGCTAAGAATTTAAGGAAGCATTCCTCCCAATCCCCACCCTGTTGCTTAAATCGGAGGGGTCTAGGAATATTGCACTAACTCGCCCTCCTACTCACTCAGGGCTTTCTTCTACCGCCATTGTTGCCAGCCAGCAAGGCTCAACTCCCTCACTCTACCCACCCCCACGGAGGTGAGAATGGTGAGTAACTTTTTAGTTTGGGGCAGCACGTAGAGCAGGGATAGTTGGATCCCTGGACTCTGGATCACAGAGTCCCCGTGCAGCTTAGATGAGGGATAGCTGTGTGGGGTCAGCGGTCTGGAAATGGTGGAACCTTGACCAAGCCTTTGTGCAAGCCTATCATGAAGCTGTTGCATCTGAGAGGAGTTCAAATATGTCCCCTATGGAGACCAGGACCAGCCTCCCCTGCCATTCATTTTGTTGGAGCACCACCTTGTGGTTATCATGCCTGTAGGCTGAGTGCCTGGTTATCTGTCAATGTTTCCCTTACAGAACACCAAGTGCCCGGATAAAGTCAGCCTCACGGGCCCGGACTGGCTCACCCAAGGAGGTGCTGGAGGTGCCATTTAGACATCAGTTAAATGGTGTTGATCATCTTGTTTGCCGTGTTCCCAACATGACTGAAGGCAGACCCTTGGCTATCTCGCCTCCACCAGACCCCTGGACTCCCCGACCCTCCCTCTTCCTCAGGAGCTGGAGAGCTGGTACTTAGCAAAAATATTTATTCTCTTGGCCACAATTGTGACTGTTGTGGCCTCTGTGGAGATGAAGGCACAGGGAGCAGCCCGGGGAACGTGGCCTCGGCCCAGAGAAGTTACTGCTCCGTTCCCCAAACCCCTGGTCAGCTGCCAGAGGAGCACCCCCCAGGGAGGGACCCCCAAACACTGGGTAAGGTCTGAAGACAGCACAGCAGCCATACCCCTCTCATCGTCATCACCACCATCACCAGATCCTGCATCTCCCCAGTGATTTGGGCCCTGGGAACTGGCAGCACGTGGAGGAATTAGAATCTCAGGAAAGATATTGGGGGCTGTTTTCTCTGTAATTGTGAAAACAAGGTCTTCAAACATGAAGACTTCTCCCCTCTCACACGAGCACATATAAATGCTCAGAGCCCAACCTGGAAAGGAAGACTGAGGTGTTTGCCCTACCATGGCCTTGGGCTACCTGTCAGGCAGAGGGCCAGGGGTCCCCACACCAGCACAGGGCTCCCCAGGGGGACTGGGAATAGGCTGGAGCTGGAGCATGAGTGGAGTCTGTGAAATAGAAGCTGCATTCCCCCGCCTGCCCCCCTCCCAACTAAGTCCTGCTGCTTCTTAGTCCCCAGCCCCTTGCCCTTTTCTCTCTTCCCTCCTGACCCCTTGGTGCTTTTCCCAGGGGCATCCCCACACTGATATCTCCTCTTCTTTTCCACTGCTTGGCTCTTAAGACTCAGGCAGGAAAAATTATATTCCCCAGCATCAGGAATTTAGAGCCTGCCAGGTCACCTGAGGGTGAGGCCCAGGAGACAGGCCCTTGGAGCACCCAGCAGTTCTCAGATGGCTGTCCATTCAGCCATCTGAGTGTCCTCCTCATCTAGGACAAATATATACAGCCCAATTCCTCTGTATACAAGTACATGATTTTATATATCTCAGTCTATAACCCCGTGTGCCAATACAAGCCGTGTTTCTTTGTAACACATTTTTTGTTTTAGGGGCTACTGACCACGGGAGGTTACGTGTTCCTTAGGCCCTGGGATGACACATCCAAGCCATTACTCCTCAGAGTCACAGAGTGTACTCAGTAGAGCTGTGTTTTGAGGCAGCAGACGTTTCTCTGTTCTCCTTTGAAATGCAGTTTCCCAGTTGAGGCGCTATGCTCTCTACTGGGAAAGGGACAGTGGGTTGGTAGCTTTATTAGAGTCACTTCTTCCCCACAGTGTGGGGAGCTTTAACTCTTACTTGGCTTTTGAGGTATCATCTCTTTTGTTCTCTCTGTTCTCCTCTCCTATCTTTCCTTGACCTCTAGAATGAGAGAGAAAGACAGACACCAGCTTAGGCTAAAGAGGAGTATTTGTGACCAGAGTGCCAAAAGTGACCATTTTAGACCAAGGGCTTGGCTCAGATGGTGGAGGGCATGGAGGTGGGGGCCAGGAAGCACAATGTCCAGCAGAAGCTGCTTTCCAGGATCCCCGGAGCCCTGCTCTTGAGAGGCCCAGGGTCATTTGCCCAGGAGGAACCTCTCTGACTATAGACCTTTCCCTTAGGTTTCATGTTCTTGTTTTTGTTCAAGTTGGGTTCTAAGCCCATCCAAAACACTCAGTTTTAGATCTCTTAGCAGGCCCTCAAGCAGCCTCCCTCTCCCCCATCATTCCCTTTGCCTCCTGGTACCCCAACAGGCACTGCTTTAAGCAGTGACATCCCTTTCATCTATGGAAGTGGTTGGTATGGACACTTTCACCCCATCTAACCTGAGTCACCCCCACCAAGAGGATGACTGAATTTCGGTGTGATTATGCTCTCCCGGAGTCCTGTAGGGGTAAAGCCAAGGGCCCATCTCTGTTCCTGTTTGTTTTTAAATATCGTTCTTTTGTATCTGTAGCGCTGGCTTACAGCGTGCTCTGTACATATTGTAAAGAAACCGTTTGGAGTAATTTTTTTCCCATTGGGCAGGCATGGCTCTGCATTTCTGTCCTTTCCATTTTGTTCTGTAACACAGAGAAGAACTTCCGTATTAGTGGGGCAGCCTTGAGTTCTGCAGAAGGGAATAGCTTTTTCTTTTCTTTTTTCCTTAAAAAACATTTGGCCTTTGGACCCTTCTATTCAAGTCTCCCTTTGAAGAGTAGTAGCCGAGCTGCCCAGAGAGCGGGTGAAAGTGATAATGGCAAAATGGTGCTGCCTTTTCCTGATCCTTGATCCTCCTGGTCCCCGATCCTTGCCAGGTCCAATCTTCCCTCCCTGAAATAGCACAAAGAAGCAGCAGCAGCAATGGAAGAAACATCTTTGACGAGTGCTGGAGTAAAGGATTTGCTGTCCACATCAAGCCTCTCTACATTGGGAGGAGAAATACAAGTAGGGGTGTACTTGTAGCATGACCTGGTCAGAGGGTTGAGACACGCAGCAAAGATTCCCATCCCACCCCACCAGCAAAGGCTGGGAAAGTTAGCTGCTCAGGGCCCAGACCAGACCACCAGACCAAGCCTCTCTTTGAGCCAACTTTGCCCAGGCTTCATGCTAGACATCGCTCATCGGGCTCCCCACAGAGAAGCTAGAAGGAGAGAGCCTTGTCTCCCCAGGTAGGACAGTCAAGGCTTGGAGAGCCATTCTCCAGGATTCACATCTGTTTCTTACTCACTTAAGGTGTGTCATTTCCCTTCATCCCCTTTCCATGCCTGTTCATGTGTATGTACATGTATGAAATTTCCTTCTCTTACCTTACTCTCTGCACACATCTCAAGGTCAAAGGACCACATGCAAAAGGGTTAAGAGGACACCCCATTAAATGAAATGGTAATTCTTGAAACTCTTCTCTCCAGGCTCCAAGGTAGGGTTGGGGAGGACTTGGCTTCAGGCATGGGAGGGTAAGACTGCAGAAGGGCTGAGTTATGTATGGGCTTCAAGGTCACCCACATCACTAATTATCCCATATACCCCATCACAGTGTCTACTCTGATGCCCCTAAGATTCAACTGGGCAGCTAGTTGGCCCCATAATTCTGGGCCTTTGTTACTTGTTTTATTACTAGGGCATCCCAGGAAGCTTTCTGATGATCTTCTGCTGTGGGCCTCTCCTGGGTCAAGCCCCTTCCGAGCTCCATCCCCAGCCCTTCCCGAGCTCCATCCCCAGCCCCTCCTGCCCCAGCCCACCCGCTTGCCTTGGTGCTCAGCCCCCCATTGGGAGCAGGTTAGGGCGAGCTGGAGGCCCGGGCTGGAGGGGCAGTGTTGCTGTTCATAGCTTTTGTTCCATTGGCGTTGCTCTGTTGGATTTAATTTCAGTCTTCCTGATTCTTCCCTTCTGTAAAGTGTACATTACCAAGTTCCTTGTTTTTTTATATATATATATATATATATAAATATATATATATATACAAACTGTACTCTTTTTGCCTTTGTACATTCAGGCAAGAAGAGAAAATAAATCTTTTTAAGAGACAATCACAAATCTGTGAGGGCTGCTGGTTATTTCTCCTGGAGTTTGCTGCTGAGCTGCCTCCTCCTTCCTCCCCACCTTTCTGTTCTCCCTCAGCTTTCCTGATCTTCCTGATCCTGCTCCTTATGCATCCTCAGCTCCACCTTCCCTGGCTGATGGCAAGCTGTCGAATCCAGTATCCGGAATACCTACCCTGCAGCCCTTTCCTGCCCAGCAGTGTTTCTGGCTCAGCCACTGGCTTACCCAGGAACTTCACCCTGTCCTAGCCTCTCCTATCTTCCCCCTTAGATCCCATTCACCGAAGTGGCTTTGGACCCCTGGGTACCCTGGGATCTCCCAGAGACCCTGTCTTTGGACACTCATCTGTGAAACTATGCAGCTGGGAGCTAAGAGTTTGCACAACTTCAACCTGCCTGGGAGTTAGAACAAATGGTTTTTTAGGAACAAGTGGGAAACTCCCCCCTAACACCCCAAATTCCAGCCTCCAGAGTGCTCTGATCCAGAATCATTCACAGCTGGTGGACTCCTATGGCTACCCCATCAGAACAAGTGGTAAGGGTTTATGGGTCAAGAGCATTTGATCAGAATTTCAAGGAGTTACATTTTGAAACAGCCCAACCAAACTATCATTCCATCTCCTGAACTTTCTCCTTTCTGATTTCCTCCTCCCACACTTTTTTTCCCCTTTCTCTCTACTTACTTTTCTTAATTGGCTTTGGAATTGAAGTATATTTTTAAATTATTTGTTGTATTTATTGAATAAAGTTTTTAATGTCCCTGTTCTTAAATTTAGACTTAGTTTGCCTTTCACATCTCCCACTCCATCATCCCCCCAAAATATCCCTTCTAGGTTGCTTTTTAAATTGGAGTGCAGATTTTTGGGTACCATATTTCTTTCCTGTCAGTGGTATTATCTAGCAAATGTTTTTCTTTTTGAAAGGGAAATCTTAGAACTGAATGCCTCGGTTTCCAATTCAACCCTTTTTACTCTGGCTGTATTAAAAAGGATATACCAGCAGGTGGCAGCAGAAACTCGGACCTATTCTATGCTAGCTTTGGGGACAATAAAGGCCAGAGTTTTGTCTCTGTTCTTTTCCCCCATCTTGTAGATTGCTTGGGTTTAACATCTGAATCCTAAACTGCCTACATTAACTTGGCCATTGTCATGGACCTGCTCTAAACCTCACTGTAGTGACCATTTTTCAATCACTGCCATTATGCTGCCTTTAGGGGTCATCTGCTCAGTGGAAGACATCTTCAAGCCTTTGATTCAGTTGAATGTCTCTAGGCCCAGACCTTCTACTAATATTGGGCGGGGGGGGGGGGGGGGGGGGGG